>CM061914.1:1206782-1341092 GCA_031002005.1 Vandiemenella viatica
GCCAATGCAGACGCCTTATCCAGACTACCGCAGGGACCAGACCTTGCCTTCGACAAGTCGGAACTTCTGGTGTTCCAGATCGACGATGACATACAAGAAGCACTGAAGACATTTCCAGTCACGGCCTCAAAAGTCGCGGCAGCCACAGGGGAGGACCCCCTCCTCCGTGTCATCCGACACCACATCCAACACGGGTGGCAAACACGTTCCCCTCCACGCCATCATCAAGACCTCAAGTTCTACTACTCCATCCGCCACCAGCTCTCAGTAGTAGAGGGAGTGCTCCTCCGCACAGAACCAAATTACACCCCGAGGGTTGTCGTTCCGAGATCCCTACAACCGACAATCCTCCAAACTCTCCACCAAGGACACTGGGGAATTGCCCGCACCAAATCCCTTGCCAGACGCCATGTATTCTGGATCGGCCTTACCACGGATGTCACGAAGATGGTGCGGCGCTGTACCATCTGTGCCCAACAACTGCCTCGCCCCCCTCAAAAGTTCCTTTCCTGGCCGGCACCGTCCGGACCCTGGGAACGCATTCACCTCGACTTCGCCGGCCCATTCCTAGGCCACCAGTGGCTCCTAGTGACGGATGCCTTTTCCCACTTCCCATATGTCATCCGTTGCTCCACAATCACCACAGAGGTCACCATTTCAGCCCTCACGAAGATCTTTTCCATCGAAGGATTACCATATGCTATCGTCACAGATAACGGACCGCAATTTCGAAGTCGGGAATTCCTATCCTTCTGTACCGCCAACAATATCCAACACCTCCTCACCCCGCCCTTCCACCCCCAATCTAACGGGGAGGCGGAACGGCTAGTCAGAACATTCAAAACCCAAATGACCAAATACACCACAAGTCACAAACTCGAAGAGGCATTGACACTCTTCCTCAGTTCCTATCGAACCACTCCAGTGGGGGCCAAAAGCCCGGCGGAATTGCTGCATGGCCGCCAACCTCGCACTCTCCTCCATCTCCTCTTACCCCCGCCCAAAGTACAGGTACCTTCGGGCCCATTCCGTTTCACCCCGGGCTCCCTAGTCTGGGCCCGCGGGTTTGGCTCCCGGGCCGGTTGGCTTCCGGGGGTCATCCAGCGGCCCCGGGGCCGCCAACTGTTCGACGTCAGCCTGGATGGCCGGATAGTGCGACGCCATCGAAACCAACTACGTCCCCGCTACCCCACGGCACCGTCCTCTTCCACCACGGCACGGCCATCCACTTCTTCCTCTCCTTCCCTGCCACCTCCACCACTCCTGCCGTCTAACCGTTGCTCAGGGACAGTTACAGCGCCACCAACGACGCCACAACCTGTCGGTCGCTCCGACACCCTTCAGCCGCAGCCTCTCGACCACCTGCGGGGACCATCTTCAGCGCCCCCCGTACAGCCCCCGGCCATCGACGCCGACGAACCGATGCCGTTAGCTCCACAAGTACCTCCACCACAACCTGCACCACGACGCAGGTCGGCACGCATCGCCAGGGGAACAGCTCCGTACTCCCCTGGAGGTAGCTTTCATAGTCTGCTCCAGGGCGCCGCGGCAGACGACCTCGCAGACGTCGCAGACATCGCTTCCCCCCCCCCCCCCGGGAGGGAGGTATGTTCAGTCTGCCAGTAAAGGCCCCTGCCAGGCAGACCTCACACACAACGCGCCTGCACGCCGGGATACATATACGACTCCAAACAGGCGCAGAGACACCAAAACAAACCAGGAAAACAAATAGAATCATCTAGAAGCTAAGTGGGACTATTTCTTACAGAGGTCGCCGTACTACCACACAACGGAATTCCTGCGCCAGGCCGCCTATATAAGCGTAGCCGGCCGCTCCACCGCCAGTTCCGGCCTGACCACGGAACCAGCTTCAACTACAGAAGACCACCGGAAGTTCGCGAGAAGTAGAAGCCGTCTCTCTCTACCCCGGACCAGGACCAGGCTAAATTTCTCGACGGTCATCCGCTAACTGTACCACATTTGTTATTGTTTACCAGTGTTTTGTGTACATAGTAATAAACCTCAAGGAACCATTAAGTGTAGTTCACTTCAGACAGCGTCTTGTATTGTTGTATCTTCCCTGATAGCAGCACTGTTGTTTAATGTTGCCGGGCTTATGAACGTGCAAATTAAACAATTTCTATAGTTTCAATATTGGTAAAAAAAAATCTACAACTTATTCGTTTGGCGTTGTCAAAGATATTTATATATTCATGCTGTGACGTGTGGGTTTCAAATGATTTACACACAGTAGCATCTGTACCAGCGAAGAGGCATACACTGACGGAATTTTCAAAAAATGGAAGATGACCGTTTTGAATTCAGGAGCTTAATACTTGATCCTATGTTTACTGATCCTGCTTGTTTGGTAAAGAATTGTTAACAGCTGCGAAATAATTATGTGTTCGTTGCCGACGTTTCTGACCAACTATCAGGAAGTTTTAATTCCTGCCAACTTATTGTAACAAAACCAATGGGAGCCAAACTGAGGAATGAGACATGGCAGCGGTATCAGCAGCAACCGATAAACCTATGTCTAGCTCTGATTTCTCGTACACTTCCATACAAACAATATTCTACTTTGTAGTCTATACGCCATAAATCTCACTCTCCAAAAGCCGGTGTTCCGTATTTTGGTGGTGTACCTGCTTCCCAACTATTGCACTCTAGTTTTTCAGGTTTATTTCTGAAGTTATTCAGTTGAACCGGTTCTATTTTTCAAGTAAAACAATATATACGGAATTAAGAACTTATGAAATTTGACGCAGTTCATGTTAATACTGTACTTGACATTTGATTCGAGATTTTTATGACGGGAACTTTCCGTTAAAAACAAGTGTGAAGCTTGTTTATTAATGTTGGGAATTTGCTTCACGATCGATTAAAAATGTGGTAGTGTTTAAATTTTTTGTTTGTTTATTAATGTGTTGGCAATTGTAAGACGAGGCCTTGCTTGATAATTTTTTTATAATTGAAGGTGTTAATGTTAAAAATAAATAAGCCTCTCCTGTACGCCAGTATGAGTACCCAATAAATTAGCAGCCTAGGGTTTTATTTGAATAATAAACAGAGTAGTAAGAAAGTTTTCACCCTTCCCTCCCAAGCACCTACTACAAACTCGGTTGCAGTTTTGATTTCCGTTGGCCACGATTATATGTATAAAGAAAAATAACAGGAAGCCATCTTTTCTACTGTGCTTCTGCGCATTCTGGATAGTGCGGATCATAAACTATAGACATAGTTGCTGACGTCCACCTAAGTTGCATTGCTGGAATGCTAAAACCTCCCTGAACAAAGATTGTAGTATAATACAAACGTACAGATAACAAGTTTATTAACGCTGCTTTAAACGTCCGCACGAGGGTACTGTGTGCCATTTCGTGGAGATCGTTTGGAATTTACAGCAAGTTATGAGACCGGACTTTATAGCTTTAAAGTTTTCTGCGAAGTTACACTCGTCTGTACGACCTGGCATGCTTACTTCAGGCGATATAAGCTACTTCTGGGAGTTGGAAACATTACAAACTTGACATTGTATACTAAGAAATGCAACCTCTCCTTACATGCTCAATTTTCAAGGATTTCTGCATTACATTGGTTACTGCTGTATCTTATATGAGGGTCGACCAAATACGAAGGATACTAAATCGAAAACTCTATATTGAATTAATATAAAGAGAAACTAGCGCAAAAGTACATTAATATGCATTATAACACACCATATAGATTATTTCTAATAGGGAGTTTTTTTGTGACTATTGATATTTAAACAAAATCGATGAAGGAGGAGGTATCATTTTAAAGATTAATTTCTTCGCATTAGTAACATTATTACTATGAAAGAAGTTTTTTGAAATCCAACACGTAAATGACAAAATTATGAACAATCAAGGTTCAGAGTCAAGCTGCCAGGTTTCGCTGTCATCGATAACGAGCGATCGCATTATCGCTAGATAGCGGCACTATATATAAGCTTTGTGTTTTTTCCTAATGAGCTTTTCGGGTATCTTTGTTGGGGTAACATTTGTTCATTTCTAATTGTTTTGTAAGACGTAAGACGTTGTAAGTGTTTTTCTACTATCAGTAGACACATAAACCTTGAAAATCGACAACTTTGTTGGTGAAACGTTTTAAACAAAAGAAACAGAAAAATCTTAGTTTTTTAGCTAACGAAACCTATAAAAATCAGTCCAGTCCCTCACATGCTGGGGTAAGAAAAATATTTTAGACCATTTATTTCTATTAAAATCCCCCAGAATATAATTTTTTTTAAAAATCAATAAGATCAGTAGCGGGTCGTCGTTAAAGGCTCTGAGGCAGAGCCACAACAAAAGATATATTAAAATATGTTTTTAAATAGAGTTATACAGAATTTAAATTAACAGGAAGCATTTCGAGAATTTTCCACACACGTTTCAACACTGATAGTTAAAATTTATAGAACTGTTGATATAAAAGAATGTTTCTGAAACGGATAGTATTTGTAAGGCTGAGCCTTTGGAACGCCATACATTGCATGTAGCGGAGGATTGGAGGCGTGGCTTTGACGGAGTATTGCTCTTATGGGTTTGTAGTAGGCTCAGCTTGTAGAACCTACGGCAGTTGTACCAACCCCATCATCATTTTCTTGTAACGCTAGTTACAATGTAGGGAAATCAGCAGAGTGGTTGAACTTCCAGTCTCGAATCGCTGTCTCTGTATCTACAATTTATGCTTTCATGCGTCATTAATCGAAGCTAAATATTTATGTTTTAACAATGTACTGTGAAAGATACTTTTATGTTTTGAATACATCTCCTTGTGACACTCCTGGTCGTACTTCTGCCTCTTCTGATAGAGCATTTCTCATCCCGACACTTTGCTTCGAACAACTTAAAAGTTCTTTATCCAAAAGACGCTTCCCAGTTTACTTCTATTATTTTAAGTCAAGTGTCTTGGTGAAAACTAGTGCCACACTACCACACTGATCCGTTTGTACATTCACGTGAATAACCTATCCTAAGCCTTTCCTGCCTTACAAACTACTTTGGTCCCTGGAGAGCATTTCTCAAAGAGTTGGATGTGTAGCACTTCTTCAGCCTGTGTACCACTCAAGTCAAACTAATCGATGTGCAGTTCACAGCATAGTATGTTGACAAGGAATTCGTTCATTTATGGTTCTTTGATGTAAAGCTTTGTTTTATAACATACCTTTAATTGACTGAGCTTTAGAAAAAAGGAGAGGCTGCCGATCCGTAATAGGCTCACCCACATAATTAGTGCACACTCACTGGCTAGCTTATTCCCGAAACAGTAAAAAGAAAAATTAGTGTATTATTGCGCAGTTTTGTGCATCATGATTCGTGGAATCTTATTTACGTATGGTTAATCATTATTTGGAGAGGCCAGCAACATATTCGGCAAACATCCATTAACTCAATAGCCACATAAATATGAACTTCTCAAAAGCGAACGTAATCGACAATGTTTTAAAAAGGCTTCCGAGGCAGAACTGTCGTAAGATATAAGAAGAAGTGTAGTAGATAATTAGTTTATCACAAACATGTTCAGCAAAATGTTATCTGAAGATCATACGAGTTATCCGTTACAACCAACGTCCTCAGTTATCTGCTTCATATTTTCTAATCTCTGTCTTCCTCTGCAGTTCTTACCTTTGACTGTTCTCTCCACTAACAAGTTAACCAATCCTGTATGTCACAAAATTAATCTACTCTTCTTTCTGTAAGACTATTCCTCAAACTTCTTTCCTCGCCCATCATTTCCAAACACGTTTATTTCGAGCTTTGTCAGTCCACTTAATTTTCAGCATTCTTCTATATCACCACGTTTCAAATGCTTCAATTTTCTTTTTTTCTGGTATAAAGTGCTGTGCTCCACGCATAGAGTTTTAAAGGGTTCTTTCTGAGTTCTATTTTTTAAACTAAAAGATTTCTCTTTTTCATGAAAGCTCTTTTTAATAGTGCTATTCTGCGTTTAACATCATTCCTGCTTCAGCCATTGGTTGTAATTTAACTTTCTAACTACCAAAATTCACAAACTTCTTCTATCGCATCCGACACTATTTTTATATTCAATCTGCTATTATCGGTATCATTTCTGATACTTTTCATCACTTTTGTCTTGCTTCGGTTTATAGTCAGTCCAAAATCTTCCTTATGTACATTGTTCATGACATTCAGTAACTTCTCTATACCTTCATACCGAGCATAGTGGATGGACGGTTAACGCTCTGGCCTCGTGGTCGGGAGGACGCCGGTTCGAATCCCCGTCCGGGCATCCAGATTTGGGTTTACCATGGTTTCCCCAAATCACTCCAGGCGAATCCCATGATGCTTCCTTCAAAAGGCCATGGCCGAATTCCTTCCCGTTCCTTGTACCCAATCCCATCCCGCCTCTAAAGACCTCGACGTCAACGAAGTGTAAAGCCCTATATCCTCCATCTGTTCTGCTACCGAGACAATGTCATCAGCAAATCGTAACATACTAATTTTTTCTCCTTTAACGCTCATGCTACATTCAAATTTTTCTTTCACTTCCTTTATCGCTTTTTCTACATACAAGTTGAATATTAATGGGGATAGGCAACAACATTTTCTCACACCCTTTTTAACTGATACGTTGCTCTCCTTTTATTATAGCTACTTAATTCTTATAAAGATTATATTCTTCTATCTCGGTATTCTAGGCCCAACTTCTTTTAAGTTTTGACCATCTTTTCCCACCTAACATTATCAAAAGCTTTTTTTAAAAAAATCAACAAACGCCATGAAAGTATTCGGATAATTGGACTGTAAATTATTTATAACAACTATTCCGGCAACAGGCTGAAAGCCTACTGGCGTGGATTATTGATTTTAATTAAAAGTCACTTATCTAAACACAAACAATTGTTAATTAAATAAAAAGGTTCTTTAATCCGCGGTCGCCCAGGTTTAGGTACTGTTCTCCATCGGGATAATTAAATGAGAGAGTCACACAGTTTAGGGTGAACATCTACTCAAAAAACTTTATTTTAGTTCATTAACCTCTGCCACTACACCAACGGAAAGTACCACCACCAAACAATATATCAACAAGGAATCGGACTTATTCTTCGAAAACCACAGATTCGTGGGATAAGAGAGGTTGACTTATGAAATAGTCTCCCACATTCACTATCGTCCTCTTAACGTTATACAGTCACTTGAAAACACAGCATTCCCTTTAAAACAGCGAATTCCACATAATACAAGTCTCCATCATCCACTTCACCGAAGTTTTCACAATTTCAACTATGAGACCGAAAAATGTTCCTGCGTCATACTGTAACGAACGCGTCTTGTGACCGCTAGTTACATTAATAAACTATATGTTTATTATTTAAAATGTGGAATATTTTAGTGGGCGTTTGGGCGCAGTGTACAAGTGTGGAGCGGCAGATCTGAGGAATGCCAGCAGGCCGGTTCCTAGAATTAGCGAGGGGAGAATAGTGAGTGCCTAATGGAGGGGAGATTTGTGCTTGCCAGGTAGACAAACAGGGTGATCGGCGAGAGTTTTTCTGTTTTGCATGTGGCACGACGAACGAGGGAAGGATATTCTATGCCGGCCGGCCAGCAGGAAAACCAAGAAGACATACATAAAGTACGTGAATTCCTAATCCGTGGCGCGTACGCAGAAGAGCCACATATTAGGAACACCGCAATGTTATGCACTCTTGAGGGAGAAGTATGTTTTCGCCGAGAAAATGCGAGTTCGCGTTGGAAAATCTGGTTGCCAACGGAACTGTACAAACAGGTGATAAATTTATATCACTTGGAATGTGGACACCCGGGTACAGAGAGGTTGTACAGGACACTGCAACTTGACTATCATGCCAAGGCATTACGAAAAATGGTCGCCCAGCATACGAGAGCGTGTGACATGTGCCATAGGATCAAACATTCTAATAAGAGGACAGCAGGTCCATATATGCCTATCATTCTTGCGGGGCCGAATGAATTAATCTGCCTTGACCACTATGGCCCACTCCCGGCAGGACAGTATGGTTATAAACACATTCTTCTGATTGTAGACGCCTTCACTAAATACGTAAAGGTATACCCAGTAGTGTGGCTGAATACTATCGGGTCATTGAGGATATTACTAAATAAATATATACCGTTGTGTGGATTACCGAAAGCTCTATTGACAGACCATGGAACTGTGTTCTCCACTCCGAAGTGGAAGAGAACTCTTGAGGAAAAGGGAATAAAAGTCACTTACTCATCGATAAGATCTCCAGAGACAAATAATGCTGAAAGATTTATGAGGCAGTTAAGCGTATATATTCGTACCTTAATTGGAAAGAAGCACTCCTCATGGGTGAAACTTCTCCCTCAAATCGAGGAATACTTTAATACAACTGTCAATTGTTCTACTGCATACCGTCCGGTGGATTTGCAATTCGCCGCACGAACGAAGCCACTCGCGGAAAAGATTATCAATTATCCTGAGTCAGCGACAGAGTAAATGATATAAAGAAGGCACACGAATTTCTGTTGGAAAAGGCATCAAAGAGAAAGAGAATGCAAGACAAAAGGCATAACCAAACTTTTACAGTAGGGCAACGAGTACTATTACGCACCAATCCACAATCAGACGCCAATAAGAAGCTTATTGCAAAATTCTTTGTAATATACAATGGTACATACACGGTGAAAAGAATAGTCTCGGTTAATAGTTATTTGCTCACTGATGGAACCAATTACTTCGGCCCTCATAATTCACGGAACTTGAAAGAGTATCATGATCCGAAAGATCAATAGTGATCACAAAATTTTTACACAAGCACGCGAGGTTTGTAACGAATGGAGATAAATGGGGATGTAATTGTCATTTTATATATTCAAAGGAGGGGTGGCGTAAATCCATTACAAATACTTTGCTTCGCGGTGACATAGTAAGAAAATATTTAGAACAATCTTGCATTGCTTTGGACAACCCTGCACTTCATAGATGATGACGTCACTGCTTAAAAGTTTTATTATTCAGATAGGATATGTTCTCTACCAGTTTTATTCATTCATTATATATTAAGATTGTGTTATCCTGTGTGTTGAATATCTATGATGATCACAACTTATGATGTATTGCGCTATATTTATTAAGAATGGTGTGTAAGTAAAATTTTCAATTTGATATAAAATGTTATTGTGCTAGAAAATCTATATCACTACAATAATTTGTTACTTATAAGGTTACATTTGAAATGGTTATATTATGTATTTAAGGCTTGCACAAATCTACCCACAATCAGGGATGGGGGTAAGAAAAGTCTATGTACAAAGTAGCCAAGGGACATATGTTCGGTTGAATATTCATGTCGGTGGAACTTGTGATGGAATAGGTTAGAATAGGTTACCAGATTTATAATTACTGCTAAATTAATGGACGAGGAAGGAAAATTTGTATATTTCTTATTGTGAAAATTTAAATAAAACTAGTTTATTTAAATTTGCCGAACCAGGGGGAATATGTAACGAACGCGTCTTGTGACCGCTAGTTACATTAATAAACTATATGTTTATTATTTAAAATGTGGAATATTTTAGTGGGCGTTTGGGCGCAGTGTACATTGTACGAGTGTGGAGCGGCAGATCTGAGGAATGCCAGCAGGCCGGTTCCTAGAATTAGCGAGGGGAGAATAGTGAGTGCCTAATGGAGGGGAGATTTGTGCTTGCCAGGTAGACAAACAGGGTGATCGGCGAGAGTTTTTCTGTTTTGGCATGTGGCACGACGAACGAGGGAAGGAATATTCTATGCCGGCCGGCCAGCACGTTCGGACGGTGTGATTTCTGGACTGTCCATTCGTGAGTGGGACTGTTGCTGCTACCTGGATCCGGACACCCGCTATTTTGTTTGAGCAGATGAGCTCAGGCAAAGGACGACATCTGAGGAACTGTGCTACACTGGTCCATAGCAGAGAAGACCGTCATCCAATGAAGGACACTGTGCTAGCTAGACTTTCAAGTTCATAGTATTGCCCAGCTACGACCCTGCAGATAAGAACTCTCATAGCCCGGAGCAAACATCTCTTTCAGAAGTGAAGTCAAAATGTTGACTTCGTTTACTGTTTAAATTTTGTGTATTTTATATAAAATACCCTGGCGCCCACAAAAGGACAACTAATTAATTTTAACGAATTTTGTTATGTATGTCATGTGATTAATTGAAATAAAACCATTTGTGATTTCTCGTATAAAGTATTCAAGCAAGTTCTACCTTTCATGATAATAAAATAAAATAATAAAATTAATTATAATTTTAAATCAGGTAAACAGGTCAGAACGTTACAATACCTTCACCTGATGGAGGTCAAAGACTCACTACTCTACAAAGACAACATCACCTTTACTGACGGCGCCGGCCACAGATATTACTGTATGGCTCAGACATGGAGGAAGGAAATATATGGAGGAGAAGTGACGTTAAATTGGTGAAGCAGGCTCGCGCATGCGCAGTGGCGGCAGCAGCGATATTGCGCTTCCAAACAATTGCCGTGTTCCCAGTGTATCCCGAAAACTAAGCAAGATATCGAAAAATTTTATTCTTTATTTTAGATTTTTCTCGTCGTGTTACATAAGAATCTATCATTAAATTCTTCTCCGTTTCAACCTCACTTTTGATACAGTATATCTCTAGAATTAGGTGAGATATCGAAAATTTGTATTATTTATTTTTCATTTGTCTCGTCTTTTTAAATAAGAATCCATAATCAAATTTGACTTTGACCAATTTTTTCTTCTGAATTTCAACCAAAACCATTTCACATTTGGGACAAAATATCTCGAAAAGTAAGCAGGATATCAAAAAAATTTATTCTTCATTTTTTATTTGTCATATCGAGTTACATAATAATCCATTACCAGATTGCGGCGTCACCTTTATCCTAGAGTCCCCTTGAGGTTTTTGTACATATTCCCCGTGTCTGTATGGAAGCGGCCATGCCCCCCCCCCCCCACTCCTCCTCCGCCCTGCTTCACTTTAATGCGTGGTGGAGGTCTCTTGCGTCGTCTCCATATATTTCTTTCCTCCATGGGCACAGACGTTTGTTATGTTACAAGGCCACACATGAATTAACTTTCTTTTATTGACTGTGAACTTAACATGTTGACAAAAACCAAAGTTATGCTGGCTGAAAGGTAGACGGACGATTAATACGTTACAGAAATAATTAATGCCGGTATATTCCGAATCGTAATTACATTAAACCTGCACAGTTTGCCAGTATACTGAGATGATGCTGGCTTCTAAGAGATTGCCCTTGGCTGGGCCTAGCGTACGCCTGCTCGCATGATACAGAGCGTGGCCGCCAGAGGCGCTGCGATCTCTTCCGGCTCGCGTCTCTCCCCCGGGTGACATCCGTCTCCTGTAGCGGCGCTCTACAAGATTGCCTTACAACGACCCCGATACATCCGAGACACAGTGCATCTGCTCTAAGAGCATATGCGCTCCGCTGCGACAATATGCACTGTATCAACAGCAAAACACCATCAGTAACAAACGTGAAACCAGAGCTGCGTGCAACGCGAGGTAACGAGGCTGGAGCATTGCGAACCTACGTAAGCGTCTTGTATCTTCGTTTCCTGTGAAAATTGTTAACGATTAAAGCGACAAGAGCGTCGTTTGTGAGTGGTAACTCTCTGGCATCGCATTAGGGATGACGACCGTTCGAATCCCCGTCCGGGCATCCAGATTCGGGTTCTCCATGGTTTCCCCAAATCACTCCAGGCGAATGCCGGAATGCTTCCTTAAAAAAAGGCGATGACCGAATTCCTTCCAGTTCCTTGTAAGCAGTCCTTTCCCGCCTCTAATGACCTCAACGTCGACGAAAGCCATAAGCCATAAGCAAACAAAAAAAAGTGGTTAGTTGGCCCGAACCCCAATGGTGGCATACATTTTCGTCATTCTCTACTTGACTATAAGATTAGGTTCATACGCCCGTATTAACTCACTAACCAGTCAGCAGAGCTAATTAGATTTACGGCATCACATTAAAATTAAATATACGCTGTCTCAGCAGCGAGACCACAGGCTATACATTAATAGAAACCCCATCGAAACATAACTTGACTGATTTGCATTCAAAGAAATCATTATCAAGGGTTTCCTGCTATTCAGTAGGACCATTTGCAGCGACAGCCTTCAATATTCCCCATTAACCGTGATGTCATTAAGTATTTTCTTTCTTCGTTGATCTCTTCTTTTTCCGCCATTTACAATCCCCTCTAGGGTGGTTTTAAGCAGGCACTCATTACTCAACACATGACTTATCCAGTTCGTTTTTCTGTTCCTTATCGTTTTTATAAGGGACCTTTCCTCTCATACTCGTTCCTTACTTTGTGTTTCCAACTTATTTTCTCCATCCTCCTCCATATCCCCATTTCGAAAGCTTCCAAACTCTTTATATCATCTTTGCGTAGCGTCCATGTTTCCGTCCAACATAGTCCTACACTCCATACGAAACATTTAGCTAGTTTTTCTTCAGCTTTTTATCCAGCCTTCCGCATAATAAATTTTTCTTTCTATTGAAGGCTTTCTTTGCCATTGCGATTATAGTTTTCACCTCCTTCATTCAACTCATATCATCACTCATAATACTCCCGAGATATTTGAAGAACTTGACTTGATCATTTATTTCTCCTTGTAGCTTTATCATCTTTCTTACTGCTTCCCAAAGAAAAATTATCCTAAATTTATTATGTGTCGACCTAAGATCCAAATAAAACATACTATATTTTGACTGCATGAGCACGGGCTATACTTTAATCGAATCTCCATCAAAGTCCTACCACAATAGTTACTTGTGAAACGCGTTTAGCCAATCATGATGATAATTTGTCAGATTTCTCAATTTTCCGATATCATAAAAAAATTGAAATATTTCCGTTTTTTCACAAGTCGCCACATACGGCACGGTAATAAAAATTCCATACATGCTGTGTTTGGCATGAATCACAATGAGTGAAAGATTATCCCGAATTTCTCGTGTTTTAGACGTCACAACAAAATGTTTTACCCGCGCGACGAAAGCTCATCAGAAACCATCAGTGTGAATCGCGTTTAAACAAAAATGATACAAATTTTTTAACTTATCAGTTTTGCAGTATAAACTCAATATGAAACATTCTGCATCATTGTGAGCTGTACATAAATTGAAACCTTAGTACTTTTGATCTGAATCGCATAAATGCCCCATCGTCGTCACGTTTAATAACAAAGCGTTCATTATAAACCTATCCGAAAAGTCATAGAATTTGTTTCGGTTGACATGGCTTGATAAACCACTACACCATGGTACAACAGTATTTCCATTAATAAAAAGTAAAACGCATTTCTTATAGTGCAAATTTATTGCCATAAACAAATAACTAGATATCACATGAGAAAATTTCACGAGTAAAATACGATGAATTGCAAGGTTGGTGGTTTGTAGTAGACTGGAAGGAGAACCGGGTCATTTGCAGCTATATTTTTCGGAGTTGTATTGATGAATGCTGTGCTGCAGGTGTAATGGGGATTTTAACCAAAAAAGGAGCAAATAAATATTTTTTTAAAAAAGTACGGCATTAAACGGCGGCCGTGGAGCGCAGTGAAGCCGCTCGACGGAAAGTAGATTACTGACGGTGTTATATCAGAAAAATCGCGCCTCAGTCACACGTGAAACAAAGGGTATTCAACGGAGTAAATGTAACCAAACGGAAAGAGGTCTAAAGGCAAGGCAGCCTTTTAGAACATTCGGGAGGTCACCGACTCAAGTCACGCGCCGACTTTCGAGTACATTCGGCACTGACAGAAATCACGTGTACTGGCGTGTGAGTTACGCTATAAAAGCCAGGCAGCAGAGTTGCCTTGACCTCTCAGTTTGGAAGCATATCTACGCTGTCACTATGTCGGGTTAAGCAACGACGCTGGGACATCGGAAAAGCCAGCCGGGTCGGCTCCTTGGTGCCAATGTTAAACTGTAAGTTTACTTCACCAGTTTCTTGGAATCTAAGCGTCTTGTATACTTGCTAACGGGGGGGGGGGGCATCTAGCAAAAGTAATCACTCTATGGCACAGGCATAATAAATAGGAAATAGTATTTGAAGACTTTGTCTTATTTCGTAATCTGGTTAGTCCAAGCAGACTTCTGGTACAGCCAATTGGTCGCAGACGAATGGAGGACTGGCAGAACTACAGCTGAAGCAGACAGAACAAGCCAAGTAGGTGCCATAGGAGAAAGAGTTGTCTCCGCCAAAACCATCCCGTCAACCAATCGACCAGACCCATAAAATGGTCGATTACACAGGCCTCTACCTCGACGTAAACACTCGGAATTTTAAGGGCCACAGACCTCACCGGAATACGACTAGGTTTATCAAATCTCTGTGATATGTGTTAGTGCTCTCTAGCGGTAACGCTTTCAGTCGTTAATCGTTAATCCGCTACTTAAAAAGTTAACTTCGATAATCGTTAAAGCGTTACATTTTTGCGTTAAAAATTGACCATCAACACACACATCTACCCAATGTCACTCGGGTTCTACAACATATAGAGGAATCATGTTGGCAACGAAAAATTTTAGAATGCATTGATCTAGACCATCTTGGGATAAGCGGTTGTCGGTAACTACGATGCCAAAATATTCATCAATTCTTTGATGACATAACCATTTGTTAGCTGATGGAGATGGAAAACTAGACTTCTGGTGTTATCTACTCCAGGAGAGCCCACAGCATTTGATGAAGGATTTAAAATGTTTTTCGTTTTCCAATGAGTTGATACTGCTACTTTTTTTTTTCCTGTAAATATTTTGATGTTTGCTTCCTACTTGTCTGTTTACTATTATTAAGGCTAAGAAACGTGAGTCTTGCAAAAAGTTTAGGCAAACACGATTTGAATTCATAATTCAACTGTTCTCCCAATCTTGATTTAAATGTGGCCAAGGATTTTAAACTTCTCGTTGCTATTCTTCGCGTTGCTGCTTTTATTAACAGTTTCAGTTTCCATGTTGTAATCATGTATCAAATATAAATTTCATTTATTTCACTAACAAACTCTAAAGCAACACAAACTAATAAGTGGCGCTATATTAGTATAAACGTTAAATTATACGTAGGCCTATATACTAAAATCAATCACTGACTGGATTTGAAGTGTGTAACCGGTTTGCAGATGTAAAATACAAACGTTTGATAACCGTAGCGTTCCTACTCATGCCTAGCGTAACAGTTACATTAGTCGCACTTGGCGTTACCGAATTTGTTCGCTTTTCGACTCGCCGAACGTACCATTGTTCCGTGGTGCGCTATTCAAACAGAAATGATGTCAACAACCAATTTAAGGGACTATAGTTAACCGAAGCTCAGTTTAACGGAAGTTAAGAAGAGTGTTAATGGTTCTTTAGGTTAACTAAAAAGTTATTTTTTAAAAAATATTGTTAACTTCGTTAATTGCCGAGCGTGGTGGTGTAACGGCTAGCGTTCTGGCCTCGCATTCGGGAGGAGGGTGGTTCGAATCCCCATCCGGACATCCAGATTTGGGTTTTCCATGGTTTCCCAAATCACTCCAGTCAAATGCCGGGATGCTTCCTTCAAAAGGCCATGGCCGAATTCCTTCCCATTCCTTGCCCCCCATCCTTTCCCGTCTCTAAAGACCTCGCTGTTAGAGAGACGTTAAGCAGATAAAAAAAACTTCGTTAATTAACGATTAACAGATTAACGGTTTTTTGCCGACCTGAGGATAGAGGGAATACTGCTTGCCTGAATCTGGACGTCAGCTGGCTTTGTTTGAGTGAATGAGCTCAGGCGAAGGGAATTTTCTAAGCAACTGAGCTACGGCAGAGCAGACAAGGCAACGAGATGAGGTTGCGCGCACGGTATCCAATGTGTGGCGGCAGACGTCTTAATTTGCTAATTATACTTCGCCAGTGAAGGATTCTGTGCTGGTAGTATTTCATCTTCATAACGTTGCCCAGCTACGACCCTGCAAGATAAAAACTCTCTCGAGAGCGAACTATTCATAGCCCGGTGCAAAAGTGTCACTCATAAGAAAACATTCGGACTGTTCAAATTTAATTGTTTAGTGTTGAGTATTTTTATAAAATACCCTGGCGCCTACAAAAGAACAGCTTATTAATTTTAATTAATTTCTTTTATAAGAATAAGGTTGTAAAATTTCATTTCAAGAAAATTCAATAAAATCATTGATGATTTCTCATACAAACCGTTCACGCAAGTTCTTAGTATTCATGGTAAATTCAATTACAATAATAATATTAATTATATTTCCAAATTAGATAATAAGACCAAAACGTTACAGTCTTAATAGTTAACACTTCCAAAAAATGTCTTTTTTTTTTAATGATAATACTAGACCGGAGACATTAACGTTAAAAATTATACCTCATTTATCGATTTCGGTTAGCTATGAACGGAGATAAATGGGGCTCACGACAGAAAAGAAAGCCTTTTAGAAATACAGTAATGTCATTGAGATTACGCTGTGGTTCCCTTTTTAGTATGGAGTGCCTTATTCTGTGAGCACAGTGGACCGTCCCGCTCCGTTTGATGTGTGCTTTGCCACTAATAACACTCACGCCCTGATTGCGTCGACTGGAAAATGATCCGCTGGCAAAGAGCCTGCGAGGGACAGCCGATGGGGCTCGTGCGTGGGCGTGCGCGCACCGCACGCTGTCACGCGAGTCAAGGTGCAGAGAGAGGCAGCCACAAACACTGTGTCCCCTCCACCGCCACAACCTCCACGCGGGACAACTATCTGACAGCACGTTCCAGTTTGGATCGATTGAAATATCTTCACAATTTTCTTTGTCTCTACAGTTCCTACCACACGGTACTATTGTAAGAGTGCTTTGAAAATCTCAAATGTCACCAGGAATAAATGGGCAGGATGGTGGCTGAACATCTTTATATCTACTATATAATATCGTAAGCTCATCCACTCACCTCGATAGTTATTGGATGAAAAATGGTGACGTCATGAGCCAGCCATCGCTCGCAAAACAGCGACCAGAGATACCATTACAAGATATTCGAGGTTATGTCCACAATTTATTACCTAAGGGAGCGGGCATAAACCAAGTAGCTCCATTTTGGCCTCCTGTGACCCTCCCTCCACCCCCACTCCCATGTAGCCCAACGTGGCTTTAGCCTCTACCCCCCGCCCCTCCCACGTAGCACGTAGCTTTTTTCCTTTTTCATTACAGAAGACATTTTGTACTATTTTCTCTTGTTAGACTATTGAAAATTACTTACGGAGATAATTAACTGAGGAAAATAAATATTCACATGCTGTTGTGAGTTCTGTTTCCCATTTTAACTGTGAAAAATGTTATGAAAGCAAAGCTACGTGGCCTGGCTCGGAACCCCCTCTCCCCCCACGTAGCCCATCGTAGCCTTACAACCCCCCCCCCCCTGGACGGGCCACTAGGCACGGTCCCAAAGCACCAAATTAAGTTTGATTTTGATAGTTAAAAAAAAAAAACATACCGATAAACTTTACTGTTAAAAAAACATGGAACTACTTTCCAGGAAGATGTCGAGTTTATAACCAAAGTTTATACACGTGCTAGCTATTAAATGAGCGCTAAGCTTACTTTTTTTTTGTAGATTTAAAGAATATTGACTATATAAACGCGATGTGAAACACATTAATTCACTTGATTTTTGCCTTAAGCTGCAGCATTTACTATTTAAAACACGTGAATAAAATATTTTCTTCCTCTACTGATTTGAAGAAAAGACAACACTTTTAACAACGATATTCCTGCCGTTAATGAACAGCAAGCAGAAATTGTAGAATATGCAGTGTTTAATACCTAAGCAACTGACGACTTGAAGAAACTTGAATTACTATGAAATGAGCAAGCATTCGACTTAGATTTTAATATACATTTAAATCATTAAGGATATGACTACTTATACGCGAAGTGAAACTCTTTAATCCACTTAATTTTTTAGCTTCTTAGTTACAGCATTTAGTATTAACAACACGTAAATATAATATTTTCTTCCTTTACTTATTTGAAGAAAATACAGTACATACTTTACTTAACCAATTTAAAACATAAAAAACAGCTTTTCATTTATTTACTGTAATTTGTGGAAATATTGACACCAGAAGGTGTCCTTCGTTTTTATGAAAGGGCCATTTTATGTCCAAAGAATGATGATGTTTATGAAATTAATGAACGAATTTTGGACATTCTTGAAGTTGAAAGCGCTACCTACTTCAGTTCAGACTCTACCGAAGATCCAAAGAACCAAGACACAGAAATTTATCCCATAGAGTTTTTAATAATCTAAGGCCTTCAGGAATGCCACTACATCAACTGAGACTAAAACTTGGAGCAATTGTCATGCTACTGCGGAATCTTAACACAAAATGAGGCCTGTGCACTGTGCAATGGCACTCGCTTGATTGTTGAAGACTTGAAACCAAATTTGATTTTTGCTAAAGTTCTTACTGGATCTGCAAAAGGAAATTCAGTATTCATTCCGCGTATTAATCTTGCTCCAAGCAATTCTGACCTCCCATTCATTCTGAAACGAAGGCAGTTTACTGTCATACTTGCCTTTGCTATGACTATATACAATTCCAAGGTTAAACGTTCGACAAGGCTGGACTTTACCTCTCTGAGCCTGTTTCCAGTCATGGATAACTTTATGTGGGTTTTTCCAGAGTGCGACGGTCAGGTGATGTTAAAGTACAAACCATCAATAATGATCGCCACGGTAAACTTCTAAAAAATTGTAACAGTTTTTACAAAGAATATTGTTTACAGGGAGGTACTGGAGCATCAATAAGTGACTAATCGAGCTACCTCTGTACCAAATAAATGACACTTAATTTTCAAAGGACAATAAATTTCTGCAAGGTTGGTAATCCATAATGTATTCACTTTAATTGTAGTTAACTAAACCACCGCTGTAGTAACGGGGTTAAGTAACATGGGTTAAATAACATGTTATCGTGTACTAACACTCTGGAAACGCATCATATAGTCATGCCGCATCTGTCGGCACAAATCTGTCTTTACCGATCTAACACCAGTCACATTAAAAAGACATTTTTCAAATTTAGCAAAGTGAACTTTTGGAGTCAAATAAAACTGTATTTCAGCCAGTTCCAGTCAAGAGACCTCGACATTTGAAACAATTATACGAAAGCGCGATAGTCTTTGTCCATGTTTAATACGTCTGTTATTATACTTCCGAGTTCTTCACGCAAAATACATTTTATTCATTCTAACTGTGAAACACAGGTCAAGTTCGTATTTGGACAGGTCAGGTGAACCTTTCATAATCCTTGACCCTAAAAACTAGAACCATTCTAGACCCGTCACGATACGCAAAAAACAGTCACGGGCTTACACTAGTACTACATAATTTCCTAAGCTCACTCACTCACCTCGATAGCTATTAGCTGGAGAACGGTGTCACGTGTCAGCCATCGCTCGCAAATTAACAGCGACCAGAGATATCATTAGAAGAAATTCGAGGTCATGAAAAGAATTTAATATCTAAATTAAATACCATAATACATTAATTAGTGTGCTTTTAGAAGCATTCCGTAGTTATAAAAATATTTATAAACTTTACGTTGAAAAAAAACGTGGAACTGCTTTTTAGTTACATGTTGCAAATGAAAGCAACATGAAATACTTTTTTAAAAAGAACTTAAACTACACATGGTCTCTGTTGTAACCACGAATACCAATTTTCATTCCCTAAATTCAGCGTAATTAAAAATTTCGCTAATGTTGTTGCTTGACCGATGTCTATACATTACGATTTATTTATTTTTAAGTATTTTACTGAACATTTTCGTTAATGGTCTTTGTTGATGTTCTGCTGCACGTGAGTTATTAGGTTGTTTAGAGTAGACATCAGACCAAATATGCTACCAAATCGAGTATTCTGGCAATTCATTTCTTCGGAGTTACTCAACTATTTAATAATCTGGACTCAATATTTAGTTCTCTGGCATGAACAAATATTACCTTATAAATGTCCGGCCTAAATTAGAAAACAACATGATGATTTCGAAGCAAACAGAAATTCTTAAAATTTTGCGCATTTAACTTTAAGGGTTAAGTTCGGGTCTGCGACGATAGTGCGATCGTCCCCCTACGTGTTTATTAATACTTTTGAGTTCTTCAACCTCGAGGGATTTTAATCACCCTGAGGGCGAAACACAGGTCGAATTCATATTTGATCAGATCAGGTACACATAACCCTAAAAACTAGAACTATTCTAGACGATACGCAAAAACGGTCACGGACTTGCACTAGTATATTATAATAATCCAATATTGTGCTCAATCAATTACTAAATTTGGAAATATTTGAAAATTGTAATCATAAATGAAACAAGCTGGCTTGCGTCCTTTTAAACGTTGTACTGGGCTTGCTGTGTTCAAAACAATTTATAGAGAATGGATCTGAGACCTGTAAGGCCACGGGCGTGGTCTTTGTGGCCCTGTCACCAGCTTACGATACTGTTAACCACCAACTATTACTTGACAAGGTATACAATCTGACAAAGGCCACCGGATTAACCAACCGTCGCTACTCTTCTTCAGAATCCTAGGTTTTTCGTCGACTTTCAAGGACAGCGCAGCCAAAAGATGTAACAAAAAAATTGTCTACCTCAAGGTAGTGTACTGGCCACAATCCTTTTCAACATTTATACTAACGATCATCCAAGACATACAGCTACCAGGAGCTTCGAGTACGCTAATATCCTAGTTCGAAGCAGTAGAAAGAAATTTGTCTGCTGCCCTTGAATGCCTATCAAGCTGTTTATAGGGAAAATCACATTACATCTAACCCTTCAAAAACTGGAGTGTATGTCTTTTTCTAAAAAATGGGAAAGCTCAGCGAAGTTGAAAGTAATGTGGTCAGGTATCGAACTGCAGACATGTAACAACCTAAAATATCTGGGGGTGACACTCGAAAGAACCCTCATATATAAGAAGCACTGCATGAATTGCAAGAAACAAATTGCTGCGCAAACTAGTTGGATCACAGTCGGTCAGTCAACCACAAACTATACGTATATCAGCAATGGTCCTTTGTTACTCTGTTGCAGAATATGCATGCCCAGTTTGGTACTCATCATCTCATATCAAACAGGTGGATGTAGCCCTCAATAACACCTGTAGGCTGGCGACAGGTTGCCTAAAGCCTACCCCAACTGATATGCTTTACCAGCTTTTGGGCATTGCACCACCCAGTATCCGGAGAGAAGTGGCTGCGAACAAGGAGAGGACCAAAGTAGAACGAGAAAGCGTTCATACACTGGACGGCCATGCACCACCAGCCCAAAGACTGAAATCCAGGAAAAGCTTTCTGAGAACATCACGGGAACTAATTGGGTTACCTGAAAAGCCAAGAATTCAGTTGTGCAAAATGAAGGTCCCTAACATCTCTGGACCACTGACAGTTACAGAGCGCTTGCCACCTGGTCACGCAGAGGACTGGAACGTCTGGCGGTCCTTAAATCGATTGCGAACAGGAGTGGGCAGGTCCAAGGCAAACCTACTGAAATGGGGTTATACTGATGCTACTAACATTATGTGTGAATGTGGTGAGGACCAAACCATGAAGCATACTGTTTGTTCGAGTGCCCTATGTGCCAATCATCCTGCAACGAAGATTATCTGTTTCCAGTAACACCTAATGCACTTGCGGTTGCAAAGTACTTGGAGAAATGTGTTTAAAGCTGTTAATCTGAACAGTGTTTTAATAGTGTATTTGATAGCTGTGATTCGAGAATAATAATTAATTATAAATAAAAATCTATTTAACAGATTACTACTTTTATTTTGATCCAAATTCAGAATTAATATTCTTCTTCTTCACCGCATTTTCTCCACATTTTTGTCGTCGGTTGCCTTTGATGAATTTCAGTACTCGATAGCGTGGTCCTTCCCCTTGCCCTTCCTGACGACAAGCTTTTCATACCTACGCCAGGTCGCGTGAAGTACTAATTGGGAAGTGAAGTGTAGACATCTGTCTACGAAATGTCTAACTATGTTCTGTGTCTGATAAGTGTACTTTTTGTTTGTGAAATGTGTTGTTTATGAGGCGGAGATTGAGGACCGTACAGCCAGTCACCTGAATGACTGCGGAAAAAAGCCTAAAAAGTGCAGTGAGGACTGCGGCACGCGGGGGTTGTACCTCCCCGACCCACAAGCTAAACAAGAAATTGTCTATAAACAGTACGTGACTTTCCTTTAAAATGTAAGAAAACTTAAATTGTCTCAGGGTGTTTTTAATGGATTGTGTATTGCAAATTGTACTACACCGCCACGCAGCGAGCCACAGCTAGCATTTCTGATCATTCAGGTGTGTTTTTTTTTTTTTTTTTCAAAGTGTTATATAGGTTCGCATCGTATGACGAACGCCTCTCTCAATTAAAACCACCCATGCCTGGTATAGGACACTGTACGATAGGTAAGCAGCCTCACACGACGTTGGGATTTCAGTGAACTGCGGCAAACACGAATGCACATTTCTCACATCCATGGCGCCTTCCGTCATTTCAGTCAACTTATGATGAACTCTGATATGTGTTATTCGATGAAAGCGGAGAAAATGTACGAATGCATGTTCTTCTCGCAGCGCAAATGTCGCTATTTTAAGTATTAAAAATACTTAAAACTTTTACCGGTGTTACGTATGTGCTATCCATTAGAAGTGCTGTCATATTTCTGATTCGTCTCAGACGAATAACCGCATCTAATAAAATCTCACCAATGTTTCTTTCCTAACTTGAGAGAAAATTTTTGGTGACCTTAGAACTTTATATTACAATTTTAGTGAAACCATAAAAAAAATGAGGTGGTATTTACAGAAGCAGTATAAAGAAAACAGTGGCTTAAAGAATTTGGATGCCTGGTATTACATACATATTCCTTGCTGTCGATGAGGGAACAACGGTGATCCAAGTTAGTTCTTTGAGCGCTTCCGCTGGTGTTTCATCAACCAAGAAGTTTTATGAGAATTCGCAAAATTAATCCAAGCGGGTGACATTGGAACTCCAGTTTCTCCTTTTGGATCTCATATAGCTACGGCTTCTCTCGCGCGGGTTCTACGTCAAACTTGAATGGTATTCACACTTTCATTTATCACTGGCCGGTCGTTATCACGTGACTGCGCTATACTCAAATCACTGCACCCCCTGATAACGTGAACGTAAGCTGCAAAATCCCGCTGCCAGACGACCTAACCTGATTGTCAACATGGACATATTCGTGACGTCTGTCGCCTGTACCCTATAAACATATATATGATTCTTACGTATTTGTATATATATATTTTTATATTAAAAACAGATACAGCTTTTTATTAAAAAATATGTTTAACTTCGCATATTCCGGTTAAATTGTAAAGTGATTAATCATGAATGTACACTGATAAGCCAAAACATTATGAAGACCTTGTAACAGCCCTCAAACCTAAAATTAAATTTAATGGTACTTTATGAAGCACTTGTGGTAAGCTAAAGTTTGGTTGAATATGATCTGGTATTTTTGTTTAACAATTTCCTGTAAATCAATATATGTAGACTTTGTTTTATGAAAGTAAATTATTTAAAGGCTATTTAATATGTTTAAGACAGAATTGTGCAAGAGAACTGGTTAAATGTTCGTAATTCCAAATATTAATGCAAGTTACGATGTCTAAAGGACAATATGCTACAGTTTAAAATTATTTCTGTGAATAATTTAGTGTTTAAGTATCTTTAATTTCCATTTCTGTCTATTTTGTATTGTTTGTAAATGATTATGTATTAATTCTGATTGTTTTTAATATGTTTCAATTGTTTAAGTATTGTTAATGTTCGAGAAATATCTGTCGGAATCTTTTGAAGTGTTCTAGAAATTTCGGTGGAGTTTATATAAAGGGATCATCCAAGACAGTGAAACAGTTAGTGTAAAATTTATACAGACTCAATATAAGACGGCGATGGGCTGTATTGTCTGTGGAAGGAGTGTTGTATGCGATCTCTGGATTATATGTATGTATGCAACAAGTATCTTTGACGTCGTGTTTTCTTCGAGAATAAAAATAAGTTTAAAGTGAACTTTATGGTGGACTGATTACTTATCACATTGATTGAACCACCAACCATCCAATATGAAGGCCGAGTACAGCCACGATGGATTATTAATTAACATCTGTGAGATGCTAATTCCCTAAAAGAATTTGCGGCAGATTTGCAAAGCGCAAATAAAATATTCGGAGATTATCGATTGGCCAAGACAGTTAGATGAGGTTATAAAGGCTGCACACTTCGAAGAGTTACAACGATTGAAATCATCGTTGATTCACGACGATTTGGAGAATTTCGACGAGTGAATTGTTCGGCGACAACTTGAAACTGAGTACAACGAGTTGCTAAACGCACCACTCATCAGAGATTATCCTTCGACATCTGGAATCGACAGTGATTTTCCGAAAGGAAGCGGAATTTTTCGGCCTTAGGATACCAGCTTTACTCGACGCTAAAACTGGATGCTTGGAAAATCGACGTGTTTTGGATGTGTTGTGTGTCTGTTATGTGTGGTGATTAAGTGTTTAGATTCAGTGAAAAAAAAGTGGTATTTAGTGGTGTAAAAGTGCTACAAGGAGAAAAATAAGTGATGAAAATTATTTAAGTGGTACCAAACTGACGGCGAAGTGAATATTCAGATATTTGTTTTTGCTTGTTCGTTTGTGGCTGGTATGCAAAATTGCAATTCTACTCAAATTTGTTTTCACATTGATTTAATTATTAATTGAAAATGGCTGATAGTCAGAATTTACAATCTTTTTTAGAATCCTTTGTAGCCAATTTTAACGAAAAATTTCTGGAACTTGGTGAAAATTGGATAGCAAATTTTCTGAATTTAGAAGTGAGTTTGGGAGTGATAATGACAGAAAATTTTCTGAAAGTGATGGTAAATTTGACAGTACGTTTTCTGAATTTAAAAATGAATTGAATTTTGATAGCAAATTCTCTGAATTGGCCAACTGTTTTGATGAGAAAATCAGTAAGCAATTTCAGAGTTTTAGTACTCAACTCAAAGAGCATATTAACAATTCAAATTCTAAATTGGAGGAAGCAGTGGTAGAGTCTCAGGAGAAAAGGTTAAAAAAATTGTGAAGATAATAAGGATGCCTTTATGGTTTTAATTAATGAAGTGGGCTGTGAGTATGAAGAGGAAATGAGAGAAGTAAAAGAAGATTGTAATAACATGAGGGATGAGTACGTGAGTTTATTCAAAGCCAGTGATGTTAAAGAGTCCCAAAGGGTCGATGAGCTGAGACATGAAGTGAAACAAAATGCTAATGCATTGGTACAACATCAGGAACAGCTTACCCAGAGATTGGAGACAACCCAATGTAATGTAAATCAGTTAGAGAAAAAGTTTGCTAGGTTGCAGGTTCAGTTAAGTCAAGGTATTGTTCCCGCAACAGGTAATACAATTGTGAGTGCTGATATTAAGGAAGAGTTTGAATTCTATGATGACAGTGGAAGACTTTATCCTATAGAATTTATAGATAATTTTGAAAGATCTGACTATTTCATTGTGTTATCCGACAATAAGAAAATTGCACTTCTGTGTAAACATCTAAAGTCTTATGCTAGGACATGGAGCGATAGGCAAGCTAGGGAATTGTATGACTATAAGCTGTTCAAAGAAAAATTTCTGAAACATTTTTGGTCAACTAGTAGGCAGATTCAGGAAAAGAGAAAGTTGATGACTGGTAGGCCATACAAACCGGATAGAGAAACTCAGCATGATTTTTTTAAATAAATGTTGGATCCAGTGTAGATGCTTAGACCATCCTTATGTAGAAGAAGAATTCATTGATTTGATAGAAGCTAGGCTATCTCAGCAAACAAGAAATTTAATTTCTACTTAGGATGAAATCAAAGTGGATAGGGTTTCTGAATTATTGAGGGGTTTGGATGTTCAGGAGTCATTCTCTGATCCATATTACAATAATTACCATAGGAGGGAGAGCAGAAGAACTTCAAGGGGGAATCATAGATCAAGAAATGGTAGATCCCGGAAAAGAGGTCATGATAATTATGCAAGGAGAAATGACAATTGGAAGGTGAAAGAACAGAATCCAAAAGCAGCGTCAGGAGCAGTCAAACTAAGGACCCCCACTTTGTGGGACCCAACAGTGATGGACAGGAATTTGGGTCCAGGTACCATTTTCCATGAGGTAAATGCTATAGTTAGAAATACTGGTGGGTAAAAAGTTACTAAAGACTTGGTTAATGGTAAGGCAAAAGTAAGTGTTCATATGGAAGAATTTTGCTTGAATAATAATAAAATTGTCCAAGAGATGGAAATCATTCGTAATGATGACCAAGTAGTTGATTTAAATGTAAATGAAGTAGTTTCTGATAGTAATATATCTGCAGCAAGATCTCCAGAATTTTACAAGGTTGTAAATCCAAAATATGATGAGGAAGTTAATGAATTTGATATAGCAAGTAATTTTATGGTGGTAGACAATGTAACAGAGGGAGCAGAAACTGAATTCCATGATATGGGTATAGTAATGAAGGATGTAATTAATAAGGTTGATGAGGCAAAAGTTGATGATGAGATAGAGCAGAAAGGAGACCACCAAAGTACCTTATCACTCGCATCAGTGTGGGAAAGTAATAATTTTCGTGTAGAAGATTTATGGAATGGTCACAGGTTAATTACCAAAAGTAATGCAGAATTTGTAGTGTATAGGGCAGTACTTCTATCTGAAACTAGTTTGATCCGGCATGGCATAGTTGGGACAATGTTTGCTTATATTTGTGGGGAGAAAAGTTCTGAAATTGAGGAGAGGTATCGATAGAAGAAGACACAGATGAGGTGGACAGTTGTGAGTTAGAATGTTTGTCTACTGAAGAGAGGGAGATCGGAAAGGCTTATGTACCGATCCCTAAGTTGGCCAAATGTTCTGAATGTGACTTAGCTGATATATTATTTAGCTCTTTACTTGATGTCGATGATGGTATTGAAGAAACAGGAGGGAGTATGAAGTTTCCTTTACCGTTTTCTAATTTGGAAAAATGTAAAGAATGTGACGTAGGTGACACTCTTTGATTTTGGAGATAGTAGTGAATTGATAGTAGCTGATAAAAATACTTATATTATGAAAGAAGTCATTGAGCCAGATGATAGAACAATTGTAGGTACTGACTCAGTTAGTTTGTTAGGTTTAGGTAGTAATTAGATAATGGATAGTGGAGTTGGAAGTAATGACAGACTGAACTGCAGTAAGGATGATGTAAATTTGTATTAGAATCACAACATTGCTGTTAAGGGACAAACAATTTGTAATAACAGAACCAATTGATCTGTCAGCTGTTCTCTGGCTATGCCAGAGTCTTCTGTTACAGATGATTCAAAGTTTGTATATCTTGCAATATATAGTGAAGTTCTGTGTATAAAGAAATGTAATATTAGATGTTTATTCAAAAGTAGAAGAAAAATGGAAGATTCGGAAAAAGTAATTTACATAGCATTGGGTTTTTAGGGACAACCTGGAACCCACTATTATAATAAGATGTAGGGGCCTTTACCAAAAATCTTGGGAGGGGTGCCCTAATGTTTGCTATTTTTTTTAACAGAATTAGTTGTTGGAATGCATGGTTTGGGGAGGGATCACCACCTGTAAATATTTCATATTGTAAACAGGATTGTGATGTATATAGATGGTTTGTTTGAGTACTACAGTTCAGAAGTAGATATAATGATACAGAATGTTTAAGATGTAAGAATTCCAGTGTATAAAACAATTTGTAACAGTTTTGTCTATAGACTTTTGGTGTTTTCATGATGTTGGGACCTGCTGCATTGTGGTGACAAATTATTAGCTGTAAAATGTAAACACACTGTTGTCATTAACAAGCAGACAGCAAGTGTGTAATTTGAAGTGAATAATTAATTTGCAACATAAGGTGGTGGAATTAAATGTGTAGAGCAATGTAAAACAGTAACTAAGAAAATGATTGGATCTGAAAAAAGACAATTATTTTAACCAGAATCAGTGTCATGAAATATGTACAGATGATGTATGGAATGAAGGATTGTGTATCTGCATTGTATGATTGCAAACGTTACTATGGTAAATTGTGATCTGTTTATGTTGGCATTATGTGTATGTACAACCTGCTTAGATTCATGACGGATTCAATCAATTTTAACTATGCAAAATTAAGTGAATCCTGGGGAGGGGTTGTAACAGCCCTCAAACCTAAAATTAAATGTAATAGTATTTTATGAAGCACTTGTGGTTAGCTAAAGCTTGGTTGAATATGATCTGGTATTTTTGTTTTACAATTTCCTGTAAATCAATGTATACATACTTTGTTTTATGAAAGTAAATTATTTAAAGGCTATTTAATATGTTTAAGAACAGAATTGTGCAAGAGAATTGGTTAAATGTTCGTAGTTCCAAGTATTAATGCAAGTAACGATTTCTAAAGGACAATTTTCTACAGTTTAAAATGATTTCTGTGAATAATTTTGTGTTTAAGTATCTTTAATTTCCATTTCTGACTATTTTGTATTGATTGTAAATAATTATGTATTCATTCTGATTGTTTTTAATGTGTTTCAATTGTTTAAGTATTGTTAATGTTCGAGAAACAACTGTCGGAATCTTTTGAAGTGTTCTAGAAATTTCAGTGGAGTTTATATAAAGAGAAACAGTTAAAGTTTATACAAACTCTATATAAGACGGCGATGGGCTGTATTGTCTGTGGAAGGAGTGTTGTATGCGATCTCTGGATTATATGTATGTATGTAACCAACATCTTTGACGTCGTGTTTTCTTCGAGAATAAAAACAAGTTTAAAGTGAACTTTATGGTGGACTGATTATTTATCATATTAATTAAGCCACCAACAATCTAACAATCCTACTTACTAGCAAAATGGTCCGCCTTACGAACGCAATACAGAAACGATTCAGCGTAGCATAGATTCTTCAAGTCCTTGGTAGGCTCACATAGATATCTGACATCAGATTTCTAAGCACAGGTCACGAAATTCCCTTAAATTACGGGCCAGTGGTTTGTGAGCGCGAGATCTGGGAACGAGCATTCCGGAAACGAGAGGCTGGTCGGATTTTCGCGTGCTGCTGTAGTGAGCATCTATCGAAAGTATTAGAAGGATGGTGAAACGGCGATAATATGGTTGACAGTCACGCCATATCACAGAACGTGGAGGTCGGAAGTTCTCCCGCTCTGTAAAGCGGGATAGTGGGTGATCTGTGGGAGATCTGATGGAAGAGTACAGTTCTGTTGTTTCAGAGCACAAGAATCGCGAAATATCCTGAAGTTGGATCAGCAAATAGTACCGATCGTAGGTAGTATAATTTTATACTACATAGCAATTGATAAGTCGAAGCTTAAAGAGCTGGAATCTATATATTAATACGCTAAGCGAAAACTTATGATACATTTTTAAGAATATTGCGCGCACGGAGAAGCGTGAGATTTGGCGTAGTTAAAGATTATATGGAGAAGAAGTGAAGGAAGCTAAAATCTATATATAATATGCGTTACAAATACATTAAATTAAGTAAAATAAAACGCTCGCTCGCCTACGTAGTTCGCTTAGATGGCTGGCACAAAGCAGTCGAAATTAATCTCTGAACTTATATAGAAGCAAGAAGCAACATTTCGAGGACTGGTAGATAGCGCAGCTAGTGGCCAGAATATTGGGCGAACGGAAGAACTTAAAGAAATAGAGAAAGCTAAAATTATATATAATATATTTTACAAACCTTGGACTCGATATAAGCAGTCAGAGATAATCGATTGCTTCAGTTGTAAACAAATGCGCATGTTGTCTCTGGTTTGCGACATGGGCTCCGCAGAACGAGTTTCCCGTAAACTTTTTACTCTTGGCCCAGGCCGAATTTCAACCTAACCATGATCACTATGACAAAAGGAACCTATTTAGGTTGATATGATCCCTGTACCGAAAATTTTTGAGTCATTTTTACAGTGCTTCTAACATTTCGTGGTTGTGGAGCATCCCATATCAGCCACATCACTTAGGAAACTGTTACAATCTCCACATAGATAAAGTATTTCCTGGCTGAATTTATCCACCAATCTATTATGATAGCAGTGGCAAGATAATATCGCGGACAATAAGAGCAAAGCTGATAAACATACGTGTTCTAAAATCTTGTTATTAGGAACCGCAATGAATACAGAGAAAAGCTTTTGATGCAATATACATTGTGATGAATTGCGGAGCATGTCTGTTGGTATCTATAGAATGCTGTCAGTTAAAGATTTAACGTATTAACACTTTAAACAGAAGATTGTTGTAATCGTTTATCTATCTATTTGAGAGAACTACGTTAGTGATTTTTAGATAAATTTCACGGTCATATAATGTAGATAAATATAGAATATAGCTGTAATGTTTCCATTAATTTTAAATCATATACTATAGCATTTATTATTAGTGGTGCAAGGTGCTGATGACGGCGCGGCTATATCGACGACGAGTGGCAGTCGACGCGATTAATCGATACCTACTGCTGCCACCACCACGACCGCTGTCCCAGTCAACTTGTATGAATATTTATGTAGCTCTCAATTATGCAGAAACCCTCTTTTTTTTGGAAGGTGAGTCTGCGCGTAATATACATATTTTTAATTTTTTTCCCGGCTCTCGCACAGAGCAGTAATTCGCTGAGGGCGAGTGCGACACGGGTATGCAGACCGCAATCCGCTGTTATCCCCGGACCAATAAACACGCCGCACAAAGGAGACGGCTTTTTTAAACGCCCCGTAAACGTGCGGCGGTGCTTCTCCTATACAAGAGTGGCACAGCGACTGGATGCTACAAGAGGGTAAACGAGTTAAGTGGACTCGCTCACTGTCGTAAACGTTGAGTTTATTGGTTATTTTATTTTTTCTGTGCTGCTTTGAAGAACGGGAATCAATGGTTAATTGGAAGCTAAATTTAATTAATATTTATGAAATACTTTTGTGTTTATTCAAGTTCCTTAGAACCATAGGAGACAAAATATAATTTAGTTCACGAAAAACAAATGTTTTTACCACGCACAGTAGCTAGTGGATTACAGTACACGATGGCTGTTCAAAATTTTTTGTAAGGCGGTGCTTCGCTTAAGACTGATGATCACAGGTACTTAGGCATCTCAGGAGAGTTGCTCCTCGGTACGGTGATGAATCGGCCGCAGGGTAAAGCTGTTCCTTGATTCCAACGGTCAAAACTGAGCTACAGTCTGAGCTGTATTTCGTTCAGTTAACAGAGGCGGCTGAAGGTCAGTCTACTCTCTTCGCACTCCAAAGCCCTTACCCCTACCTGGACACAGCGGTCAGCTCGGAGAGGTAGGAGGGGAGGGGGTGGTGACGAGAGGAGAGGAGCCGCCAGTCAGGAGAGAATCTAAATATATAAAGATGAATGTATGTTTGTTTGTTTGTTTGTTTGTTTGTTTGTTCTTCATACAAAATCCACAGTTTTCATCCGATCTCCTTGAAACTTTGCACACTTATACTTTGAAACAAGGAGAAAAATACTGTCTACATTTGGTTTAAAAATTATCTGTTTAAATAACACATGTTGTCTCATAATTTCGAAATACTACTGGACGGCGATTGACAGACTCGTTGGATATGGACGTCTCTGTACTGTTTTTCCTTGTAGCGGCTAGGCAGCTCAGTGGTTAAAGCGCTTGCTTACAAATGTCGTGGTCTGTGGTTCAAACCTCCGTGGAGGCTAAGATTTTTAAAAATTGTTTTTCATCGTAAGAATCAGGTTATTTGGATTGAATGTTAAACTGTAGATATTAGAAAGTTAGGGGTGCAATCCGAGTCAAATCGTAGGTAGTCTTGCAATGATGTAGGTGTACACTTTTTTACGTTATAATAATCCCTCAGGTGGTGTTCGCAGTCAGTGTGTGTGCGTGAACCACAGTAATAGTATTATAAATATGAAAGTAAGTCTCTGTCTTTTTGTTACGTTTTGACAACTAAATGGCTATATTGATATTGATGGAATTTGATAAGAAAATCTGTATGAAGGGCACATGATATTTTTTCCAGTATGATTAACAGTTGTAGTCACGAAATTGTGAGACCTTATCGAATGGTGACAGAAAGATGTCGGAAATTGATTCTCTTCAAGCGACAGGTTCGACGGTAGAATGATATAGTGATAGCTTTCCTGTCATATTATTCCGACTTGATATTGTTTGGGACCAATCGTTCGTTACCAACAACTTTCTATATTTAATTCTGGCAATAAAAACCTCTTAATCCACGCGTACGAAGTCGCGGGTACGAGCTAGTAGTGTATAACAGTCTAGCAGGTAGGAGAGAGATAGTTTTGTTAGGTATCCGGCTCTCTCTCGAGTCGCCTTTCAATTCCCAGCTCGTTCGTCCATGGGCTGTGGCATAGTAGTGCCCAGTCATTTCCTAGGACTGTCACATTTTCAATCCTATCTGAAACTCATCAGAAGTGTTATTTTAGTGATTGGCGTATCATAAATAAAAGATTCGTAAATCTTACCGCCACCGTGTAAAAAATCTCAAGAGCATGATGACAGATAAAACGTACTGCGGCATTCACTTAGTTTCTCAACCATTACATGATATCGTTACATGACATTGTGATCAGGAGGCATAAACTTTTTACCTGCTGAGCAAGATGGGTGAGCGGCATAGCTCTGCCCTCGTGTTCTGGAGCACGCAGGTTCGAATCCTCCTGCAGCAATCCAGAAACCGGTTTTCCATGTTTTTTCGAAATACTTCCAGGCGATTTCCGGGAGAGTTCCTTCGATGGTCCATTACTTCCCGTTTCTTGCCTTCACTCGTTTCTCGCCACTAACGACATCGATGTCGACATAACATTAAAACGATCACTTACCGAGACATATATAATACATTACGCTTTCTGTTCTACTATACTGTGGTACAGGCGGTTTCTAGATTTCGACAACTAGCACCAAGTTGTCAGAACACAGACGGGTGAAACGATGACCCACTGGAATGATTCACCATTCTTCATGTTGAGCCGGGAGTGCGTGATTAGTTGGTATGGTTGTGAATGACTGGGGTTGAATGGCTCAGTGATCCCTCATTACCACCCTCGGATAGGTGGATCTAATACGTTTACATAAAGTAAGGATTGCAACGTTAAATAAGCGGTACATATACCTTATGGCAGTAAACGTCAGTGAATGATACGGAAATGTCTGTAGCAGCATCGCGGAAACAATTATGATACTTCGCAAGCACCCATTCAGAAAAACGAAATTTAAAATACTTAGCTGTTGACTATGAGAAATATGATTGACTGATTAACTGGGAGACTATAATCTGGGACGAGCTTAACAGTATTTATTAACAATCCCCTCCTACTTCAATACGGCCCGAACGCGCATCCTCGGCAGCAGCATACATGTGCAATAAAGTAAAAAGCAGGCTGAGCGGTCGTATTTTCATAATTCGCAGATTGCGAACGATATAATTATAACTCTAGAAAACTGCAAGCGGGAGTGTGATGGAGAAGCGACGTTCGAATTAGTTATTCAATGTCAGCTTGTAATATTGGAGACGAAAAGCCTTGCTGTACTGAATGAATCTGTAAATGCTTATGCGGTGGGTTTAATCATTTCCTGACTTCCAGCGCAATATACGTAAGTCCTAAAACTGACCTGCGTCTTTTGCATAGCTTTGGTTTCTTTATATCTTGCACGACACTCAGGGAGTTGTATCTGGCCATAAACTGTAAGTCTGTTTACTCCAAGGGTGTCCAACCCCAAGCTTGCGGACCATGAAATGTCCCCTCAGCGCATTTGAATTTGCTCGCCAACCGCAGTGGTCTGCAATATCCTAGTTCAAAAACCTATGCAAAGGTCTAATTGAAGTTTTTTGTTTATTGATTATAATTAAGAAAACGTCTGCAAAGGTGTTATTGATGGTTTTTATTTTTTGATTGTAATTAAACTGTGTTACTTATATCCTTATTATATTTAAATATCTACTGTAAACATAGGCAAGTATTATGTGGCCCGCAGACTACGTTAGAGTAGAAATTGTGGCCAATCTCCAGTTCTGGTTGGGCCACCTTACATTGCCCGATAGGATTTCTGGGTTGGGGCAAGGTGGTCACTGCAAAGTGAAACACTCTCCCTTAGGTGGTAGACCCAACAATGACTTACGCATTAGCTTTTTATATTTCAGTTTTGTTTTTTCCAGTTTACGTGAAACTTTTTTCAAACCCATTAGGTACTTTTCATTAGTTAAGTTACCTTCACTTATTAAACTTTATTTGAGAACATTTTAATTCCATTTCTCATTTACAATGACATTTTATATTCTCAAAACTAGGTTGGTGAAATCACATTTTCACCGCCCTCAACAGCCTAAAGATCGCTTCCGCACGACTTCGCAAAATGAACACGTGGTTCAGCACACACCAATGAGGTAAAAATTTCAGGATGGTGCAGAGTGTTAAAACGTCCTCAGTATTTTCTACTTTGCTCTGTAGGGCTTCAAACATCCACTCACGGGACGTCTCGTATGCTTCGTTAATTATCTTTGCAGTACGTTGCAGTTTCTGTCATTTCCTACTGTACCAAAAACATATCAAAACTGATGAAGTTAACAAACTCAACGGAGTCTTTCTCTTCTAACAGATGGACCGAATGATTTTACAAAATTAGGGGAAAAAAACGAATATCGAAAAATGGACAAAACAATCGTTTAACATGGTCAACTGTCCGTACCAGAGAGAATATTCATCCCTGTCCTAGTATTGTGGTGGATATGTGACTGCTAACAGACTGGCCATTTTTTGTATCCCAGTCGTGTTAACACATTTCCTAACCCTCGCGACTAATCATTAAGACTCATGACGTTCACGCTCCATGTTAAGATGCAGATTCTCTTTAACTAGTTATCATTTTACTTAAGGTGAGGTACATTGCAATTAGGCACTGAGTGCGATATGCCATTACACAAGAGGAATATGACTTCTTCCTTTTTATAATCTCTTCCCGACATTAAGAGTCTGCTATCTTTGTCGACTTTTACTCACATCAGAATAGCAAACTTTAGTTGTGGGGTCACATGAAAAAGCTGACGCCAAACATTTTTTACATGCTAATGCAGGAAGCGTTTTCGTCTGTCTGAGAAATGTGTAACTATGACCTGTGTATTTTATGAGGTGAAGGTTGGGAACGGTCCCAGCATGATGACTGTAGAAAACCCCTTAAAACCCAGTCGGGACAGCCAGTATGCGGGGATCCGAGCTCGTGTCCACTTTCGCTGCAGCCTCCTGATCCACTGTGTGCGCCTCAGCGTTCTGGGCTCGTGTCCACTCTCGCTGCAGCCTCCTGATCCACTGTGGGCACCTCAGCGCTCTCAGCCACAATAGACGGTGCTTAAGTGGAGTAGCTAGCTTACTTATTCAATACGAGAGCTGCCTTAGCGAACCTGGATCCCGCAGTGCATTCATCGTCAGTTATCGAATAAGAAGATAAACCATTATGATATGGTCACTTTGTAAACTTTTCAATGAAAACTGTAGTTAGTACAATCTCTGTTTTCCTGGAATTCCTAGGAATTATCGACCAATATCTCTAATATTGGTGGCCTAGCATTCGGGAGAACGCGCGTTCGAATCCCAGTCCGGGCATACGGATTTTTGTTTTGAATGGTCTTCCCAAATGCTTCTGGGATGCTTCTTTCAAAAAGGCCATGCCGATTTCCTTCCCGTAAATTGTTCCCGTTCCGTTACCACCTCTAATGACATTGACGTCGACGAGACGTAAAGCCATAAGTTAAAAAAAAAATTATACATCTGTTTGCAGTAAAATTCTGGAGCATGTCATCTGCTCTAACATTACGAAGTTTCTTGATGAAAACGGGTTACTTATACCGTACCAACACGGATTCCGAAGAACTGGTCGTTTGAAACACAACTGGCCCTATTATCGCATGACGAAATGAAAGTTAGATAACTATGTACGTTATAAAGAAATGAAAGTTATTGAGGCAGGTTAACATGTAGACACAAATTTCTTGGATTTTCAGAAAGCTTTTGACTCTGAACCACACAACCGACTTTTAGTGAAGATTCGAGCATATGGCATATCGGATCAGATTTGCGAATAGATACGCGATTTTCTAATTGGACCGTCACAGTATTTCGTTATTGACGGGGAAGACACTTCTAAGATAGATGATACTTTGGACCTTCCTCAAGGAAGTGTAATAGGACAACTTCTTTTCTTAATTTTTATAAACATCTCCGTTACAATGTTAATTGCAGGATGCGATTGTTTGCTGATGATGCACTTATCTATAGGGAAGTAAGTTGCTCTTACGATTGCTTACAAATTCAGCGCGATCTGGATTTGATTTCGGAACGGTGCAATAAATGGCAGCTTACACTTAACTGCAAAAAGTGCAAGGCAATGAAAACAAGTAACAAAAAGACTCCTTTTGTTAACGAGTACAAAGTTAACAAATCAGTAGTTTATACGGTTGATTCGTTGAATTATCTGGGCGTAATAGTGCAAAGAAACATGAAATGGAATTTGCACATAACTTCCGTCGTAGGCAAAGCTAATTCCAGATTACGATTCATAGGTCTAATTTTGAGAAGTTATAATATCGATACTAAGGAATTGCGTTGATAAAACTAGTGTGTCTCCATTTGGATTACTGTTGTGGAGTTTGGGATCCGTGTCGCAAGGGATTTATTGACACGTTACAGAAGGTACAGATGAGAGCCGCTCGATTCGTGACTGCTAGTTACAGTACTTACGAAAGTGTCACAGAATTGATACATAAATTGGGCTGGGATTGTTTGGTAAACAGACGACGTCATTTTCGTTTGAATTTATTGGAGAAAATATTCGATAGTCTTTAATTAACGAGTGCAATCCAATTTTTCTTCCGCCAACCTATTTCGGTCCCAAAGACAGGAGGGATAAGATTACAGAAATAAGATGCCGTACTGATACTTTTATGTATTCTTTCTTTACTTGTTCTGTTCGGGATTAGAATGCACAGAATTAGTACTGGTGCATAGCACCCTTTGCCTCTTACAATATTTGTTAATTGCAGACTATAGTGGTAGATGAAGGAATGGCAGTGGAAGCAGAGTTTGTCACTCCTTGAGCAGTACGAGGGCAGAGAAGCGTCCGCGGGGGACCCTGAGGCTGGTTCCATCTCTCACAGAGAGGTAGCGCTGCGGAACGGCCGTCCAGGGACGACATTCAGAGCGGGCGCGATTTATGATCCGCCCACTCGCCAAACCTGCGTCCGAAAAAAAAAGTTACTCGACAACAACAACAAAAAGAAATCAACCGGAATGTTCGAAATTGTTATTGCTCGAATAAATCCACGGGAGAGCCGGGAACTTTAAACATCTCCCTGCAACCTCGGCTCCTCACTGGAGCCCTGTAGGGCCGTTTTATTTTTCCAGCTGTATCCCTTCTGGCATTCTTCAACCGGTGTTTTCACATCCGTTTCGTTAACGGCACAGCCCCGCTGTCGGAACTGCCCCGCCTCTTATCAGTAAATTCGTTCCGATGCCTGCATAACCTCTATTTTTCTTGTGGAGTCGAAGCCAGTGCGTCGTAATCGACAACGACGCAGTGAGCGGCCTTTCGGCAGCTTCTCAAATAAGCGGTAACAGGCTCCGAGCGGCAACGCGATAGACTCTAAACGCATCGTCTCTTACACGGCGCATTCTTGCGAAATTAACTGAAACCGGTCCCCTCCTATCGCATGTGAATGGCGACCAGAATTCTTAGCAAATTGAAGCCGGCTGCCGACGACATTTTAGGTGCAAGAGATTGCGGGAACTTTGAAACCCTCGTACACACATATAACAAACCACTGTTGAATGGAAAATTTTATACTGTTAAGGGTTTTCACTTGCTCAAAGAAGATGGAGTGACGTTAATTATAAAATTTCCGCTGACTATAATTAACTTTCGGTCTTATTTTCTTCACTCTGAGCAATGTTAAATTTTTTCTCCCTCTTCAAGTAGGCTAATTTAACTGATCCGGAAAGATGTTAACATTTCAATAATAGTGACGTATTAATAAATGTAATGAAGGAAAACTGATGAAATACCGGTTCACAATTTTAAGAAGTCAGAGCTCAAACTAAGTTTTCTTCTGAAGTTGAGCACTCATTTTCTGATCAGTTCAAAGACAGAATCTGGCATTCATCATATTGAAATGAAGAATATGACTGATTAGTTCTTTCAGTATGAAGGCAACCGAAGAAGGAAAGGTTTAGCTTTTCTATTGTGACTATTTTTATCTTTTTTGTTCATTGTTATAAATTTACCAAAATCTTTCACTTCTAAAGATTTAGCAATTCAGCATATCGGTCCAGGAAATCTAAGCATGATACTCCTTGCTAATCAAATTTTGTCAAGGCCAACAAAATATATTAATGTGCATTTTTCATATTACATACTACTTGAATTCAAGTGCACCCCCGGGCTTTAAATTATAACCTTGTATATCAAAGTCACTTTCCATTCTATTTTTTCCCCTAACTCCAGAGACTACCTAAAATTTAGCTGGCAAGGTGCCAATGTCTACGTTAATTTTATACCACCTTTAACGCAATATCTGGAGAATAAAATTACGAAATTAATAACAATCATATCATTCATATGAGAATATTAGGGAAGTAAATACAAAAAATTAACTTGTCTACTTCTTTTATTCATTATAAAACAACACAGTTTTGTTTAATTTCTGTTTGATTGACACTTTTTGCTTTTTAATGTGCATTTTTGCAGCATGATAAATCTCAGCCTGACAAACATATCATTCATTTTCTTCGAAAGCAGGATAATATGATTTTCAGGATCCGGCGTGTGTTAGCTAACCTCTCCCTCAATTTATTAAAATATCGGAGCGGAAATCTGTATCGAAAGAAAGTATTAAACATGTGATCAGCAGGTTAGATCACATGCAGGGGTTAAGATAGTAGAAGATTCTGAACTTATTTAAATGCTTGCTTACTTGTGAAACGACAAATTTGTGCCTCTTGTAGCACAGTTGGTGTAGCTACATGCAGCGTAAGACTTGACCATTATAGAAAACACTTGTAAACCAAAAATATACTAACACGCGGTCATGTCGATACGTCTCAGCTGTACAAAAGTAAACACTGAAAGCTACCGGTTGCCCTCAATATGGCGGCGAGCGCATCATTCAATTTGCGAAGGAACACTAGCGCCGTTGCTCCTTCTAGTGTATAATATTCAAACCTCTTTGACTGAAACGTATTGTCAACAATGGGCATGATGGGTACGACGCGGATAATACTTAGGCCTAGCAAGCGTAGAGCAATTGTGCTGTGTAGAGAAACAGTGTTATTGAGTGTGATATCGTGCAAGAATAATTATGGAATAACTATAAATTCATTTTTTGAGTAATTGTCAAGCCAATGCAATTGAATTTGTTGTTTATTTTTCGAAACGTTTCAATTCATTCCCTGAAGCATCTTCAGCGGTTCTGTATTTTTCATTGGTCACATTTGCTTGTAATTGCACAGTATTTCGGCATCAGCTGTGTCTGTAGTAGCGGTTTGCATCACAGGTGCTTGTTGTATCTTTATGAACAATTTCATGTCACTTTCACTGCACTATAGTGTACTGATTTCTGGTGGCTGATATTTGTATACAAGAACTGTGAATATAAATTATTTGAAGTAGACTTCTTTCTTATTTGACCTTTATCCAGACTAAATTGATGTCAAGATACGGTATACGAGGTGGTGCCCGAAAATAGCCGCAATATGATCGACGTGTGCTTGTGTAGTACGCTTTTCAGCCGCTAGGCGTTTATAGCGCAACTCATTGTCCGTTCAGTGCCGCCTGTGTTGTCGACCTGACTTGTTCTGTTAATCTGGAGTGATTGTTTTTGCTAGCGCTGTTTTGTTTTTGTCTTGTTTTTGAAGATGTCAAGAACAACGTGCAGCTGTGAAATTTTGTTTTCCGCTTAGTGAAAATGCTGCTGAAACTGTTTTAATATTGAAACCAACTTACAAAGATGACGCTATGGAAAATACTCAACTGTACGAGTGGTTTCTTTCGGTTTAAAAATGGTGACATGTCAACTGACGATAAACCTCGTTCTGCACGTTCGTCAACTGGCCGAATCGACGAAAATATTGAAAAATATCTGTCTGATGAACGTAGTAAATCTTTTGTAATCAGTCTCATAAAATATTAATGAACAAACAGAATTAACTCCATAAGAATTGCAATTAAAACTGAAGAAGCAGAAAGAGTAAGAATATTTTAATATTGAGCGTCTTTATTGAGTGGAATCTTCAAAGCCTCGTCTACACTACTGTTAACAGAATTAAGGACTTGCATTTTCCCGTCTAGAGACGAAACAACGCCTGTTAAAAAGAATGTACGCTGGTTCCATTTGGTGGGACTGCAAACTGGAAGGGGTGTTGGCCACCGTTCCCTCTGCCACCCAGGGAACTTTTATTCGTCCTGAATGAGAATATTAATTTTGCAGCTGCACCGGCGCCATTTTTCAGGGCGAACCATATTTCACGGGTCTTCGCTCGTCCGGTGGGCAGGAAGGGCAAAAAAATTACAACAAAACCGAAACGACACAAAAGGGCCGGTGTAATGACATTAACTGCGCGGCGTCGGCTAAATCGCTTCCCAAAATGAAGCCGACTGGAATTATTTACTGGACACGGGAAACTAGCAGGCAGCCGCGACGCTGGAAAGCTTCGAACATTCGACAAATACTCCTACTCGATTCTGCTAAAAAAGTTTGTCCCCCCTCCCCCCTACATCATTTAGTATATCACTGAGTTTACTTGCAGTGTTTACTTGAACATTATTAACGTCTTCCCATTGGGCGGGCACCGGCGGTTAACATGGGCGATGTTTAACCTCTGGTAGGATGGGCTGCAAGCCAGTTCAAATCAATTGAAGCAGGCGTACCCCAAGGCTCGGTCATAGCTCCAATATTATACACCATCTATACAAATGACATTCCCCACCAACCAGGCGGAGAATTAGGTCTTTATGCCGATGATACGACGGTTTATCGATCCTGCCGCAGCCAAAAATTCATCGCACGGAAACTCACGCTTCACCTAGAGCTCATAACACTCTGATGTAATAAATGGAAAAAAAAAATCAATGCTGACAAATCCCAAGCGATCATGTTCACCACAAAAAGATCTCTTCCCGACCAACACGTGTCAATCGGTGGCAAAGACCTCCCGTGGCGAGACGCAGTCACATATTTAGGCATTAAAATGGACAAAAAGCTGACTTGGAGCAAGCACATCCAAAACCTATGCAATACCGCCACAGCTAGACTCACCAAACTTTACCCCCTCCTCAAAGGAAACGGCCTACAAAGAAAAACAACAATGCAAATCTAAAAATCAGTAATCCAACCAGCGTTACTATATGGTTCGGAAGTATATAGCATGGCAACTTAAAAAAATTCAAACCATTCAAAATAGATATCTAAGAGTCATAACAGACGCCCCCCGGTACATGACAAACGCACAGATACATCACGACTTAGGTATACAAAAAATGACAGACTATATTAAAGGCAAGTCCGCAAAATTTTATAACCAATCTCAAGCTTCGTCCCACCAATTAATAAAAAACCTAGGACAAGAAACACCATATGACGATAACTACAACAGACCAAAACTAACGCTGACGAGAAACTACAGATACTAATAAAAAATAAATAAAAAAAAACACAGACACAGACTACAGTAACTAAGACATGACTTGACTAAGACAGCCAATTCGCAAAACCCTAGACAGAAATAAGTCAGAGGACATCAAGGTCTTGGAACTTAATACCTACATTGGCTCAGGCCAAGCTAGATGATGGCTGGCTGGGGTGGCTTTTACCGTTGCCTTCCCCAGTCTGAGTGTTGTTGTTAGTGCGGAAGACTGTGATAGTCCGTGTTTTCAGTGTAGAGAGTTGTGTTTTGTGGATGAGAGATGAAAGAAAGGAGAGGCGAAACCCGCTGCAAGCCCATTCAGGTCTACAACACGGCGGCCGCTAGCCTTAAAGTGTCCACCCAACGGACGAACCATCGTTAACAGTGTCTGCCGTATACCTTTCATCCACAATCATTGCGAATAGGATATACAGTAGAACTCCAACTATACGAATCAATTTACGGTCGGACCCCATTCGGATAATAAAAAATTCGGATAATTGGATTTTTCCGATAAAGGGTCTGCTTACAAGTCCTGTACAGTATGTACTTAGCGTACTGTAAATATAAGTCATTGCTTGCACATCTCGTTCAAAGTAAGCTGTTTGACTGTATTCATCGGTCTTCGGGCAGCCAAGTCGCGCATCCGCTCGACAGTGAGAAGTTGCATGTGGTCACACTCGGGCTGACGCTCCATCCACTTCAACACAGTTTCAAGGCCGGCAAATGCTTGACTAGCTGATGGTATCGTGTCGGGTTCAACTTCGACAATAAGGTCATCTTCCTCGACACTTTTTAATCTCACACTTTCAATAAGTTCATCAACATTTAGAATTTCATACCCAGGGTCTGACGAATCACATACTACCCACTCTCCTATATGTTCAGCACTAACTTCTGAACAAGGAATTTTCAAAAGAATCCTTCTGAATTCCTCAAGTCATTTCCCATCTTTTCCTCTCTTTTCAATTCCCGTCTTATTTAAAAAGCGATTCGGACAGTGGGAGTTCAGATAAGTGGAGTTCTATTGTACAAGCAAAACAGCAACGACAGTTCCGCCTTTGTTGGTCACGCCGTCAATGTAATTGTTGTTGCCTATTAGACTGGATTCAGACTTATTAATTTTAAATCGACACGATATATCGAATAGTAGCAACAGTGTACGACATAGCACACTCGAACATAAAAAGGGTTTATAATCTGACATCGAGTATTAATCATCTGTTCGCTCAAGACGATATACTACATGAAAAAAGCACCGTAAAACATGTTAAAATGTTTTTTTTTTTATACATGCAACTCCTGTCACTCCATATTTTAACTACGATTGTTATAGCCCCGACCGCCAACAGAAACTGTACTGGCATCTCCAAAAAGAACTGTTTGCAACTTTGAAAATGCTCACGTATCCTTCAAATAGGTACACAGTGTGATAGAATGGTACTTTACAGTCGTGAATACTGATAAATGAAGTGTATGAATCCAAAATATCTTTATAATTTCTCTTAATAACAACTGACAAATGTACACTCGAGCGAAGGATCTTAAATGGAAATATTACTATTTGTAGTGTTTGGAACGACAGGTAGTTCAGCAGAAGCATCACTGTAGCAGCCTGTTTTACATTTTAGAATATGAACCAACTTTAAAGCTATTAAAAACTAGAAATCGGTAACCATCTTGTCGAATGCCTACAATGGACCTACCACTAAGCAATTAGACACAAAGGTTTCTTTACTAGCTTTTGACAGAACGAAATAAATTCATTTTATTAATCACGAAAATAAGTTTGTGAATAATAATAATTAATATATCTAAAGCAATAATTAAAAAATAAAAAGAAGGGTTTAGTTACTAAATCTGCCAATATTATTTTCTTAAGAGAATATTATTTTCTTAAGAGCTGTGTCGGTGGCATCAAGGGAAGTGTGTGTGTGTGCAAACCCTTTATAACCTGAAGCATTCACAGAGATTACTTCTGTGACGCGACGTTCAGACGCGAAAAAGACCTGTTGATTGGCGATCTATTGAGTCATACGAGATTCGTGACAACGATAGTGAGTGATAAAAGGACGCAACTGGCAAGGCATACGTGAATCAGATTGTGTCAGACATTTGATGCTCAATCAACAGTGGACTGAACAGGAAGGGGGAGAGAAGAGAGAAGAGAAAAGAGGAAAGCTGCTAAAAACTGAAGAAGAAGAGGTGCGCATGTAGTAACTTTTAACAGTTCTCTTGCGTAGCGGCCTGCAATCTGAAATAGCAGTGCGCGTACGCCGCTTGCAGTTTAACTCAACTTGTTAATGTATTGACGAACTGCATCGGGTGGCGACAAATTCCCGTATTGTATCAGTGGGCTGCAATTAGCGTTGCCACCCGTACTTTATAATAAAGTATTGTACGTTATTTCGGGTGATTGTACTCTATACTTTATGAAAACAATAAAGTACTTCACATAATTTGATTTTTCTGATATTTAAAAAAGTTTGATCGTAGGAATTTTTGCGTTAAACGGTACATTATCGATTGGTGTCGAATCAATAGGTCGCCAGCGCGACTTGAATGCTTGTTTTTGATAATTTTTGAACGCAAAATGAATTCAAATGTCAACATTATCAATGTCATTGTATTGTAAAACCTTTCTAATTGTTTGTTTTTAGTAAAGCGTTTTGAGAGCAATAAGAATACCATTTATCGGTGTTATAGATTTATGTTATAGTAAAAATCATGGACAAGGACATCTTCAGTAAAAAAAAAAAAATACTCCATGCACATCAACAAAACGTAATTTTGGTAGTGAAACGGATGAAATAGATAGTGAATATGTTACGTCAAAAAAATGCGTCAAAAAATGATACGACGAAACAGAAAAATAAACGATTACAGCCTTAGAGTACCTATGAATCATCTGCTTTTCATGACACAAACTGTTATGTACACTTGACAATATAAATTTAAAGAGCAACGTTTATTTGAATAATATTGTTAACATAATAGAAAATTTAAAACTGAAAAAACTTAATATATATACATGGATGATCATTATGGAGAAATTGCTTTATTAAACAAACTTCATGATTAGATAGTTCTAAAGGTTTTGTGAAATTAACTACTGCACAAAAATGACAGCACTTAATAATACTGATGACAATTGTTCAGACTTGTATAAAGTAATTTCATTTTTGCTGTCTATTCCCGCCACATCAGCATTCACAGAGAGAGTTTGTTCTCTATTTAATAACAAATGGCGAGAGGAAAGAAACAAACCGTCTCTGAATCTGAGGAAAAAAAACACGAATTACTTATTTAGCGTACTTTAACTTATATATAAAGATGCTGTGCAATTATTTAGCAGTATAATAATTTGATAAAACTTGCGAAAATCAATAAAAATGTTTTTAAACATAATAATAACGAAAAATAAATTGTACTTTATTTTAACACTATGTACTTTTTTTCTATTACCTTTAATAACCAATGTACTTTAATCGCAATAAAAAAAAGGTGGCAACCCTAGCTGCAATATAACAGCTAGCGTGGGGGCTGAGTGGTAACGCTCTGGCCTCGCATTCGTGGGGCGCAGGTTCCAATCCCCGACAAGCTATCCAAATTTCTATGGTTCCCGTGATAACTCCGAGATGGTTCCTCCAAAAGTGCAAAACCAAGTTCCTTCCCTTACTTTGATTCCTGTTCTTCCCGCTCCTAATAATCTCGACGTCGATGACACATAAAACCCTAAAAAAACTCAAACGTAACTGCCGTCTGAAACTTCACTATGCCTATGGCTACTTTAACCCATATTACTTTTCTGTTCCGGGTAATAAAATCGAATTCCTCATAACGATCCCGGCATGCTGTGACAGCCCTCTGACCCAGACCTTTCATGAAATTGTGTGTTAAGAATTATTTGTAGCAAGCTGAGAGTTCAGTAAGTGTGATTTTGTATATTTTTCTTGCAATTAATAGTGAATTTGTGTAAATAGAATATGTTGAAGGACTGTACTGTCCAAGAAAGATTAGTTAAAAGTATGTAATTCTAAGCATTAAGGTGAGCTACACTGTTTAGAGGACAATTTGCGACAGTTTCGACTGAATTATGAGGATAATGTTTTCTGTAAACATCTTTAATTTTCATTTCTGTGCATTTCGTAATGATTGTGAATGATTTTGTATTAATACTGATTGTTTTTAATGTTATTTTAATTGTTTAGCTATTGTTAGAGTTCGAGAAACATCTGTCGGAAGTCTTTGAAGTATTCTGGAATTTTCTGTAAAGTTTATATAAGCGATCGGCAGAGACGAGTATATATAGTAGTGGTAGTACTGAGCAGTTTTTGAAAGTTTGTTGAGCTTTGGTGTTCATAGTTATAACCGCTAATATTTTTTTTACGTTTGCACCTAGTATCTTTGGAGTTCGATGTCGTAAAGGAAAATAAGACTTGAATCTTCTTGTACTAGTTATTTCATTTTAATACGAGATTGGAAAAGTATAAATATTATACCAACTTTCTACTGAATTGGTTTTCTTATCACTTAAAATTAATTTGAGTAACCCGTCATTAAAGATAGGTTCACATGATCTGTGCCGGTATGCCACAGTTAATTAAAATACATAGTAAACTAGAGAATATATGCTGATCGTGAGTAAGAATCATTAGGATATACACCCATGAGCAAACAACAACACACACAGCGCAACTTTGTCCTCGAGAGATGGAAGTTTGGATGTCTGAGGGCCGTCAAGTGGGAGAGTAAACTTGGAATTGGTGAGCAGGATAATAAAAGCCTCTACTTGCTGAGTAACTTAATTTCGAGCAACGGACTTCTCTACGACCTAAGCAGACAGTAGCGCCATATAGTTTAGGGAGCTGTGTAGGAAACAGAGGGAAGTAAGTAAATTACAAACTTTACAAGTGGAGATTCTGGGAACCACTGTGCTAAGAACAAAACAAAGAGAAGGTAAGAAATAAACATAGGCGAAGAGACTTAAAGGTGAACATAAAAATGATAGGTTACAATAGTTTGACGGAGTGAAACTGGTGCACAAATCTATAATACAAAGCAAAACCTGGATAGAAATGGACAAAGAGTAATAGTTGGACCTCATCGAATCAAATATTTGGATGGGGCTAAGGACAACTTATAGAACGGAGGTAGATTGGGTAGTATCTGCCGAGGATAGTTATCAAGACATAATAAATACAAATCACATCATTCGAAAATGTAGACGTTTGCTGCAAGGACGGTAACTGTTATTTTCTTTATGCTTCTAATCTTTATCCTACGTTTACTAGCAAAAAATGATAAATTTTTCAGAATTTTGGAGACACCAGAAACTCCAGAAATAATTCAGATCGTAACATATAAATTGTAAAGTTTATTATATTCGTATAATCAGATGTGTTATGCTTCACCACAATCATTAGTGTAACAGGAAATAAACGATTAAGTCAGTAAGAAAATCTGTCATAACGTTTCATCTGTTAGACAGATTACTAAAGTATCGAATAAATGCCACACAACCATAATGCGTATTTAAATCTTAAAAACTGTTAGATATTGATCCTCTCTACCTAAATAAAAAAATTGTCCCTGATATTTATGTTTAATGTATTGTTCCTGGACATTTTTATTGTTTAATTTTTATACTTTGTAGTAACTAATTTTGTAAAAGTGTTAAGATTACAATTCCATAACATGCTAGAACTTGAATTTACAAGTCTATACTACATCAGAAATCTCAAATCTCAAGTGTATATCTTTTTTTTTTTTTTTTCTTTTTTTTTAATGTAACGTACTATGTTATAAATAGAAAAAGCTAATAATGAAGTAAAAATACGGTTAGACATGAATGTATTTGTGTTAATATCAGTTGAAACACTTGGTGGTTTATGTGCAATCAGTCGTTAGAAAGGGAAATTTTGACGTTTCATAACAAAAGAAATATGCCACTGTTTGCAAGAGTTTCGTGTTATAAAACACAAAGTTTGATTGTTCCCCTATTGGTCTAACGCGTAAATACATTTGACAAAGATAGACTGTAACGGAGATATTTGGTATTAATTTTAAATATAGATTTTCAAATTAAACATGGTTATTCGAAATATTGGACAAATTCAATTACATATATATAAAAAGTATTAGATTAATATATCTGAGTAAGTTGTTAAAGAAGAAGCGACTATAAAAACCTAGACCTAAAAGAAGCAACATTAATTTTTTTTCATCATTTGCAGAATATAGATGTAGATGATTAAGCTATTTATTGACGGTTTATCGTATTTGCAGTTTTCTAAATTTTTCTTTAAGTTATTTTTTTCAGTTTAGTTATAACTAGTGTTTGTTGATGCGTTTAACATCTGTCAGCCTCTTGTTTTTGTTTTCCCTCTCTAAGCTTAACGGCACGTTTCGTAACTAATTTTCCTGTTTTGCAGTATTTTTTTGCATTGTTGATTTTTTTCTGGAGTTTAACTGGTCTTTAGACTGTGAACCTTCAAGTTATATAATCTTTAAATTTCTGTTATCGTATTCGACATATAGTTATGTCTTAGGATTTTTTTTTTACTTATGGTGACGAGGTTATTAGGTTATTAGATGCGGAATGGTACTGGGGACAAGAAACGGGAATGAATTTGGACATGGCCTTTTGAAGGAAGCATCCCAACATTCCTTTGGAGTGCTTAGGTAAACCGTGGAAAACCCAAATCTGGATGTCCGGACGAGGATTCGAACCGGCGTCCTCCCGAATGTGAGGCAAGAGCGCTAACTGCTCATCCACACATTAGGAGCCGTACTTCAGACTCAATTCTTGGTACACGTACTGTGAAAACTATGTTTCATACCCAAAAGCCACTATGATTTATTTCACAATTCAACAGAATTTTTAATAAATTTCTTTGCTTTGTAAAGTTTGGTTTTCGTCTAAACCAAGAAGTATTCCAATTTTATAAAGTTCTTTTGTTTTTCATAAAACAGACTATGAACACTGTGCAGATTTAATTTAACCACATAGCTGTTTTTGTAATGTTATTACTTATTGGCTTATGGCAACAGAAAGCTTAAAAGGAATCATATGTCCGATATTAATATGTACATATCATATCACCACCGATTTCTTCTATATGTAAGAAATATGTACGTCACTAACACACATGCAAATTTAATTTCACCTTTACTGCCTCTAAATGTGCACATGCTTTACATGTCATTTTATTTTGAATGCCCAGTATGCACATCCGTAAATTCACCACAAATTACGTGCGTTTAGGATGTCACACACCGTTTTAGACGCGGGAGAATATGTCTGATATGTTGTGTCTCTTGTACCCTTTGAGACACCGTACGTTGTGTAACTGCATTTAGAGGAGAAGTATTAAAAAGGGCTTGATGGCAGTTGGTATTCCTGCTCATTACTCAGCGCTGCCGCTCGTCGTCGGGGATGAACACCACTACCCCTCACCCCCCTGTCCTCGTGATTAATGCCGACCTCTCCTCCACGCTACTCAAAAAAATGCCAACAAATATAGCGACCGCAACAGCGGAGACGGCACGGGAGGACCGGAAAAATAAAAACAGCGGAACAGTGGCGCCGCTACGTGAGCAGTGGCGATAAGTACTCGCTCACTGTCCTCGCAACGTCCTTCACATCAGTTTGCTGTTTGCAGCCGAAGATGTAAAGGTGCGTTTCCACTGAGGCAACTTCTGGGCAACATGTGGCATGCGGCACTGACGCATGCGACAAGGAGTATTTCAAGCGAAGCAACACGCTGCGACATGTAGCAAGCAACAATGACGCATGCTACAGGTTGGGCCTTGTCGCCGGTCGTATGGGCCACTGTGCGACAAAAATATAGCGTGTCGCACGATGTTGCCAGTATCCAAGCGGCGGTGGATGAGTGCGACAGAAAACGGGCGACATGGAGTGGAATGTGCAGAAAACAACCTTATTTATTGAAGATTATCATACTTCACCGGAGTTGTGGAATAACAAAAGTGCATCATGTAAAGACAGGAAAGCGAAAAGTGACAAATTAATACTACTTGCTAACAATTACGAATGTTCATTAGATGTAACAAAAAAGAAAATTAAGAATTTGAGGTCTGCTTTTCATCGTCAACATAAAAAGATTACTAAACCAAAGAGCGGCTCCTCTCCTAAAGAAGAGAAATGGTTTGCTTATAAACTCCTGACATTTTTGTTAGATTTTGACATTCCAAGACAAACTTTTTCAACAGCAGAAAATTATGAGGTACGTTAATTAATACATGTAACTAATTATTTTTGATAGAATAGTTTACCAATTACAGATCCAGAGACGGAATAGGGGCTTTACAATCTTTTTAGTTATACAAGTAAATAAAAGTAGTTTTATGGTGGGTTTAAAATATATATATATATATATATTTTAATAATTGTCGTAATTAAAACTTTACAAAAGGACTTACATATAATTAAGATATGCTGTATTAACAGCGTATGTAGAAAAGTGTTTCCAAATTTAGATTGTGGTAAATAATAGTAAAAAACTTTTCTTGAATCGACCTTTCATTCATACAGTTGTGTATGATAGGGATAAATTGTCATATAATGGTAACATAGCTAAATACATTATTTTACGTACGAATACATAGTTTATGTTTTCGTCTTAGTATTTGTCTTGCCAAGATACTTTTCCTTCTTTTGACACAAAGTACCTTGCGATTCGCACTACTTTTAACAAATAAATCTTTGATCCACCACGTAGGTTTTTTCCGTTTTCTTCTTTTACTACCATTTGCGAGGATCAAATAAGCAGCAGCTGCCACTGCTTCTGATGCCATGACGCACACTACTGGCCGCATAACGTGAAATGCTTTTGCCGCATGCTACAAGCTACGGCGACAAGTAGCAAGCGACAACTGGCAACAGATTCTTGGGCGACATTCGACTTGTGACAAAGTATGATGACGCACGGCGACATGTAGCAACAAAATAACTCGTGTAGCATGCTACATATTGCTCGTTGTTGCCTCAGTGGAAACGCGCCTTAAGGAAGTAAGCGGTGTGATAGAGTGAGGAAGTAAGACGTGTTTACCTGCGCGAGTGGCATATCCCGGCCACTGTAAATAGTGCCAACTGCGGTCGTGTTATATTCACAGAACTTTTGGTGAATCAGTGGACAGTTATAGTAATTTACATCTAGAGAATACAACCTAACTGTGTTAATACATCCTTAGCTGAGCTCATCTCGTCGGACCCTTCCGTCGGAGGGCGAGAGGAAATGGCAGAAGCAAGTGATGGAATCAACCCGAGAAAAGAAGAGGATTCTACCGTGTACCAGAGTGACCAAGAGATGATGGAGACAACGAGGAAGACAATGGAGGCAAACCAAAACGACACCGATGAAGAAGAAAAGTACAATCTGAGGAAGAAACGTAAAGCTGCAGACAGGAGAAACGTCACGAAAGAGAAAGGTGAAGAACCGATGATCACCGAGTCGATTCCTAGCAGAGGTAAGGAGGTAGCGTGCAGCCTAGCGACCCCACCTCAAACAACTCCCACTAGATCGTCAGAAGATTAGAGGCCTTCAGCTGAACACCTTAGGTAACCATCTGACAACTAGTCAGGCAAGCCAAGTAAGAGAAGTAGCAGTCAAGTGGAACCCCCCCGTGCCGGCAATGTGGAAGAGGCTTTATAATGACCATGCAGAGGGGCCATATGTGGTTATAATGGAGAACGCATCAGACAGTTCTTCTCTACACCCAATTCAGCTGGGTAAAATTTTTTATGACAAGGTCACTGGTCAGAAACGACTCAATCAGCTAGGGAAAAACAGAATGTCTATGGAATTTCTGAATGCCAGCACTGCTAACGGCTTTGTTTAAAACAAGACGTTTCTTCAATCTTTGGGTCTGCAGGCTTATATACCGGCTAACCGAGTAGAACGGAAAGGGATTATCAAATTTGTGCCTACGGACCTGGCAGAAGAAGAATTTAGGATTAACGCTGTTTCGTCGACACCGATTATCGATGTACGGCGATTTAGCAAGAAAGTATTCAAGGACGGCAAGGTGGAAACGCTATCCCCACAGACCGTGCTCATAACCTTTCCGCTAAAGTGTTTTTCAACCAATCAGGACCCTGGAGAGTTCTCCATTTGGTTTAAATGTTCCCATCTGACGTCTACCTTCGGATTCAGGACCAAGTATGACTTTTGTTCGTAATTACATGCTTTGTTCAACTAACCAGCGCACATGATAAAGTTACCATAATGCTCTTAGCTAACTGATAGTTACGTGGTCATCAAACAGACATCATAACGAAAATTTTCATAGAAGGTCTCCACACATCGACAAGTATCCAAAACATCCCCATAGGTGCAGACACTTGTTCTATCACGCCGAAGATAGCGTCCACACTTGAATTGTCGTAAATTGTTAGGTCATTCGTAGGCCCTATATGAAAGTGGCTGTTTGGATATTTCATCCACCCATCGCCTAATGACAAGTGCCAGATCGTGGTCATGGTCAACTTAGGTTCCATACACCACTCAGAATTATTCCAGCAATATCCATCATTGTACGCCATATGCAGCCCCAACACTCTTCCTATCTTCCAGTGACATCCAGCCCAGCTCCTTTATTATGTCACTTGTTGAATGTCTTCCGCTAATAAATCTAGCTGCCCTTCTTTGCATGCTGCATTTGATGTTCAAAAAATGTGGACTGCATACTACAGCACTATATGCGAGCAGCTATGGGATTTTACCCAAGTCCCTCGCTTCTCTGGTACATCGCCTCATCACACTCTCCATTAAATGTTTTTTATCCTGAAGTGCATATAGTAAAAAACGCGAGAAACACAGTTCGTATGCCAACACAAACAGCAGTAAACCATAAACACCACAGTGAAACGGGAGAGTGCCTAAGCCCTGAAACAATGGTTAGAAGCACACATTGATGGTGCAATCTCGACGTCGAGTATAATTCTATAACCATATATTTTTCGCTCAAACATGCACATTTTCAAGCCTACACCGAACTCGACACAACAACCAGGACCAAGATATAACTCCCACAGAGGAAGAACACACACATATATAAGGAAAGACAATGGACCGGAATTATTGAAAAAATGAGGTCAAAATTCCTAGAACAGAACGCAAATCACTATCCGTTTCAATATGAGTGAGACAAAAATATATGAAAAACATTATGTAATAATTGTAACGCGGTAGCTGACAATGTCGGGCCACCAAATATCGCAAACACTATCCATGCAACAGGAAACACCACAAAAGTTCATTGGCAAACGTAAAAGATGATTTGTTAGGAAAATTGGTTTCGGTTGACAGGCAACAAGACCGTCTTATCCAAGTCCTTGAAGACAGATTATCAATCTCTCCTCAGCAATCCGAGAAGAGTAACGATAACAATCATTTAAATGTAGAGTCTGACATCGAAATCTTATCCGACGTCACAGAAGATTTGAAACCACAAGAGTTTTGTTGTGCGCACAATTTTAGTGAATTGTCGGTTCCTTGCGAGATAATAAACGAGGAGATAGGTTCAGAAATTGTGGAAACCGAACGTGGTAATTTCAGTTCTCCACAAAATCCTCCGACTGCGGTACTGCAAACTGCGAGAGAGTCGGTTGTTAAAGTCGCCACTACTCTTAGTTAGTAAAATCATCAGTTTGTACGCAAAAATCTCTGAAATCAAGAAACACAGCTGTTTCAGTTATCTTGGATCCACAGTTAAATGCAAACTGTCAGTGAAACAATGGACATTTGTAGGGCAGGAGACGCAATATGTACAGTACATGTCTTTCTTGAAAGCCAGACGAGAGTCGGCTAGTTTTCCAATCCTCGGAGAAATGGGAAATAATTCTCAGAATTCGCAGCCGATCAACATCGCGTGGATTTTTTCTGTTCGTGATTTGGTAAAAAACAGTACACAATTTGTTCATTCCTTGCAATCAGAAAGGACGCAACTGTCAGCTGGACCCATTAGTGAATGGGGTCGGTCGACGAACATAATACCTGTTTCACGCACGCAATTAGCCAGCAGGCACAAACCGCTGAAAGCCTGTGTTATTGTAGGCCCGAGGTTTCACGTAGCCCAATGTTGTGTTGAATATGGAATAGTCAAATATTCGCAAAGTAGAATTATTTTCTAAAAGAAAATTCATGGGCGTCTCAAATTCATCATGTAAGAATTGTTCAACAAGTTGTGTAGCGTGCCAAATACGATGACGAAAAGCCTAATCTTGAAATTGTCCGATTTCGGAGTGCAGTATACATTTTTTTAGGGTTGACTCATTACAGTAGTGTAAATCATGCTTGAAGAATGCCGATGCCAGTTCGGATATTCTAAACAGTCTGTTTTGCTGGGAAAATTAAATAAACGGAAAATCCAACGAAATTCAAGTTAGAAAATTTGTGCTTATAATAGGATATTTCCACATTCGGAATTCTAAATGCTTGTTTTGCTACTCCGAACTTTGTCCACGTGAAATTTTTATAGTCAAATGTTGATTTTCACGATGTTAAGTGGACGTGATTGGATAAAAATCCTGAAATATTAAATATTTTCCTGAGCCATATAAATTGTTATGCAATCGCGAGCCAACGAAACGCCATTATTGCGCCCAACCTCTTATCTTCGCAATCAGAATAAATCTGACAACGATAAAAATGTTGTGAAATGTTTTCTCAGAATAATCTGTGGAATAAACAAAAAGGTTTTCAACGCTTTGTGATGAATCAGTTTGATGTAACGTTTATACGGTTAGGTAGTTACATTATATCTTTTCTGGGCAGAAGTTTGCAGCTAGCGTAATATCCCTTTGTCTGTAGTTGGTCGAAGATCTAATGTTATCTCGTCAACATATTTTTAGCTTCTTTTTGTGTATCTATCAGCGGAGGCGAAAGTGCCACAGATATTGCCCAATGGAACACGAAACCTTGCCGGAAAGATTTGTTCCAAATTGTGTTGGTCATCACATAAATTAGGAATCATAAGTTGAATGATTACAGGTACACAGGAGAGTTTTCGTGACACTTGGCTGTTATTTTGTTAACCATTGCGCGAGGAAAAATTGTGGTCAGTTGTAGGCGATTGCATTTGTAAAGACTAAATGGGAAAGTTTTGTTTACGGGATGAATTCAATAATTCAACTAACTTTGCAAGTTAAGGTAAATCTTAGATGCTAACTTCAGTTAAAAGGAATTTTGATTTTTGTAAGATCGTTTTTGTTTTATTTGGTTCTTTCATCTGGCATTCATTGGCGGTAAAAAGCGTCATGAACACACACGGAAAAGTCGACAAATTTTGGGCATGTATCTTAAAATGATGTTTACCTCTCAATTTGCAGTAATTTTAATTTTGATTTGTTTGAGAGATAAAAACAGTAACTTCATGTGTATTTTTATATTATATTTTTCATGTTTTTCTTTGTAGGTTTCAGTCTGAGCACATATTTTATTATTTTATCTATAGCTATTTGTGTTTAGATTTAAGCATAATTGGTTCTCGCTAAGGTTCTGCTTCAAGCTACATGCAAATTCTTTGTAAGGAAATGGCCGCAACTATTCCAGTTAGCTTCGCGTGAATCTTCCTTGCTGAATAATGATTTGATTTTATAATAACGAGCGGATGGGATAGAGTGAAATCCAAAGCTTCATAAATTGTTAAATTTAGATGATTTTATCGGATCATTAAATATGAGAATAAGGCAATAAACTCCAAAACAATGTAAATATTAAACTTATAGTTATAATTGTATTAAAATCATTGTATTCTACAATAATTTTAAAATTAACTGGGTGACATATGTAACAGAATGACAAAAAATGGGTCATTCCGTACATTTTTATATTTAACATATAAAAAGAATAATCACAGGAATAACTCTGGGAAGGTTTTGCCAGCCATTGTCCGGGGGACCACGCAAAGGCAGGTAGCAGTCACTTAACGCGCCAGGCAGGCGGAGACCGAACAATGTAGCCACCCTTTCTAATGGAGCTGGTCAAGCGTATGATCCCTTAGCTCCGGGAAAATACCCAGTGGAGTGAACGCTCGTTCGCCAAACCCCGGTCCCCGAGCGGGCACATTTGGCGAGGAGGTCCGAATCTGGCCGAGTTCGTACGTGTCTCCAAAAGACAAGGTTTGTCACAGCCGGTAGGAGGAGCCAAAAATCGCAGAACCAATCAACGGGAGACTATCCTCTGCATTTTGTAAAGACAGTGAATTTTTTCTCTATGTGAACCACGAGCGACAGGAGAAAGCTTTTTCTTGCGGACACGGGAGAGCACTCGACGCCAAGTCTTCATACTGGAAGGAGCGGATCTTCCGTGATCGGAGATCGCCCTGCCTTGGCATCGAACCTGAGGGTCGACACCAGCGTCCTGTACAGCGAGGTCACTGTGCACTCATTCAGTTCGCTGACTGAAGGACGTGGTGCACTGTCCGCTACAGCCAAGGGGCTATAATAATTCCGCCGTCGAGGGAAACATACCGCCGTCACGGTAATCATTCTACAGTGCAGTGTGGTACTTTCATTCAGTCATTGGGTATAGCCCTGTAACGTCCTTTGAGTGATTAGCAGTTCTCGCTACCCCAAATATTGAGCTGACTGGGACAGTATTTTAGGGTCTTTCCCATAATCACTTGGTGGATAATTTAAATTATCCTGGCGCCCGGCATTTGAAATCGGATGCAGTTCATGTTATATTTGATTTATGTTTCCCGATTGTTATAAAGGGAACTTCAATTTAAAACCAAGTGTGAATCTTTCTTGTTTGCCTATTAATGTTGGGAATTTGCTTCAAGATCAATTACAAATGTGGTGGTGTTTTAATTCTTTGTTTGTTTATTAATATGTTTTCAATTGTAAGAAGAGGCTTTGCTTAGTTCATTTTTAATAATTGAATGTGTTAATTTTAAAAATAAATAAGCCTCACCTGTACGCCAGTATGAGTATCCAATAAATTAACAAACTAGGGTTTTCTTTGAATTATAAAAAAGGAGGTAAAAAGGTTTTCACCCTTTCTTCCCATTTAACAAGCACCGCTCGCTACAAACGTGAAGGTTGATTCGATTCCCCGAGGTGGGGATTGTAAGCCAATGTGTCAGATGTAGGACGGCCAGTTCCTTTTTTCTGGTTCTCATAGTTTAAGTTGGAATTCCAACCACCAAACGACCTGGCGTAATTCGTATGATCGAATTCAACTCTTAATAATTCCTGCACCAATCGCGATTTGAACCCGGCTCTGGCACAGCAAGCTTTATAAAGCAAGCGCCTTAACCAATGCGCTATCCGACCGCTCTAGAAGTTTCTGAATTACCATGAAGAAAACACTTTTCCAGTGTCCAGCTAAAAAGTCTGTTGGATTCATTCTTTTATTTCTTACTAGCTGATACCCACGACTTCGTTCGTGTTTGTAAATAATTTGTATTGACAGCTACCGACATCTAACAACCATAGTGGACGATAGGAGACGCGATGCTATTACCACACACAAATGCCAGTCATCTGCGCTATGTAGTTCAGGCAGCAAAGTAAAATTTACGGACACACATGTCTTTGAATGAAATACGAAAATATCCTTGATCTACCAATTTAAAAGACCATATCTCCCACACTCCCACCGTGACTGAAATTCGGCCGATGTTATGATCGATGGGTGACTCTGTGTTACTACCACACACAAACTCCAGTGATCTGCGATATATAGTTTTCGCTGAAAAGTGATACACCATGACACATGCGTCTTTTGCAGAAATATAACATTACCACAGGTCGACCACTTTCAACCCCCATATTTCCCACACCCCCATAGCTACCGACATCTAACAACCATAGTGCACGACAAGAGACATGATTCTACTGCCACACACAAACACCAATGGTCTATTCTATGTAGTTGTGGCAGAAAAGTGACAAATGCGGATACACATGTCTTTCGTCGAAACACGAAAATATCCTTGATCGGCAACTTTCAACCACCATATCTCCCACACTACCACAGTTACTGAAATTCGGCCAATGTTGAGATCGAAAGGTGACTCTATGTTACTACCACACACAAACTCCAGTGATCTGCGATAGATAGTTTTCGCTGAATTGTGATACACCATGACACATGCGTCTTTGGCAGAAATATGAAATTGCCATAGGTCGACCACTTTCAACCCCCCTATCTCCCACACCCCCATAGCCACCGACATCTAACAACCATAGTGCACGACAAGAGACATGATTCTACTGCCACACACAAACACCAATGGTCTATGCTATGTAGTTGTGGCAGGAAAGAGAAGTATAAGAAGACACAAATATTTGGTCGAAATATGAAAACGCCCTGCTTTGGCCAACTTTAATCATCATATCTCCCACATCCCCACAGCTATCGACATTCGGCCAACGTTGTGCACGACAGGAAACTCCATGCTACTTCCACACACAAAGACCAGTGATCTGTGCTTGGTAGTGGTGGCTGAAAAGTGAAATATATGAAAACAAACGTCTATTTATATGTATACAGGGTGTTACAAAAAGGTACACGGAAAGTAAGCGTTTACGGACACATGTCCACATAACATATTTTCTTTGTTTGTGTGTGAGGAATGTTTCCTGAAAGTTTGGCCGTACCTTTTTGTAACACCCTGTATATATATATATATATATATGATTTCTGCCCTACTTTTGATAAATCATGGTAGGCATGAACGGAATTCGAGAGACCATAACTGACCCCTCTCACTCTTACAAGAATGTATTATTATTATTTTACCATAGCTTTCAGGTCACTGCACAAATTGATTTATATTGAAGAAAATCATGGAACACACAACAATGCGACCACTTTTTTCCCTGGGGTTCTGCTATCCCACATTTAAACTGGTAAGCTAATGTGGATGTTAATGTAGGCTTTTCAGTTTTTCCTAGCTCGCTGTAATGAATAGCAAGTTATCCTTAATAATCATCTGTAGAGTCCATACATAGTTGCACAAGTTCGCACTTTGAAAGCCTCTTTCATCCGTAGCGTGTAAGTTGATGTTTCCATTCCTATACTTGTCGCATTCTACTTTATTTAATCAGCACGTTTTTTGCTCTTTCTTCTACTTTATCTGGTGTTCCCTGCTTTTCTCGTCCAGCTTTTCTGTTAATTATCGTCGTTCGTTTGGTGCGGAATAACAATCAAAGCCTGCTAAGCACTTGTTTGTGAGTATTCATCCCTTACAGTATTCCACGGTATCCCGACATCATTCAAAAGTCCATGGTCGAATTCGTTTCCGTACCTTGTCTCCAATAATCTCCAGGCTCCAATGATGTAAAATCCGAAGCAAAAAATGTTAGAGCTCCATTGTCAATTAATAGAAGTTACTGTGTATTTGTTTCTGTGGAACTTTTTAATTTCTGATTGTGTCCTTTCTTGTTTTCTCGTCCATTCTCCTCAGAAACATGATTTAATTAATGATAGCCAGAGACAGTGTGAAAATTAAGTGGATCAGTGACAACGGAAAGTTTTTAAACGGAAAAGGGTAACCAGTGCATCGTATTTACTGTTAATTTCAATAAAAAATCGAATATCGTCCCCCATAGTAAAGAAAAAAGTTTCGAAAAACTGGAAGCACAACATTCGAAGTGGCAAACAATTATCCGCAAAGGTAATTATAACATCCCGGCAGGAAATAAACTCTGAATTCACACAGGTTATATTGCACAGTAATTAGCACAACAAACACTGTAATCCAAGAGATGGCTGGTTCAGATTTACTGCATCCGTTTAATTTGCTGTTTAACGGCGACTGGTTCACACGAAACAGCAGTAAAAGTCACAAAATTCCGTGGAACCAGACGCAGCGCATTAGGCAGGTGTTTTTCCAATGCTAGCTGCCCTCCGAATGACATTCACATTGACTCAATGCTTCAGCCAATCGCAGGGGGAGGTAGGACAAGGATTTAAAAGTTGAACTCTCAAAACTTGGGAATTAATGATGATATATAAATAGTGAAGCAACAAAGAATCTAAAATCTCTGAAAACGCAAAAAATTGTAATTACTTTAAAACATTAGTTAATATTATCAACTTAAGATTTTAAAATGTAATCCTGATGCAACGAGAAAATTAAATAAGTCTGCTTAGCCCGGTTATTACAGCACCCGAAGAGAATATGTTTCGCAAGTATCATAGAATATGTTTACTTGATTTACGGTTAGCCGAGTACACTGAAAATTTATTATAACGAAAACAGCTTCCAATTGTGCGCGAATTTCGTGTGTGTCGTTGCTTAACCAGTAATTCTCCCTGTAAAGGGGATAAATAGTTAAAGGCAGAATCCGAACCACGAAGCGTTCTAGCGTTCTAGCGTTTTCATGTATACAAAGCGTGGTTTTGAAGAAGCGACAGACTGATTAAGAGCCCTTCAGAATGTGAGCCGAAATCTAAATTCGGACCGAGTTCGCTTCGATCCACAGTCAGACATTTTACAAATAAGATATTGCGTTTTATGCAAGTTTCTGGTAGCCTTGCAATCACGGCTACGAGAACTGATTATACAATATGGGGGACACAGTAGTGTAATTATTACTATCGTAAAGAAGAAAATAATTGCAATGTTTTGGGTTCCGAAAAAAAATAATTTCGTTCAGGAACAGGTCTCTAGCTGCGTCCTCTAGAGGATTTCGTATTAAGACAGTAGTTTGGAGATGAAATGGTTGATTCATATTCTGTAGGAACTAAAGTTTAATGTGGATCCCAAACTAGGCTGCACTCACAATGTACTCATGATAAAAAACTTTCTTGACATGAAGGTTAAGCTGAAACGCCGAATAAGTCTACCAGTAATGAGGATGCAATGAACCTTCGCATGATGTTCCCTTAAGAGATACCACCTTGCAGATATAATCTGATAGTTCTATTGTAAATTGTCTTATTTGGGGTCAAAAGGTCCCAGGTTCGAATATGGTTGGACGTTTCCATACAGCTTACCTAGCGTGACGGTTGAGCAGTAACGGCCAGGCCTCGCATTGCGCTCCATTCCCCCATACAGCCAACCATATTCCGATGGTGAACGGTTTTACGAAATCAGTCCAGGCAAATTCCTCATCGTCAGTCAGCCAGTTGAGATGAAAGATGTGAAAAAAAATCCTCATGCGTACCAAGTCGAGAGCGATGGTTACAAATGTGAAATCAATTTTTTAATTAAAATATTTCCGAGATATTGAGGAATAGCCCTTTATACATGGCCTCTCTTGCAATTTTCCAAAAAATCTCTTGAATACAGCCTATGTATATTAAGTAATTAAATCCGCAGGCACTGAAAAATAAAAAATAACATATTCTATACTGCATCTGGATGTGGAAAAATAGCCGCTGAAATATTAGTTTCTTTCCGTTATTTGCGAATATGTTTACACACGTGTTTCACGGATCGTTTTACAGGAGGAAGAAACTTATGTAAAAGCATGTATCCAAATGTGGAATTGAAAACATCTCATACATTTAACTTAATAAACATACAAGTACTGAATTAATGCTTTCATTTACCGAATGAATTAATCCTGTAGCAAATAATGTAACCGATGATGCAAATAGTCATGTAAATGTCGAAATGATTTTAAAAAAGATTCGCGGGAATCACCCCAGCATTCGCCTTGAGTGACTGAGGAAAACCACGGAAAACCCCAGGCAGGATGACCGAACGGGGTTTTACCTCCGTCCTCCCGAATTTCAGTCCTCCTGTATCGATGTTCAGAATGGAGAAGTGTCAATTATGAATAAAAAATTTCGCCCAGTATACACCTGCGAGGATAACTATCGAAACGATGGCCAACATCGAGTGTCTTGTTCTTCATAGCCGGCAATGTTTTATGCATCGATAAACGGTTTCGTTGTCTGTTTATGGCTAAGTGCCTTTTATGTTGAATACCGATTGAGAGTTTTCCATGATCAGTTTCTATGTACAGTATTACAACGTATTTTTTCTAAATATTAAAATACTATAAAGTTGATTTTCTAGCATTTGACGCGTCGCATTCACTATTTGTAATTAGAATGTGTAGCCTATACAAACAACCTTTCCATATTATGAAATTTCCTTATTCATTATAAACAAAACTTCTCAATTCATGTGGAAAACGATTAATTTATGTAAAGGAGTATTAAATCTCATGCAGAGATTAATAAAAATAAATGTCTCTGTAAATTTGGAGTAGCAAGAATTTTGTGAAGAACCAAGACATATCAATTGATAAATTTTGCAAAGGATTTGACCAAGCTACTCCTGTTAGAAGCTATATCCGATTTTGATACAGCATAAAAATGGCAATAAGCGTCAGTAACCATTAAAATTCGGACTTGGTTGCGTTTATACCGTTATTGACGAAACCACTTTTTTTCCGTCTGCACTTTCTTCGAGTCGTGTAGCCAAGCATTTTGCTCGCCGGGAACTGGGAACTTCCTCAATTTGGTACTAATTACTCTAAACATTAACACCGATTTTTACCAGGGTTTTTGGACATTTGATTCGACAAACTGATATCGTTAAAATTTATGCCACACAATGCTGTTAAATTTTAATCGTTACGCTCCATTTCACTTCTTGTTTTTTTTTTTTTTACTTATGGCTTTACGCTTCGTCGACGTCGAGGTCATTACAGGCGGGATGGGACTGGTGACAAGAAACGGGAAGGAATTCGGCCATGGCCTTTTGAATCCCGGCATTCGGCTGGAGTGATTTGGGGAAACCATGGAAAACCCTAACCTGGATGCCCAGGCAGGGATTCGAACCGGCGTCCTCCCGAATACGAGGCCAGAACGCTAACCCACCACGCTCGGTCCATCTCACTTCTGACTGAATGTATGGAATGTAAACTTCGACTGGCCCTCTTTTTCGTGAAACTTTATAATGAAGATTTGAAGTCAACTAGGCGGAGGGAATCTCGGTTCATACTTTAGCCTTAAGGGCTACAGCTGTAAAAGCAACGTGAAATACTGTAACCGGATGTATTAGTTGCTAAACCAATCAGAACCCGTTACTTTCGAATCGTTACTCGTTACTTTTGATACAATCGGGAGCGCCCTCTGTACCTGCGTCACACAAAGGATATAGCCTCGCCGTCAACCAGCCGCAAGACAGGAATTCTACCCTCCGCCGTCTCACAGAAACGGCTGAGCGAAATGTCTTAGAAATACATTGAGAGGCGACGAAATAATAATGACAGCAGAGGCTGGACATTACAATGTATAAAGATAATACGTTTTATATATATATATATATATATAATAATAATAATAATAGGGTGTTTCAATACGTTTTACATTTAAACAAGTCAAAGATAATTCACTGCTAGAACGGGCATAATTAAAGATATTATTTATAACGGAGGTTGCTTTACGATATTACAGTTGCGCTAGAAACTATTAAACAAATATTACAGTTAAGTTGGGATTTAGCAGATGATGGTACATATTTTATAATATGGTGTCAAAACATTTGAAAAAGTTCGCAGAATCATTTTTCAATTTTTCATTCAGTATCGTGTCTTTAGATAATTTGTGATGCAAATAAATTTCAAATTCTGCCATCAAGTCCGTTTGGTGGCTTCTATTTAGGCGGTGGAGTACGCTCAAATCTTTATCAGTATCACTGAAAGGGTGCCCAGTGTTGTGTATGTGTGTTGCTATAGCTTATTTTGTGTGTTGTCCATTATTTAATGCATTAATGTGTTCTAAGTATCTTGTTGGAAATTCCAGCCAGTTTGTCCTAGATAGAATTTTGAACATATTCTACATACAAATTCCTGATTCTAGGAATGGGTCAGCATTATTTTTAATATCGTGTATTAATTTCTGTTGTATTTTGTGTTTGGTTCTGAGCCCCGTGTTTGATTTTACTTGCGTGCTGTCTGAGCAGCTAATTTAGCGGGCGGTGAACAACCGGAAGCGTGAGTGGCGCTTGTTATCCGACACTACTTGTCGCCGCCGTTACCACAAATTGAACGACCGGCACCAGAGGTCCCACTTAGGGCTTCGCTAAGCTAACATCTTGTTACGGCGAGATGTTGGTCAGTTGCCAAACTATCTTCGTTACAAGAGATACGTTGATACAAAGAGGAATACGGGTGGCGAATTATATTTTACTCGTATACAGTGATAATGATAACATTAAAGAAAGGAGAGAATTAGAGTAATTAAACTCAAGATAATCCGGTCCTTGCTTATGTTAGAAAACAATCTCCACACGGATTACCTCAAGAATCGACGCAAACCGAAATCTGAGTGACCAGGCGGGAATTCATAGGTGGATTCTTACTGCTAGGGATGCAACGATATATCTGTCATCCGAAAATATCGGTCCAAAAATTATCGATATTTTTAAATGATCGATATGTTAATATTGATATAATGCAGTGAAATATCGAAAACTACAAACCCCTTCGCGATATTAAAAATAATAATAATAATAAAAAAATCCTGCGGATATATGTATGGGTGAAAGTGACCAAACTTGACTGTGCTAAACTCTGATTTAGCTCAATAACGTCCTCTGCTACTCTGTGGTTCCACTTCGATTCGTGCGCGTTGTTCGTTCTCCATTCATTTACGTTCACCGATTTATTATTTAATTTGTTTCGTTACGTTTGCGTTCGTTAGTTCTTGTTTCTCTCTGGGACGTATTACAATATTCTAAAGGGGGTAAAAAAATTTGACCGCCTGACCGATAAATTTGCTTATTTTATGTGTTGAAAATACAGCTTTTAATGCAGTTGAAGGAAAAGGTTTTAAGTTTTAATGAAGCACTAAGCACCATTATACAAAGTCCCTTTTTGTAAAACTATCACAACAAAAATTGATAAAAAATATGACAAAATTTGGAAAGATTTGAAGCAGGAGCTGAAAAATTTAAAGAATTTTTTATTGTTACGTATACAATAACACCGAATTTTTGGATATTACGGCACATTTATTGCAGTGAAATTAAATTGAAATCAATCATCACCAGTTGGTTTAAGATATGTTCAAAATTGCAATTGATCATTTACTCAAAGCAGCCTCGTCGATAGCTTCTGAACGCCTTTTCTCACAGGCAGGAACCACTGTCACTAGAGCTATAAAAGTAACGAGAAATTCTGTACACTTATGTATTCGTTACTAAAGCAATCAATACCCGTTACTTTCGAATCGTTACTCGTTTCTTTCGGTAAAATTGAACACTAGCATGAAGCATTGGATCGAGTCGCTACTATCGTATAGTTTGGTTACTCCTTACTATCGTATCGTTTCGTTATTCGTTACTTTCGGTACAATTGAACACTAGCATGAAGCATCGCATACGGGACGACTTCGTTCGTACTTGGTAATGTTTAAGTAAATTGTTTATTTAGTAAAATAAGTTTAGGTAAGTTGTTTGTTTGGATAAAAATTAAAGTAAAGTAATTAGCACATGGATCTTATGCAAAACCTTTAAATGTACACTTGATTTGCTGTAATGAATTTTATATTCGAAAGAATAATCTAATTTCAAAACAAACACCTGTTTGCACACACAAAAAAGACCTGACCTTTCACGAGACTGTGGCATATCTAATGACAATAACTAATGGCGGTTATTTTTTAAAGTAGGCTACTCAAAACCCTGCCTGAAATGATAATGGGACATGTATTATCAAATACTATAATCTCAACAAAGTATTTCGTTTTATATAGGAGGTTTCACCACTGTCTTCCATTACTGTTTTCTTCTTTTTTTGTAAATTCTTCATCCATTTGTGATAGATTTATTAAAATAAATGTGGACATACCATCAAATCGGTATGGTATTTAAAATGCTTGTTTATTAATTAAAAATACTTTGTTTGGTAAGGGAGTAATTTATAAATGTTAAAGTATATAAATAATTCACTTTGTGCAGTGGAAAACAGATCCCATAGAAGCAGGCTGGTCTATTACACCTACCCTAACTATTTGTTTTCTACCATTTAGGAATTCTTCTACCCTGAAAATCACCTTTTTATCAACTCCACTAGTTTTTACCTTATTAAGCACCATTTTATTGCTCACTCTGTCAAAGGCGTGCTACACTATCAACTTGCCCTCCCCTGTCCATTTGATCAGAAATATCTTGCAAATAGCCTACCAACTGAGATTCACATGAATAGCCTTGTCTAAAGCCATGTTGATGACTTGAAAACCACTTACTTTCTTCATAAACACTTCTAATATGGTTGTATATTAATCTCTCCATTAATTTGTCTACCACTAATGTCAAGCTGATTGGCCTATAGTTTTCAACACTGTTTGTCACGCCTCCTATATTGAGCGGTACTACTATCGCACTATTCCAGTTATCTGGTAAACAACAAGTGTCCAGACTCAATTTAAATAATGTTTCAAGGTAAGGTACATTTTCCCACCCTAATATATTTAAAACATCTATAGCAATATTATCAACACCAGTGCCTTTACGCTTTTTTAGATTCTTGAGTTCCTTCATGATATCTTCACACTTAATTTCAAATTTTCTAACCTCCTGTCTGTGGGGATAGGCTCGTTTTCAGATATAACCCCTGAATTATTGTCATTAATGGTCTCAATGAATCAGTTACTTTATAACTCTGCCTTTTTCAAATCCTCAGTAACTTCTTCTCTATCCTTTTCTAAAATTGTCTCAATACCCTCTCTTCGCCTCAGTTTCCTGATAGCTATAGAAATTTCTAGATGCATCAGTCAGAGGTCCCCCTCCACCAAAAAATATTCTTCATAAACTCATCCTTAACCAGCTTCTTTGACATTATTAATTTCACAACTTGATTAAAATTTTGTAGGCAAAAGCACATAATTTCTCTTTTGTTATCATTCATTCTTGCGATTGTAGTAATTACAAATACTGAACTAATGTTGTTGGTGTTTTGTGTTTCGAAACAAATATGTTTCGTCTAATGATCAGCACAGTGTGACGTAGCATGTTTGGAAATCATTGCAAAGCAAAGAAACTTTTTAAATTAAACTTGCGTTGGATCATCATTTTATCAACGATATTCTACTGTTTGTGAAAGTATTTTTAATAATTCTGTCGAATCTTATATGATTAAATGACATTTAGCTCATGAAACCAAGGTGTTTATGATTATTTCCCTGCCTTTTGTTGACAAGTGAGCTTTTGGCTTCGACGATATCAGCTGACAGACAGCCAAGCTCGTTTGCTGTCTCGTCTGGAGCCAGTCTTAAATTGCTTCCACTTTACCAATATTAGAATCGTTATAAATCCCGAGCGCAATTTTCTGTAATCTACTGACTTGTTGACGCATCGATTTGTTTCCATTCACAAATTTAAATTTTCCTCTCTCAAATTTTGGGTTATTATTCATTAACCGTTTTCTAGTTAAATGCAAATCTGAAGCAATAAATTCATCATTCTCGGGGTGCCGATAGGAATACATGAATATTCATAGGGAAAGCAATTTATTCTTTACCAGGCATATTGGCTCCGTTCTTTTTAACGACGACGACTCAGCAATCCTTTTTTGTGGTGTTGTTCACCCTTTCTTTCAGCAGAGTATAATGGCTTATCTGTAAAATTTACGATTATTCTCTCGGAAACGTCAAACCAGCGAAGAATCTAGATTACCAACTGACAAATCAAAAACCTTATGATCTTACAGGTCATTTATTTGAACTATTATTTTTGTCAATTTATTGTCGCCCGCCTGAAATGGTGTGTAATTCTTAAATTACTCACTAAACAATAAATAACAACGATACGCCAATGTTACAACTCGTGAATTGGAAGCCGAGCTATTCGTCCAAATTATAGAACTGCTGTTTTGAACCAAGAAAGACAACATTTCTGTGGCAGTACTGAAAAATTCATTTATGTATTTGTTTCCTTTTATTTGGAGTCTGTCAACGCGAGACAATAGAAATAACATCACATCTGTTTTTCTTTTATTTACTGCAAATCTTTGTTCACTCCCTCAGTGTGTTACTTCGTTCTTTTTTCTTACAATATTGTAATATCTCTTCTTTCTACAGACTTATTTCTGCTATATCTGTTTTTACAAACAAACGAGTTTGTTTTTATTGATTTTTATACAAAATAACCAATGTTTTCGTTATTATTTCAGTATTCATCGACACCAACTGTACAATAAATATTAAAAAACAGTATCCAACCACATCTATGTATATCCGCAGGTTGTTGTTATGTAGGATATTAATCCTCCGGCCTATCAGCGGAATGGTGTCCGGTTGCCTTTCACAGCATTCAAGTGCTTGAAATTGTTACTGCTTTACTTAACTGACAAAACGTGTGTGCGTAATTAGTGCAGTGCGTTGTCTGATTTGTGAATGATACTTGGAGAGAGTGGTACCGTACATTCAGGTTTACTCTTCCGAAGACATCAATGGGGCCGACAAATCGAAAGTATCCATCCGACGAAGGAACCACTGTCTTCAGCACACGTGCTCCACGGACAATGTGATGACCACCTTATCTCCTACGCTGCTATGCATGTTCCTAGAGGCTCGAACCAGTTTACCAGTGGCATCCTGCCATTATTACACCCAACGCAAAAGGAGGAATATCCGTAACACACACACACCCGAGCATTTTCTGCAAAATTACTTTATTTTGCAGTTTTGGTGAAGTTTTTGTCTTTTGACATTTCCTTCAATGTTACAAGATGCGTATCATTACTGTTGGTGTGTCTTTGTTTTCGCTCTGAGATATTTTAATTGTCTGTCACTATTGACAGGGGCCTTTTGTGCTTGTCAAACGTGGTCGAGTACTGTCCCAAATTGGCTATGATGGGATTCAGTGATTTTCTGGCGGCTCTGTAGAATGTTCTTGTTACTTTGAGGATTCGCTCCGAGAGTAATGGTATCCCTGCGGCTTCATGCAAGGGGGCTGTAGGGAACCGGCATGGCACATGTAGTGCACACCGAAGTGCGCGGTTTTGCATTATTTGCAGCCGTTTGATGCTAGTCTTGGAAGCATACCCCCACACTGGGCATGCATACTCAAGGATTGGGCGTACGAGACTGCAATAGATGTTGACGCCGGTGCTGGCTGACAAGGCACTGTCCCTGTTCAGCAGGGGGTAGAGTTCTTGAAGCCTAGTTGCCACTTTCCTTCTTACCTCTTGCGTGTGTCTTTGCCACGTCAGGCGAGAGTCAAGGACTACGCCGAGGTATTTAACTGTAGGTGACCATACGATATCTTCCCCGTTGAGGTGCAGGTTTGGTGTATGGTTTCTCTCCCGATCACGCTTCCCCAGGCGTCTCGTGAATAATATTGCCTGCGTCTTGGCGGTGTTAAGCAAGATCCTCCATCTCCTGGCCCAAGCTTCTGTTTGTTGAAGGACCTCCTGGAGCCTCCTAATTGCTGCGACCTTGCACCTGTGTGCGGTGAAGAATGCCGTGTCGTCGGCGTAGAGGGCTGTGCGAACTGTGGCAGGGGCTGGTATGTCGGCAGTGTATAGGTTGTATAACACTGGGCCGAGTACCGACCCCTGTGGTACACCGGCGTTGATGGGTCTACGAGATGAGATGCCGCTGCCGACTCGTACTTGGAAGGATCTCCCAGAAATGTAGCTTTTGATGAGCTTTACCAGAGGGCCGGGGATGCCCTGTGTGTAAAGCTTGAATAACAGCCCCACTGTGCCAAACTGAATCGAACGCACGGGCCACGTCCAGAAGAACTAGCGGGCAATAACCTTTGTGGTTATAGGCCGCGGTCGTAAAAGGAGGAATATCCGTAACAATTCGTCTTTAATAATAAGCCAACACAAATGTTGTTGGATATTACTTATTTCGCGTACGCGTTTCGCCACTCGTCGAGGTATTTTCAGCGGAGACTACATTGTTTTTTTTCTGTAATATGTGATTAGTTTTAACTTTTTTAATTTCATATAACGAAATTATTTGTATATATGGGAAACATAATATGACTTATATTTACATATCAGTTTTGAAATATCATACAGAACGTTAACACACACAAACGCAATTAGAAAATTCAAACTCTTCTCACAACACCGCCATATATATATATATATATATATATATATATATATATATATATATATATAAAAAAACAGTTGAGCAGCTGCAGCGCGCACACGAAAACTGAAAGTTTGACAACGACGTACATCAAAAACTGTGCTTCAGAATTGACTACCAATGGAGTCATAAGATCCCAACTATATCCAAGTTGTGTAATTAAGTGCAATATTGGAATCAGGCGATTAACAACCACACCTTAAAACGTAAATCAGGATACAAGTTACAATATGAATCCTATCTTATTATATGTACGTAAAGAAAACGTTCTGCATGACAATTCAAAACTGATATATAATTATAAGACATATTATGCTTCCTGTATATAAAAATAATTTCGTTATATGTAAAAAAAAAAAAAAAAAAAAAAAAAAAAAAAAAAAAAAAAAAAAAAGTTAATGTTCAAAAGTTAAAACTAATCACATATTACAGAAAAACAATGTACGCTGAAGATACATCGACGATAGGCGATACGCGTCCATAAAATACATATCATCCAACAACAGTTCTATTGGCGTATTTATTAAACAATAATTATTAGTTTAACAAGCAACTGTGGGAGAAGTGGCTTACAATAATCACATATAATTGTTTTCGCGATTGTATCCACACATTTACAGTTGTCATTAACACGGAAATGTCAGAGGCCGCGGAACACCCTTCTAGCAGTTCTTGGAAGCTGTTTTGATTCGACCGTTTTCAGCAGTTTGTCACGGTATGTACTACGCACTGAAATATTCCACGAAAGTCCCCAACAGCCTTGCCGCCTCGTTGGCGGGAGGCATACTCCTCAAACCAATAGCGCACAAACTCAGTCCGAAACCGGCCATCAGCGCCTTCTAACTTAAAACGTGACTCCCTGTGAACCGAACAAACTGGGTTGTACTGCACGTGTTAACAAACACTGGTGGGCTACAGACAGTCACGTCTGTCTTCTGTTACCATATCCCATCAACACCAAATACAGCGCTGTCTCCAGAGCATTCCTCACTGGCGGTGGCAGTATCGGCTCGAACGTATCGGCTGAGTGGTCGCAGGTCTGGCTCATTCAGGATACGAGGCTGCTAACTGTGCCGTCTCTTGCATGATGTAATGCGGCGTGTAGTCGTAAAGTTAGGAATCTCTACGTCGCATGCGCCGAGATTCAACAACATATTGCTTAGCGTATTAGGTGAAGATCAGTTTGGGTTTAGGAAAAATTGCTGTACAAGGGAAGCAATTCTGTCTCTAAGATTAATACTTGAAGGGCGGATCAAGAAAAACAAAGATACTTTTATGGCATTTGTTGATTTAGAAAAAGCTTTTGATAATGTTAGGTGGGACAAGATGTTCAAAATTTTAAAGAAGTCAGGTCTAAAGTATCGAGATAGAAGAATACTCTATAAACTATATATGAATCAGGTGGCTATAATAAAAGTAGAGAATCACGAGAGGCATGAATCAGTTAGAAAAGGTGTGAGACAAGGCTGTAGTCTATCCCCGTTAATATTCAACTTGTATATAGAAGAAGCAATGAAGAAAGTCAAAGAAAAATTTCCATGTGGCATAAGTTTTCAGGGACAAAAAATCAGTATGCTACGATTGCTGACGACATGGTCTTGTTAGAAGAGAGGGCTGAGGATATTGAGAAGTTACTGAATGGCATGAACAAAATACTGAAGGAAGATTTTGGACTGAATATAAATCAAAGCGAGACAAAAGTGATGAAATGTAGCAGAAATTATACCAATACTAGTGGATTAAATATAAAAATAGGATCGGATGCAATAGGAGAAGTAAGAGAATTCTGTTACTTGGGAAGTAAAATTACAACCGATGGCCGAAGCAGGAATGATGTTAAAAGCAGAATAGCACTAGAAAAAAAGAGCCTTCATGAAAAAGAGAAACCTTTTAGTTTCAAATATTGATCTAGGAATTAGAAAGAACTTTTTAAAACTCTTTGTGTGGAGCACAGCACTTTACGGTAGCGAAACATGGACTTTAGGAATACCGGAAAGAAAGAAAATTGAAGCATTTGAAATGTGGTGCTACAGAAGAATGCAGAAAATTAAGTGGACAGACAAAGTAAGAAATAAACGAGTTTTGGAAATGATTGTTGGGAAAAGAAGTTTGTGGATGAAGCTTACTGAAAGAAGAGACAGACTGGTAGGTCATATTTTGAGACATGCAGGATTGGATAATTTGTTAGTGGAGGGAACAGTCGAAGGTAATAACTGTAAGGGAAGACAGAGATTAGAATATATGAAGCAGATAATTGAGGACGTGGGCTGTAAGGGTTATGTAGAAATGAAGAGGTTAGCACAGGACAGGAAGGGATGGTGGATTGCATCAAACCAGTCGAAAGACTGACGACAGCAAAAAAAAAAAAAGTTTAGCGTGCAATATACGGCAAATTCTTCTTTTTCTGGTTTGTGCTTACGTCTCGTCCACGTCGAGGTAATTAGCGGCGTGAAAGGACTGGTTACAAGGGACAGGAAGGATTTCGGCCATAGTCTTTTTTGAAGGAACTATCCTGACATTCATCTGGAGTGATTTTGCTAAATTATGGAAAGCCGAAACGTGAATGGCTGGACGGCGATTCGGAACTGTGTTCCACTGAATGCAAGGTCATTACCACACTGGTAAACCGATTCAAAGAATCCAACACTGGTACCACCGCCTAATTATACCGTTCTGACTTGATTTGTGCACCAGCTGTACATTTGCATCACGATCTCCGAACAATTTCCTAATGCCATCGTAATTGACGGTTATTTTCAAGTATTCGAGTTTTTCTTTGGATCTCACCAACATTTTCCCATTGATTCTCCCCGACCTTGGTGTGATTAGTAATGTGTTTTCCTTTTGTTTTTTTCTGAGTGGTAAAGCACAAACGTTTGTAATTAGTTTCTATGTAACCTTTACCATACATTAAGTTCCTCAATTTCGTTGCGACTATTTGAAAGTTAAGCTTTCATGAGGTTTGATTATCGTTTATCGTGTGTACCAACGTCTACGTTTCAGAAAACTAAAGGATCCTACATATGATTACGTGAGAAATTACTTCGAAAAGGTTTTTCACACTAAACAATTTAACTAGACACAATCTAATGTTACAGGCTGCAGATGTGGTGCACTTCATCCACGTATGGAGGAACATTTGAACTGATGGCTGAGGCAGATCACACCACTACTCTTCCAGAGATTCTTTTTTGTTTATCAGCGAGCGTGTTACATTTTAATTTCTCGGCGTCGGCTGAGAGCCCTCGCCCAGCACTCTGCGTAAGAGACGCGACAGCAGCAACCAAGTGCGACGGCTGGTCGCGCAGCCCCCCCAGCTGGCGGCTCCCAACACCAGCTTCCACTGAGCCCCCTCTAACCGTGGCCGCGCTATCCCTAACATTACAAGACTTCTTCTGGGACTGAAGGTATTATATTCGAAGGGGTTGAAGGTTATCTTTATTCTACCATATTCAAAGTATCATCATATAACTACAATATAGACTTACAGCTTTATTGTATGGTCTAAGCAATTAGAGTTAAAAATATTGTTATTAATTTAATTGCAATGGAGCACACGATCTAGTAGCAATTACCTGTCATCTAATTACCCCATTTTCTTTGATCAATTATCTTATATAATTTGAGCGTTAAACTCCATCCCCATCCACAAATGCGTTTTATAAATTTTAATTCTAAATTTCTTCATCGTTTTTGGTTCATTATTCATCATTTCACTTGGTAATTTGTTCCAATCCTTGACACTCTAACCCATAAACTAAAATTTTCCCACTGCGTTATGCATGAAATCGAGCACCAGCATGTGGTCACCGTCGCATTTCCCCTTCCATGCACCATTCTAAAATCTTTGACCAATATCCCTCCAATCCCCATCACCAACATATTCCTGTACATTCCCAGCAGTCTCTTTTTATTGACACGTGCTTATTCCATAAATTCACCAGTTCTCCGGCATCTTATCAACCTCCAACAGCTAGTGAAAAAGAGAGGTCGGTGTCTATTTGTCCAAAGGTATCCACTGTTGCAAAGTCTTGAGTACCTATCAACACTCCTCCCTGACCTCCAGCAACAGGAAATGACGACTATATACGACATACCTTACCAACAATGTGTGACCCCTTGGCAGTAAGCTGCCTACCGGTGTATCCACAACCTTGTCAACCAGTTCAACAACTTTGTCAGGAATATTTATCTGTTAGATGGCCATCTTCAGTTCAGATATACACCGATGGGTCAAAGATACCTTTGACAGGTAGGGTAGGCTGTGCATTCTACTGCCCCGAGACACAACACGCTCAGAGGTTCCGCCTACCAGGTCACCTACCAATCTACTCGGCGGAAGCCATTGCCATCAATCAGGCTCTTATATACGCCAGAAGATTTTTACGGCGAAGTGTACTAATACTCACTGATTCACTTAGTGTTCTTCGCTCCTTGGCCATACCCCTTATACTCCAGCGAACTAATACACACAACATCCGCATAGTTCAACAGACTGTAGAACTTAATCAACGCGGTTGCACTGTTAATTATATCTGGATACCCGCGCACTCTGGAATTAGGCATAACCAGTACGTTGATATGTTAGCCAAGGAGGCATGTAGCTCGGGCCGAAGCTTAATAACACCCAGCAATACAACTGATTATGATGCAACAATGGTCAGCAATGCATACCACCAATGGACGAGGAGCTGGAATGAATCTAAACAATACAGAGGCCGACAGTACGCTCTAGTTCAGACCTACCCTCCACGAAAACCTTGGTTTTCAAGATGGAATACTCATCGACGGTACATTATTTCTATTATTCGTATGAGATTCCACCACGGCGCCTTCCGTAGTCATCTTTTTCGCATCAAGGCGGTAAACACACCTTACTGCACATGCAACGGACAGGCAATACAGGACCTTAATCACTTATTTTTCAACTGTTCCAATTTTCAACAACAGCAATCAACATTCATCAAGTCTCTTGTGCGAGCACAGCAGCCATTTCCAACTAACATTGCAGTACTACTCGCTACAAATAACAACAGAATCTATTGTATCATCAAGGATTATATCAAAGACAGTGACCTACATATTTAATGTATCTATATATCTGCATATTTTTACTTGGTCCTGCGATAATTTACACAAAACGAATCTAGCTGTTCTTCTTAGCACACCTTCTACCTCCTGTCTTTGATAACCAAATGTGAGTCCCAAACTACACCACCATATTCAACCAAACGTCTGACCATAGTTTTGTAAACTTATTCCCTAACTTCTCTGGTAGTTTCTCTCGTCACTCTCTCCAGTAAATGAAGAATTTTGTAACCTTCTCCTATCACCTGCCCAATGTCCTCTGCCCAGTTGAGTTTGTTATCAAACGTTATTCCAAGATATTTACACTTCAAGGCTTCAACAGGCAATTCTGTTCGCACCCCACAATCATAATCAACCTTTATTTGTTTTTGTTTTTATCTGTGTACTTAATAAGCTGAGACTTCTTGGCATTTATCTTCATTCCATGCTGACCAACCCATTTAGATATTTTATCCAGGTCACCGTACAGCTGTCTTCACCTGTTTTGATCCTATTGTATACCAGTATATCATCTGCAAAATACCTACACTCTGACCGTAACCCATCAACAGTCGTTCATTACAATAATTAACAGCAACGGACCCAATCACTACTCTGTGACACTCTCATATTTACTTCCACCTCATTTGATAATGTATTTCCTATACTCATACACAAATTTCAAATAACTGCAAAGCACTTTAATGTTTATATAGATCAATGAAATGACTAGATCAAAGGCATTATACACTCCTGGAAATTGAAATAAGAACACCGTGAATTCATTGTCCCAGGAATGGGAAACTTTATATACACATTCCTGGGGTCAGATACAACACATGATCACACAGACAGAACCATAGGCACATAGACACAGGCAACAGAGCATGCACAATGTCGGCACTAGTACCGTGTATATCCTCCTTTCCCAGCAATGCAGGCTGCAATTCTCCCATGGAGACGATCATAGAGGTGCTGGATGTAGTCCTGTGGAACGGCATGCCAAGCCATTTCCACCTGGCGCCTCAGCTGGACCAGCGTTCGTGCTGGACGTGCAGACCGCGTGAGATGACGTTTCATCCAGTCCCAAACATGTTCAATGGGGGACAGATCCGGAGATCTCGCTGGCCAGGGTAGTTGACTTACACCTTCTAGAGCACGTTGGGTGGCACGGGATACATGTGGACGTGCATTGTCCTGTTGGAACAGCATGTTCCCTTGCCGGTCTAGGAATGGTAGAACGATGGGTTCGATGACGGTTTGAATGTACCGTGCACTGTTCAGTGTCTCCTCGACGATCACCAGAGGTGTACGGCCAATGTAGGAGATCGCTCCCCACACCATGATGCCGGGTGTTGGCCCTGTGTGCCTCGGTCGTATGCAGTCCTGATTGTGGCGCTCACCTGCACGGCGCCAAACACGCATACGACCATCATTGGCACCAAGGCAGAGGCGACTCTCATCACTGAAGACGACACGTCTCCATTCGTCCCTCCATACACGCCTGTCGCGACACCACTGGAGGCGGGCTGCACGATGTTGGGGCGTGAGCGGAAGACGACCTAACGGTGCGCGGGACCGTAGCCCAGCTTCATGGAGACGGTTGCGAATGGTCCTCTCTGATACCCCAGGAGCAACAGTGTCCCTAATTTGCCGGGAAGTGGCGGTGCGGTCCCCTACGGCACTGCGTAGGATGCGACGGTCTTGGCGTGCGTCCGTGCGTCGCTGCTGTCCGGACCCAGGTCGACGGGCACGTGCACCTTCCGCCAACCACTGGCGACAACATCGACGTACTGTGGAGACCTCGCGCCCCACATATTGAGCAATTCGGCGGTACGTCCACCCGGCCTCCCGCATGCCCACTATACGCCCTCGCTCAAAGTCCGTGAACTGCACATACGTTTCACGTACACGCTGTCGCGGCATGCTACCAGTGTTAAGGACTGAGATGGAGCTCCGTATGCCACGGCAAACTGGCTGACACTGACTGCGGCGGTGCCCAACCGCTGCGCAGCTAGCGCCCTTCGACAGCCAACACTACTGTTTCTGGTGTGTCCGCTGTGCCGTGCGTTTGATCATTGCTTGTATAGCCCTCTCGTAGTGTCCGGAGCAAGTATGGTGGGTCTTACACACCGGCGTCAATGTATTCTTATTTCAAATTCCAGGAGTGTATAATCAGAATGTAACAGGTCAATACTCAAGATTACACCAAGACTTAGAATAGTTCAACACATTGTAATTATAAAAAATGACTCATTACATAATATGAATATTGCGAACGAGGAGTACAATATTTTAAAATTATGAACGAGGTACGAATAATAGTGAAAGAGAGAAACTAGTGTAGCTATTGAGGAGGTAAAAGGAATTTTCGTTGTGTGTTATGTTTGAATAAACGCCACCTCCTTTCACGCGAATTTGAAGTGACAGAGGAAGGGTTCTCGACAGGTGGCTTACAAATCGGTGTGGCAAAGGCGCCCAGCGAGGAAAAGCAGGCGACGTCCGAATGTGGGAGAGAGCGAATGTTGACATAATTTTATAAGATTAACAAGGTCAAGCTTGCTTGTGAGTTACCCAAGATTTAGGGTACTAGGAAAATCCGGTAAGTAAACATTCCCAGAAATTCTTTGAGCGACAATCTGTTCGAATGTTCCAAGAGTAGGGACACTCGCTGCCACAAATTGTAAACAGAAAATAAATTTTGTTTTCTGTCTAGTTTCTTTCGGGCAACCAAATGGAAGGTGAATGAAAAAAGAATGAAGGTGGTCCTGAAACGGTGGATAACACATCATTTGCGATTGATAGAAAAGGCCGCTGCCACAGATATTAGCTTAGAAAGACCCTTTAAGCCGCCACACGACAGCGTGGTGTGATTCTAAAATCTAAAGTGTTGAGTTTATACTGTGTAGGAACTGTGCTTCTAACGTAATGGTCATATCATACGCAATGCTGTCCTCGTTCATCTAACAGCAGTAAATTGCTGCATAAGAGCGTTCTCATGGCATTCTACTTCAAGGACGTTCTGACAGAAAGCGTTTTAGCTAAGTTGCTCTTAACAAAAATGAACATTATGAAGTGGCTGAATAGCACCCAATATTTAAATTCATGTTTTATTGAGTTGTTTAGATATTTTTAATGAGATATTATCGAGTGCTTATAGGTATGCAAAAGTTGCACCAGACGTGTGAAGACACAATTTTTATCTCTATATTTTATGAATAAATATTAAATTGTAAAAAATGAGTAATTCCCTTGTTTTAAAAATGCGGAGTATCCCATTTCTGATCCATAATATATGTAATCGTTTTTCACTTTAAGGAAAATGACTACTAGTGAAGTATCAGTTGTTGCATAAGTCTTGACTACCCTGGTGCGTAGCCCACGATGGTTCAGGTTAATTTGCAACACAGTAATTTTACTTGCACAATCTGATCGTGTTTGGAGAGACGAAAGATTTGCCAGTAGGGTTTGAGTTTACAAAAATTGTTACCATTTATTGTACAATGTTATTCTATGTCCACCTATGGGGAGATAGGCGGGAACTGCTACCATGATGATTCGACTACGAGAGAGGCGCCTAGAGATGGTAGCAGCAGGCAGAGGTAGAGAGAGAAGATATTCGAGGTCTGTATGGTATCGTTGGTTCGTGACTTCACTTTTTTTATCTGCTTAGCGTCTCTCTAACAGCGAGGTCTTTAGAGACGGGAAAGGATGGGGGGCAATGAATGGGAAGGAATTCAGCCATGGCCTTTTGAAGGAAGCATCCCGGCATTTGCCTGGAGTGATTTGGGAAACCATGGAAAACCCAAATCTGGATGCCCGGACGGGGATTCGAACCGCCGTCCTCCCGAATGCGAGGCCAGAACACTAGCCGTTACACCACCACGCTCGGTTTTATGCGACTTCACTTGTGCCTGTGCACGTGAACGATCGGTTATGTGTGATATGGAGTCTTCATTTTGAGTAACAAGGTGAAACATAAATTCAGTATGAGGTCGGACGTTGTTGACGACGTCAATACCGACCAGATGGAAATAGAAAAACTCTGTGTAAATTCCTAACTTGGTGTTTGCACTTGGGACCTCCATTGCTGCCCAAACTAACGCTCTGAGCGGAGAAGTCGGCACCATAAGAATACTCACTCTCAAAGATAGAAACTAACCGTTGCATTTGTACAAGTTTGATTCTCTGATTGAAACAGAGGACATTAACTTTTATTAAATAATTTCATTACGTGTTCTGTTGAAAACTATAAATGATTATTTTGTAAAAGAAAATCAGAACTGAATTTTTTTTATTGCTTAGTTATTTAATTTTAGTGGCCACTGAAAGAGAAAGGTGTTGCTTGTATATAATTTTTGATTCTTTATTAACAATAATTTAAATACGCCTTATGTCTGTAGAATCATTTGTCAAAATAATATGTCAGGTTATATTGTTTTAAACCGATTTCTGATTAGTAAATCATTGCGAGCACTCGTTTTCAATTAATAATGTTTATGTTTAATCATATGCATTTCTGGTATATTTAAATAATTTATTTACGTATTTTCAACGCGTGCTGCTCACATTAAATACAGCCATCTACGTGGCTTAAAACTGAATAACCGAAATTGATAGTTGCCATATTATTTTTAGGAAGTATGGTATAAGGAATGCAACATCTATTTGATATTACATCCTTGGTGTTTCTCGCAATAAGTTCGTAATTTCATTTTCTGCTAAGGTGTTATGTATCATTGAAAGATGACATATGCAAAATAATTCAAGTTTGATCGCAGGCTTTAAAATGGTTATGACCCCATTGAAATCTGCTCTGCGTTTCTTTTAGTTTTTCCCGAACATATACTGGTAAACAAGGATTTCGTTTTATAGATATAGAGATTTCAACACTTTACACTAATAATCGTAGTTGAATACACAGACGGAAAAAAAAATCCCAACACCAAGAAAAAATTATTGTAGAGTAATGAAATTTGGACAATGCATTTGTCAAGTTAACATGTTTAATTGATTAAATTTTCAAGATCACAGGTTAATTTAAGCTCAAGAAAATGCATTTCAAATGTGAAATACTGTTAAATTAATAGCCGGTGTAACCTCCAGAATTTTGAATGCAAGCCTGCAAACGTGAATGCATTGTGTCATACAGGTTTCGAATGTCACTTTGTGGTATGGAGTTCCATGCTTGTTGTACTTGTGCTGTCAATACTGGGACGGTCAGTGCTGGCTGTGGATGATGCTGGAGTTGTCGTCCAATAATATCCCATACGTGTTCAATTGGAGACTGATCTGGTGATCTCGCAGGCCAAGGTAACATGTCGACACTCTGTAGAGCACGTTGCGAGACAACAGCGGTATGAGGGCGAGCGTTATCCTGTTGAAAAACTCCCCCTTGAATGCTGTTCATGAATGGCAGCACTACAGGTTGAATTTCCAGACTGACGTACAAATTTGCAGTCAGTGTGTTTGGTATAACCACAAGAGTGCTCCTGCTGTCATAGGAAATTGCTCCCCAGACCATGACTCCAGGTGTAGGTCCAGTGTGTCTAGGCCGCAGACAGTTTGGTTGCAGGCGTTCCCCTGGCCTCCTTCTGACCAACACTCGGCCATCACTGGCACCAAGGCAGAACCTGCTTTCATCAGAAAACACAACAGATCTCCACTCCGTCCTCCAATGAGCTCTAGCTTGACACCACTGGAGTCGCAAACGGCGATGGCTTGTAGTCAGTGGAATGCACGCTACAGGGCGCCTGGCTCGGAGCTGTCCTTGAAGTAACCGATTTCTAACAGTTCGTTGTGTCACTGTGGTACCAACTGCAGCTCGAATTTCTGCCGCAGACGCAGTACGATGCGCCACAGCTGTACGCCGAATACGGCGGTCTTCCCTCTCAGTAGTGCCACGTGGCCTCCCGGAACCCGGTCTTCTTGAGGCAGTACCATCCCTTGACCACTGCACCCAACAATCATGCACAGTGGATACATTCCGGCCAAGTCTTTCTGCAATATCGCGAAAAGAAAATCCACCTTCTCGTAGCCCTATTACACGACCTCGTTCAAACTCGGTGAGCTGTTGATAATGGCTTCTTCGTCTTCTTAAAGGCATTCTTGGCTAACATCAACTCACTATGTCAAATCTCAGCGGTAAATAACGTTCACAAACTTTACAGCGCGTATTTAAAGCATACCTGATTTGCAAGCTCTGAGTAGCGCTACTAGCGCCACACTTATGCGCGAAGCGCGAAATTTGAATCGATGTCATCTTTCAGATGTATAAACACGCCTACCAAATTTCGTTTATCTAACACAAGTCTTTCTTGGTGTTGGGATTTTTTTTTCCGTCTGTGTATTTTAATTCTAAGTCACAACAGGAGTCTGCGATAATCTTTAAGAGAGGAGTTACAAATTAATACTCGCTAAGGAGAAAATAGGGAATGTGGCCAAACTGCAATCAAAGAATTTAAGATAAAAAAAATGAACTGGGAAATTATGTGTGCGTATGCTCCATAGCAATCGGATGAAACCAAGATACTTACTTTCAGCACATACTTCTGATATTGTTTGTTTCAAGGAGGAGACCACCACCTTAAAAGCATACAGAAATTTATGTAAATAACGATTAGAAATCCATTAGCTAGTTACACACTTCAATGTTGACTTGCGTATTGTCATAGTAACAAAGCGGCATTGATATCCACGGGTGAAATAATAATTTTCTGTGGTGTGTAACGTCCTCGATGTGTGTTTCGGTTTCATGGCAGTGATATGTGTGAAGATGTGCTTAATCCACAGTCAGATGACGACGAAAGCGATGAATATCTTTACTACCAGCAATAAGATGCATAACATAGTTCATGGAAACCTTGATATATGTATCTCGGGTGAGTCTCTAGTCCGTACAGTAAATCATGACCACCTTGCTCCCCAGACTTAAAACTTCTGGATTTTTTGTTGTGGGATTACATGACAGATCATGTGTAAATTCTACCTCTACCTGCCAATCTCCTTATATTCTGAAATCAGATCTACATCACAGTTACCTAAGGAACAATTTAATGTAAATGACAATTTAATGCAAAACTTGAGAAGTTTTACTAGGAAATAACATTTTAACCGATTCTGTAAGATAACTGAATTAATTCTCTTCTCTTTCAGACTACACAATGGTTTTAAAAGCCATGGACTAAAAATGAGGTTTATTAAACTGTGATAGTCACTGGGGCACCACAACTGCGACAGAACTGCCAGGGAAGCGTTTTTTCTTTCTCGTTCGTTCGTCCACTTCGCCACCTGGCCCTAAGCCAATGCGAGGACCAGGGAAAAAATCAGGCTACAATGGACCCGCTGAGTACACAGTTTTTGCGCTGAAGCAGCCAAGGATTTTCAGACAAAATTCAACTTTCAGCTTCGCCGATTCCTTCCTGCAGGCTCTCACTCGCACAAAAAGCACTGCCAACAAGGACAGTTATGAAATGAAATTCGAAAAAAAATGAATAAAATAAAATTAAATGTTTGTTTCTCTCATTTCAGCGCACTTATAACTCGATAACTACTCAACAACAGCTTTATACAGGCCTTTCAGGCAGATGCAGTATAAACTGACAACTCCTAAACTGCAGAATGCCACTGTAAAATGTGCCGGGCAGCACGAGTCTACACAATGTACTACTCAGAAAAGCAGGGACGAGGCCAAGTGTTCAAACTGTGGGGGAGGTCATGCAGCCAGCTACATAGGCTGCTCAGCCTTCAAAAGGGCTCGTGACAGGCAGAGAGGAACATTAAACGAGCAAGAAAGGCCACCAGATAAGAAACAACCTCCAACAACAGTGCGGCAGCAAAATGGCACTCCGCTACAAATAAATACCAGAACCCCAAAAATCAAGGGAAGAAGAAATCCAAGCCGCGAAAAAGACCCAAAAATAGGCCTGGGTACCTGCTCATTATCTTTCTGCGCCTGGAATGCTAACAGCATCCCTAGTCAGCTACCAGAATTCATACAATTTTTACGAGATCAGGATGTGGTCGTATCCCTTGTCTCTGAAAACATTCTCAAATCCGGTCTGCGAGCATCTGTGCCCAACTACAACTGCTATCGCTGGGACAGACCCACCGCCGGCGGAGGAGTAGCCTTATACTTAAAACGGAACATTCCACATCACGAAGTCGCCATACCAACACTCCAACAGATGGAAGCCGTCGGTGTTGAAGTGACCTCCAACGGAAAACTAACGATCATCTCCTGCTACCGTCCTCCTCGGCGACAGCTCGACGTGGATGACGTCACGGCCCTGGCCTCCACCGGTGGTAAACTCCTGATCTGCGGAGATATAAATGCAAAACACACTGATTCGAATAGGAAATAGCGCTGAGAAGATTGACCAACAGATTTAACACGGGGCACTTGATGTGCCCACTCATTATCCGATAAACGGTCAAAAACCAGATCTTCTTGACGTCGTTATTAACAAGGACATTCAGGACTATGTCGCTACCGCAGCCTTAAACAGACCCTTCTCTGATCACTGCCCGCTCATAGTGGAGATTGAGATTGGACCATGGCAGCCCGTGAAGAACTATACTCTGGATTACAAAAATACCAATTGGATGCGTTTCCAAGAAATCCTCCAAAAGAAACATACTGACCTTCCAGAAATTACGAGCATCGACAATGCCTCGAACTTTTCGAGACTGCAGTCGATGAGTCTACTGCTGCTACAACACCCGTTAGGTTAGCTCATTCTGCCCCTCGACTAATGGCTGAAACACGACACAAAAGAAGGGTTGCAAAGGAATGGAAGTTGACGAGAAACCAGGCAAATAGAAGGCTGCTCAACCGACTGCAGAGGGAAATAAAAACCTCCATACTGCAGCACCGAAATAGAGTGGGGCGCAAGAGTTTCCATGCTTAGCCCAGAGGACGGGTCGCTCTGGCTTCAAACAAGAAGGCTTACCAGACGAAGACAGCACATTCCTCCTCTTCACGGCAGCCATGGCTTAGCTGTCATTCCTCAAGACAAGGCGAATGCCCTCGCCGAAGTCTTCGAAACAAATTTCCGACCGTCGCAAGCTAACACAGACCCCATACACCTCGCCGAAGTCAACTGTCGGCTGAAGATTTGCCTGGAAGCAGAAAATGAACTCCAGATACATAATATTTTTCCTAAAGAGATTATTATCAGCCTGCAAATTTCAATTCTCGCAAAGCTGCTGCCGTGACGAGGTTTGTGACAGTTCTCTAAGGCACCTGCCACCGGAGCCCTCAGCCTACCTCGCAGAAATATTCAACACCATCCTGCGCCGACAACACTACCAAAGCCGATGGAAACATTCAGTGGTTGTGGGAATCCACATAAGTGGGAAAGACCCACACCAACCTCAAAACTACAGGCCAATAAGCTTTCTTCCAGCCATCAGCAAGTTATTTGAAAGGTTACTGCTAAAACGACTGTCCACCCATATCGAGGACACAAATGCATTACCTAATCACCAGCTGGGATTTAGTCGTGGCAACTCAACTACCCAGCAGCTGATGAGGGTAACGGAAGCTGTCACTAAAGCGTTCAACCGCAAACAATTCTGTGCCATAGTGATGCTCGACATCTCCCGAGCATTTGATTCCGTATGGCACTCGGGCCTCCTACTTAAGCTCTATGAGCAGGGTATCCCAGGTCCATATGTGAAGTTCATAAAATCATACCTGATCGACCGCACATTCATTGTTCGAGTCAACAGAGCTTTCTTTAGTGTCAGAAAAGTGAAAGCAGGAGCTACTCTAGGCTCACTTCTGCGTCCGACTTTATATTCATTACCATATATACTGCTGATATCCCTACAACCAATGGAGTCTGGTCGCAACATACGCTGACAATACAGCGTACGTCGCAGCCAGCCGCAGCAGAATATTAACTACTCGCCGCCTTCAGGAAGTCCTCCAGGTAACGGAGGCCTGGTCCCAGAGATGGAGGATTGACATTAACCCAGCCAAGACTCAAGCAATAATGATCAGTAAAAGGATTGGGCCCCGTGGTGCACGTGCCGGACCTTGTTCGTCACCTTCACGGTAGTGACATACACTGGTCAGCTACTGCCCGTTACCTGGGAGTGCTGCTAGAGAGGAGACTAACCTGGATAGCCCATATTAATGAAGTCCACAGAAAAGCAAGCCCGAGGATACACAGCCTCTACTCGCTTCGTAACAGAGACAACAACGTAGCCCCAAGCACTGGCATTAAGATCTACACGACCATAGTAAGACCTATTACTGAGTATGACTGTCCACTGTGGGCATACTCTGCTGACAGCTACATACTCAGGCTACAAACAATACAAAACAGGGCACTGAAAAGGGTCTTGCACCTTCCAGCCAGGTTTCCCACCGACGCACTCCATGAATCTTCTGGAGTTCCATATCTTCATGACAGATTTCGACAACTGGCTGAATTATTCTACACATGTTCAAACAGAAACAACAACCCGGAAGTTAACAACATTGCTCGCTAGACATCACCATTGAACGTCATACGAGACTACTAAGTCAAATGATTTAACACAAACAAACACCACCGAGAAGCCATACTATCAAAAGAGCCTTGCATCACCCAAATACTTCAGGAGACAATGTACACGGACAACATACTCCGCCATCCCCCAGCCTGTTAAGAACGGCAGTAACGGTGCTATGACCACTGCAGTCTACGGATAATCAATATATATTATAAAAGCAAGTGTACAATGTGCGTGCCGCTAAACACAAAAACTAATTCAGGTTCGATTGAGGGAGCTGTATGGCGTGGCATTCCTCTATCCCTTATCCATGAAGAAGGTTCTCATTTTTACCTGAAGAGCGTCCTGTTGAAGATATAAGGGTTGGAAGTTTCACCCTCTAGAAATTTCTGGAACAGTCCAGAACATTCAATAGTATCGAGAGCATTCCACGACATTCAAGAATGATTCAGGATGGTCTGGAACGTTCGCGAACATCCCGGAACATCACAGATTATTTTGGAACATTCGAGAACACTATTGAATTATGTTGAGTGCTCTGGAACATTCGAAGCTTTTTTTTTGCCTGGGTGTGACTACCAATAGGTGGAAGGAAATAAAGCAAGATCCGTCGTGGGGTAAAACGTTACTTTCTTATCAGAGACGAAGGGAAGAACCGAAAAGAAGCCAAAATTCCAAAGTAGTGCAATGAGTGAATAACAACAAACAGTGAAGAAGATTGCCATTTTTACCCGAAGGGCGTGCTGCTCAAGATACAGCTGATCAGTGAAGAGTGAACATTCAAAGTGATACAGTGACTGAAAAGTAAAATGTGTAAAGTGAACTTAGTGTATTTGTTAGTAAAAAGTTAATTTGATTTATATTTTATACAGTGCTCAAACTTAAAAGAGCTGGAGATCTTACAAATTCTGAAGCAAAATGGCGAAAACAAAAAGAACAGTGAAAAAATGAAACAGCTGAAGAGCGGAGTTAAGTTTACGTTCGCAACGAACGGGAATGGTTACCGTGAGAAGCAGAGAAACCAGAGAACAAAGAACTGATCGAATTAAATAATTAACAATTGCGACACAATCTTATATTAAAACATTGCGAACGCAAGCCACCCATGAAAATATCACCCTACGAGAAGCGAGGACAAGCACACAGTACAACCTAACAAATGAAGCATTCCACTACGACCCGACAAAAGAATATAACAATCACAAACATGTCATAATTGGAAAAATGGATGACATCTGCCAATTTTGCAATGCGAAAAAAAGATTCGGTTGTACTAATGGAAAAATTCTATTACCGCCACTGGAAGCACCTCCGCAGTAATTTCTACATTATTTGAACGGGGAAACTCCTGAATGGAAACACTTTCTTCAAAATATAAAAGCATGCAACGCCTGCTTCCAATTGACTTCTTTTGTTGTCACCTCGATCAACACTAACCGAGACGAAATCGACTGTGTTTTTTCCATCCAAGAACAAATCTATCACAAAATGGGATCATTACTACCACTACCCAATACAGGTATATTTGATCGAAAATGAAGAAAGAGAAATTGATCAACGATGCCCACATATCAATGGATTGAGACGAGGAATAATCCAAGATGTACAGAGGATCTAACACGAATACAATCAATTCACTCAAACATTCAATGATTTCTGATGACTATAACGTTATAATTCGAGACGACAAAAGGACAATCTAAAACATTGCGGCATCAACCTCAAAGACTACTGCTTCTCTCACGGTCAACTGTAACTATCTCTCGAGTAGGAAATTCGAAAAACTTGTACATATATTCCTCGGAAAAAAATGAAAAATGTTGTTTATAAACAAGTTTTGCAAATATTTAGAATATGTATTCAATAAAAAAGTTTTACCGCTTATATTTTAAAGTTTATTCTTTTATTCCAACTACCACATAATCTCAGTTCAACTCCCTGAGCGAAGCCGGGTACCCCAGCTAGTATCATATAAATTAAATACATTTCTGGGAACGGATGTATACGGTAGCTGACGCATTGGGAACGTATGTGGGAGATAACTGACGCATTAAGTACATTTTACGCTGCAACTGTCCTCTGGTCGCTTGCACACTGATCCGATGCTCAATTTAAGATTTTAGCGCGCCGGATAAAAATGAAATTTACCGGTGTATTGAAGACTTTTTTGCCACACGCAGAGAAGCCTCCAGTGACAATATCTACGACGAAGGAACTACCCCGCAAAAATGCTTGAAAGAGTGAACTATCCGGATTCCCGGAGAGTAGCGAGTGCAATCTGGTTTAGCTAAGCAACTAAAACACGTAATGCAAACTACACAGAAACTATTGAACGTGAGCAGTGTGCGATTAGCGCTACAAGACAATAAGTGGGATACAAAATATTTAGTGTGCAGTCAGTAAATTAAACCTACTCAGAGTAATGCTGCCAACGCATGATACAGAAAGTAATTATTCGGAGGTTTAAGATCGAAGTTTTTCACGGCGTTGTATATAAATAAACTCTTGTCGGGCTTCCAGTCGCGTAAAAAAGTCACACTTGAGGGACGTTTCGAAGGCATCTATCTCAGCCCTCATTTTCAATCAAATGTCAATGATTAACTGTTTGTTTACAAGCTGCAGTGTGTATTAACCGGTTGGTTCGAAAAGGGGGGGGGGGGATACCATCACGTAGAAATTTTTATCGTGAATATAAATATTAATTTTCTACTATGTTTAATTGGTGAACTAGAATCTTGAATGCTGCAAGAATTTAAGTTACACAAAAATTTTCAATTTATTCTGTCTTCTGGCTTATACAAGGCCGGGCATATTTAACGTTACGTTAAACACAATATTATCAAAGAAAATAAACAAACAATACCCGGCGCTTACAATTTGCCGGATAAATGCAAACATAAACAGATTTTAAATATTTCAAAGATTTTGCAATGTCAATATACATTTAAGTAGCGTCGCAGGCCAACAAATTAAAGTTAACATTAACAAAATAATCCCTGGGGCGCCATTTAAAGTGAAAAGCATCAATTGAATTAGCTATAATGAGCAAAATGCTTAAAATTTGAAGTTGATGAACGTGGAATATTGGTTAGCTCAGTAAAATTGTCGTGATGAGAGCGGAGAATCTAATCTCAGAAGCCGCTTACGGGTTTGAAAGCCTCGTTAAAACCCTATGGAACCATTGACCTTAGCGTTGGTACTTTACCGTTATCGCATCTGCTCGACAAAGTGTGACACGCTGTGTCACTGTTGAATGCAAATTCGCGGACCCATCCGCACTAGTGCATCTGCTGATGGCCTGTAGCAGGTCAAACACTCAGTTTCCGGCCACATCTGAGCCAGAAAGATTCTAGATGCAGTCATGGACCAACAGCTAGGAGAGTGTGTCGGACGACACGTCTACACTTCAGCTCGTCTCAACAGCAAGTCCCTCTCTCATGGCGTCCTCTTCTCCCGCCACGGAAAGCCATCTTCCCTCTCTCCGTACATGCAAAAGAAGCCTTTGAATAACAAAAGTAGACCCTGTAGCCATGCACGATTGGTGAAACGACGTAGCCCACAATCACGTGTTTCGTACCGTAGCTAGCATTCGTTGCTCGTTTCGCGAACATTTTCTCTGACCTTGCACCCCTCAAGGGAGAGCTGGAGCCGTCGCCCTCAGAACCTAACGGCGTTTAAGCGTCCTTCACTGGGCGTTCCATTGTGTATGCGGCGACTGGTTGTCGCCAGCGCTCGGCACTAATGTCCGGCTACCTGAACGCTTAAAACTGCAGTTCCAATATTTCCCACATTTAATACTCTCTTAACAGCAATTTTGCACTGAATTAAATTACATAATAATAAATTTTGCCGCCCAGGCTTAATATATAATTATTTATGCATCAATTAGCATCAATTACATTTTCTTAAATTAAACAAATAAAAAATTGAATATTAATTATGACTATATTAATATTCATTGTGGGATGACTCTGTCATACCACAAGTAGAAACAGTGGAACACAAAAGCCAACACAGTGCGATGACGTCAACCACTCTTCTGCTCGTTACCGAGCCGAAATTGTATCAGCATTTTGAAAGTCGGGTATCAAGCCGTACTGAGTTGGTAAGCAGTGTCCCTGTTAACTATAGAGTCAGAACTGATTTCTACAGCTTCTGTTATAACGCCGGCCCAAAAATCTTTATTGACCTAGGTTTACGAAACCTTGGTGTATATTATATGCCATGTGAATGTGGCCGTAGTTATGTGGGACAAACGCAGCGGTGTATTGTGCAGCGATGTGTTGAACACGCAAGAAATGTTTGTCTTGGGCCAGAAGAGAAATCTGTTAAAAAAAAAAAAAAAAAAAGCCTACAGCTTTAGCCCGGGTCAAAGATTTTTGAGCCAGCGTTATTACAGAAGGTGTAGAAATCATAACAACTGATTCATTAGTTAACAGGGACACTGGTTATCAACTCAGTGCTGCCTGGAACGCAGCTATTAAAATGCTGAAACAATTTCGCCTCGGTAACGAGCAGAATAGTGGATTACGTCATAGCACTGTGTTGGCTTTTGTCTTCCACAGTTTCCGCGGCAGCAAATAAACAAACAGTTAATCATCGACATTTGGCTGAAAATAAAGGCTGAGATAGACGCCTTCGACATTTTACGTGACTAAAGAAAAGCTAGCAGCTAACACACAAAAACTAGCACACATTACATTTCTGAAAGTAAAGCAGAGGTGAGTGTTATTCTGTGTGTGTAATTTCCATCCCTCTGCTATGTATCTTATCTCTATACATGAATATTCTTTGTTACAGCGAGTTATTTACGATGTGCTCATTTTGACATGGCCGCCGTTACCCTCTGTCTTTTATCTCTTGTAAGTGACGGTGTACTATCCCTGCTCTTCCTTATTTTCATTGCCTTAATGATTCCTGAAATTGACTACGCATTGTAAGAGTCACCGGTTCGGGCCCATCCTTGGGTATTGCCGTCTAGCGCTGTCCTAACTTAAGTGTCTACAATTACAAAGCAAACTATGATACAATAGTTGGAATGGTATGAATATAAATTGGAGCTGGATAAATGGTTGCAGAGACCGAAGATAATAATATTCTTTCTAAAAATTTATGAAAGAAAAAGTAATAGCCAAATATAAAAGAAATAAACAATAACACAGTAAACCTTAGAGAAAGAAACGGACAGATACTAGTCATGTTGCGGTAGCTGCAAGGTCTTTCTTGGCTTATCGCTCTTTGGTCTAAATCAGTTAATTACGGAGAGAGCTTCATTAGGCAGCATAAATCAACAAAAGTAGTTTCTACTCCAACCCATCCCTGTAAGTACTCCAACTATACTAATGTTAGAAAAGTGAAAGGAACTCTTCTGTTCGTTACGTAAACCAATATTAATTGACAAGAAAATACTAGTATCACTAGTAAGAATACAGGACACTTTTTTGGGTTAAGTAACATATTTAGTCATGAAATTCTATAATCTAATCGAATTGTTACGGACTGACAAACTGTGTGTGCAAATCTCTGTAATGTTACATAAGAGACTCATGCTTTGTTTCTCTCGCAGTTGGTTTGCGTATGATCTTGACAAAGAACAGTGAAATCAAAAACATTGTATACAAAAGATGTCCTCAGATGGTGATATAAATTTAAACCACGAACAAAAATTTACCGGAGAAAATGTAGCAGTTAGTCTCCAACAGTCAATCATTCACCCCCTAAGATTGTTGCTATTTTTAAAAATGTTGCAAATTGATTCTCTTCACGAGACATGATTTTTAGGACACCTTTTTGTTTAAGTTACAACTTTCTACTTCCAATTATAGCAATAAAATACCAGGTCCACACGTACGAAGTCGCGGGTAACAGCTAATAGTTAATAAGCGTTGCGAAAACTTATCTCTCGCTCGCGTCTGATCGGATGTAAATGGTGAAGGGCTCTCTCGACCACGCAGCAAAGCAGCTTGTTCATTGTCGTCTTTGGTAGAGATATAAAATTATAAACTTATCCAATCAAAAAATAAACAGGGGCGTTAATTCTTTGATATTACTAAAACTATGCCTTACGGGTTCGAGGTAGCTACATGTAGGAGAAATTAACAAGCCAGTCAATAAAATAACTAGGAAGTTATTCCATAGCCACCTCGGTTTAAGATCAAGAACATGTTATTTTCCCTTGCAACACCAAAATAGGACATAAGAAATGTATAGTTATTGAGATATTGGGTCTAGGTTGACTGTTCGCTGTCTGTGTCAATATCCTTCTCTTGCGTAGCTATACTAGAAGACCCGACTTCTGCTAAACCCGATGTCTCACCTTTGCGGTGCTCCCATAGCTCTGTCATTCGTTACGCAGACGTGATCTCAGACGTTTTGCATTCCTCGATACTCCTCTATTTGTTAGAGCACTACTTCGATTCTCCTGGCGCATCTTAGTCTCTTGTATGAGGGCTTCATTTCTCTATTTATGTAAATTTTCAGCATTCTATTGCATACCTTCTGAACTATAAATTATATCAGACCACTTTAAAGAAGGTGACACATTCTGTGTGTACGCATAAAATGATATTTCTATCTCGTGTCGTTATTAGGCTACGATTCGTTCTTTCATCGGTCTGAGCGCAGGCACGCGTGTATCACCTGGAAAGAAGCGGAAAATGTTTCATCTTTCGAACATACATACACGCCACGCGACCACATGGCTAGCAGTACAAAACATACAGCGAAAACTAAGGCTACGTAACTTATTCATATCTTCAAGTCGAACGGGACATGCGCTGGAACAAAATTAAATATCCAGTCGAAAGCCTCCATGGCCGTATTAAGAATTTTGCATGCTTTCCTGGAGGCGATACGTCCTATTTGTTAGACACCAACGTTTCGGCCGATGTACTGTGGTCTTCTTCATTGCTGGAAGTGCATTAAGAAGCACACGGACTACTAAAGACGACTACCATTTGGTTGTCTGGAAGCTTTGAACGGTCCAGCCTATCAGGAGAAAGCAGCTGTCACGTGATTTGTTCTCTTCACAGCAAAGCATGCCTCGCATCATGAAGTATTAGTCCGTTCTCCTCGTTGATGATATGAGGCGCTGGAGGCTGCTGAACTCCACAGTAACATCTACGAGTCCTTGCCACTCATAGGCTGCGCTCAATTGATGTGCTGGATCGTTCAAACCTTCCAGACAACCGAACGGTAGTTGTGATCAGTAGAGCGTTTGACACACATCTCAGTGGAGTTCGAACACCGAAGATGATCAAAGCAAGTCGGCCGAAACGTCGACGCCTACTAATAGGACGAGTAACTACCCGCAAAGCATGGAAATAATTATAATTAAGTTTTCGCGTCGAAATAATTGATACTTAAATATAACAATAATTTAGTTTCCAGAAAATCATCGATTTGTTATGCTCAAAGACCGAAAACGGTAATTGAGCGAAAAAATGGACCACAACGTGTTGTTGTCCGTTTTATAGAAACCAGGCTTATCAGTATCTAACTCTTTGTGTTCACGACGAATCGGATTAGTGTGCATTTAATATGTCTGATTCTTCTTACCCGTCGCATTACAAGTATCTAAAAGAAAAAGAAAAATGTGAATTGTAATGTGTGGAGAATGGAACCTGGATCACACGCGAATTTCACGTTGTGGTTTATTTGAGTTAGCCACAACACTTTCTGGCTGTTTTTTGTCACTGCCATTACTTGAAAAACGTGTTGTGATCGGTTTCAAGAAACCAGAAGTTGCCGTAATTTTTTCGCTCAATGAGCGTTTCCGGTCTTTGAGCGTAACAGATTCTTCAAACTTGTTAAAGGAAAACGCAATATAAAAAGAAAAAAAAAAGTTCTTGGAATGTGCGATCAGACTGTCGGAATTTCTTTTAACTAAATCTCGACACTAACCGAATGGCAAGGTTTTCAGTCTCACTGATCTACGGTTGAGACCACGCATCGCTTGCACGTCTGCAGGCAACAGTAATAATCGCTGATTTTTGTGTCCCTACTGGAGTCGAAGGCGCGTTTGGAGTCTGTTCTCTTCCTTCGCAGGCTCGAGGTAGCTTGTGCGGTAGCTGTGTGTATTATCTCTGGTTTGCTGGCCGTAGCGGCTGCGCTCGCCCAAGAATGTGCTCAATCTTCTTTCGCGGCGGGCGAGCCGCGCTCCTAATTCCCGGCGTTCCTCGGTTATTGGATTCAAAGGCCGCCACGACGCAACGGCACCGGGAGAGCTACACCGCGTAGCCTAGCCTGCAGGGTGCTTTCGCTACTCCCAGTTCACTCAATCAGCGAGCACGTCACGGTTATCTTCGCTACTTAAATGCTGTAGATTTGTCAATTTTCGAGGTCCCTGTTGCTGACGATCTATCTACTCTGTGCGTCGCGTCGGTTACAGGACTCTAACGCTTAAACGAAATTAGTCGAGGACTTCTTATTTTCGCTGACACAGAACTGAATATTTTATTTAAAATTTTGTAAACTGATATTATCTGGGTTTTTAGTAGAGGTCAAGTATAAATGAATGCCATACTCCTGCTACAAGAATATACATTTTGTTTTACAAATTTACAACAAGTCATTGAATTTGCATGGGGTTTGTAAAACATTTACCAGAAACAGTCTTCATGTTTCTCTTAAATGTACTGTGCCGCAATTGTCTTATAGTTGGAGGTAATGAATTTAAATACTTTGTAAATACTTATAAACATATTTTTATTGTTTTTCTATGATAGCTTTAAACAAAATAATGTTATACATTATTTATACTGTCCTGCTTCACTTACCGTTCATACTTTTTTAAATTTTCCTTCACGTATAATGGACACTGAAATATATTCAAGAGAAGAAGGTTCACGAAACCCAATCTTGTGCGACTTTACTAAATAACATGTTTGGAGAGAAACAAACTAAAGAATGAATAAAAAAATTTTAAGGATCAGTAGTCATAGTGCTTTCCATCATCACCTGAAGTTGACGGTAGACAATGTCGTAGAAACGTTGAGTATTGAAATCAAGATTCGGTAGAATACCCCCGAATAATTCTACGTAATTACACTGCGAGAAATTCTACGTTCCCACATTTGTCCGCTCATTCCTATTTCACAGTTTCCTTATTGTGCCGCATTTGCAAATTTGGAGATAAAATTTCGCAGGTGGGTGTGTTTTAGCGCACCTAAAAATTAAATGTTATTTGTGAACTTCACCATACATTTAACAGAGGAATGATAATATGTTTTTCGCATATCCCATTTACTACAGTTTCTTTGGGGATGTATTAAAAATTCAGTCGGTATAATGTTTACAACTTTTTATTTTGTATCACACGAGATCAGATCCGAAGGTCATTAGCATTGTGACTTCTCCCCGATTACACAAGTAAATGAAAAACCTCAAAAGGTTCAAAATGATGTTACGACGAAAAAATTTTCATGGCATACATTGAAAAGTTTAAACATATATATATATTATTCTGTTACAAACAAAATTAATTTTTCGGTTGAGAAAATAAACCTTGAGTCTAATAAGTAATGTTTATTTGTTTAAACGATTGTTATAGTTGAGATTCCCGCTTTGAAAATTCAAGGTTCTCTTTCACAAGGAAGGACTGGCCATCTTTTTTTACGAGAACTTAACACGACTTTAATTTAAATAACGGGCACCAAGATAACTCGTATTAAATTTTTCAACTAAAAGGAACAACTACAGGCAGATATCTTATTATTCGTGTACTAAATATTTAAAGAATTTACTAAAATTGACAAAGTGTCGTAGAAAATGTCAACAACCAGAATTTTTACTCGTTCTGCGCGTAGTATTCGTTGATTACAAATAAGTTGTAGATGATACCCTTATAGTTTAGGATGTTTGGATGTCCTGTCACATCGCGAATATGCTTCATAGTTTTGTTGGTCACGAATATTAGAAGGTTAAATAGCACTTTCAAATACCCATATAAGACTGTTATTGATTTTGTTATGAACTTATTGAGTTCCAATAATATTGCTATCATCATATTTGGAGATTTTAAAAGAATACTTACGCAACTACAGTAAATCGACACCATATTTAGTGCCAAATGGCTTTACTCCAAAACTGGATTACAGTTCGTTGAAGACCTTACTTAGCTGTTATATAATAATTTTCACTAAGCAGCTGGATTATATATATCTGTCACTTCTTTAAACTTTTACCACCACAAATGAGCGGTACTATAATACTGTAACATAAGTCTAAATAAAGAACTGAGGTGAAAGGATGGGTGGTAGGTAGGAAACAGAAAATCTTTTGTTACGAAACATTTGGACTTTATAATCTATAATTCGAATGTAGCTCCACGAATTTGCGTGCAGGAAGTTGACATGAAAGTTACTGAAGTAAATTATGTATTTAGTCAGATAGACTAGGTATATTATTTAATATTGAGTGGTTATTTTAAGAAAAGATATAATGTGACGTTTACGCCACACTCTACTGCACATTTTATGGTGTAAATGATAGTATTAGATTGATTTTCATAAAAGCTTGGGCAACTTTATGAAATACGCAAGGTTCTAGGCAAGAAGGACTGTGATGCCTATAGTGAATATTCATTTTATCTCGGTGCAATGAATATAAAACATTTATTGAGCAGTGCGTACAACAAGAGGTCACCATAACTAGCGGGAAATATCAGCCACCAGACATAGCGTCACCCCAAAGATATTTGTCGAATCATGTCGAACGGAGTCACGGGGAGGAATAAAATGTCCACGATATCACGTCACATCAGGATACTAACCCATGAACCTTTCCCAGTCATTCTGTAACTTAGATTCTGTGAATTTTCTGTTAAACATGTATCCTCGAGATCGCAAAGGCAGGGCCAGAGTTTACATGCGTAATGGCAGACCCTGAAAATTCTTTCTGTTGTGGACTTCGATGGCTGACTTCTCTAGATTACTTCTGCTGAGGTCCAACTTCTTCTGAGGTGTGACGTCTAGTGTGGAAGACTGACGCTGCCGACTTGAATACTAAGTCGAATGCTGGAGTGGCATTCGCACGGCGACACCATTCATAATGTGAGTATGGACATTACCTAGTCGCGCGTGACTGGAACTGCCTTGTGAGGCATAGGTCTCACGTACTGTGGGCGATCTTAGATCATCGCAGACATCAGACGCAAAACTACAATGGTAAAGTGTTACAACCAAGCATTCCATGAAATCCTTAAGCGTCTTTCTAGATAAAAACCCCATTAAGCTAGCGGCATAATGTTCCAAAACTATATGAGTTGTTAGGAAAGTACTTTCCTTTTTTAAAAAAAAAAAACTGTAATGATACAACGTTATACAATTTCGAATGATATTATGATCCAATCGTGGCGCCCAAGTTTCTTTTCGTTCTAAAGCCATATTGATAACTTTGTCACAGATCATTCTAATTTGTTTGTACATTGCTTTTGCGTGTTTTCTAGCTGATATACTGATTATTTGAATTTAACTTTAAAATAAAATTCTTTTGCTTGTTTGTTCATAAAGGCTTATTGTACGTCTGGACGTTGCTTTGAAAATTTTGCTATCCTGTATTAACATAAACGATAAATTATCCCAAATATATAAATGCGAGTGAATCTAAGCAAATTTCATATTTTGACACTTTCCATGTTGTAAGAATTCTCTTTCCTTCATATTTTTACTTCTCATATTTATATACTTTCTTTATTTACCATTCAATTAATAAATATTAAGTTTAACATTTTTATTTCTTGTCACTACAGCTTAACAGAATATTCTCTCTTCTTTTTTCTCCGCCAAAGATGTTCTTGTAACACACACATCGTTGCTCTTGCATAGTAACTTTTAAAGTATCTTTTCCTTTTACAAAATTAAACAAATTAAACACACACAAAAATAATCTTACCTTTAAATATACAAACATAAAATAATCCAAACAAAAATGTAAGGGACTAAGTTTCCTTACAATGTACACCCAATAGCATCAAGATTCTTGTCGAATATTACGTTTGTAATACCTCATAAAAATTAAAACACCCTTTCTTATAATTGATAATTATAAAATTAAAAATATACCCACAGAAATCCGCAGCTGCAAGTAGTTGCTTATTTTTTTAAACAATATTTTATGCTTTTTTAACCACAAATCTGCGAATCGATATGAATTGTTAAACACCTCAAGAACTCCTATAAAGACGTTGGCTGCGGTTTCAGTCTAATTTGGAATGCGAAGAAGGCGTTCGAGTTTCAATGGTTGACGGTAGGTGTTTTGTTCGATATTGAATCAATTTAGTTTTTTTTATAATTATTATTATATAGTCGACTTTTTTCAAAAGAATTCATAGCATTATTTAGAAACATATTTTTACAGAACTGAGCCAGTTTCACAACACCAGTCTCAGCGATCTCAATAATAATGAAGTTAATTAAATATAATTTGTTACACTTCAAGCTTCTATGTATGCGAAGAGCTACAGCAAGTGGTTTTATTAAGATTCTGTTTTATAAATTTAAAAAACTTGCTACCCTGCATTATACGAGTACATCACCATTAATATGGAACTGGTGGGTGGTTAGAAAATTTTACTACTAAGAGAGATACAAAAGTGTGAGGTAGGTTACAAAGGCTGATTTACTCCTGATCTAAAATAACAACAACATCTACGGTACAGCTGACACTCGCCTCAGATGCAACACTCCCGCTGGCGAATAACCAAAACCAACCAGCCTGCATGCCGGCAAACGACGGGGTGTTGTCAGCAGGGTACACATCAGTCAGAAATATCCGTGAGAGAGGTCCCAGGTTGGGTGCCGAAACGTTCGCAGTAGCTAAAACACTGACGCAGCGCTAGATCCACAAAGGAAGGATTTTATTATTATTTATTATTATTACTATTATCATTTTTTACGCAGAGATGCATCACCGTCTTTATTTTTAGTGCCAAAATTTATTAAAAAAATGTTTTTTTAATAAGAGTTACAAACCAATTTTAAGAATTCACTTTTAATTGGTGCGGCTAGCTATAAATTGTTTATAGAATACTCATAGTAATAAAACAAAAGTGAATTAATAATTTGTAAACAGTATACACGACAAAAATAGGTTTTCCTAATAATAGAGGGCTAACCAACACGAATTTCGTTAAAGGAAGTATAATTTTTTTTGAGGGTACTGTTTGCCGGTTTCAGAACAAGTGTTAGGAGGATAAAGTAGGCTCAAGTTGCTTGGCGTCGTGGTTAGTGTTGTGTCAAGAGTGTCATAGCCTGTGTTTCATTACAGAACACAGTGGCGAACAGCTGTCACGCAGAGCCCTGCACAGTGCTCCCTACAGCTGCACACTATCGCTATCACACAGTCTACGGAGTCTGCATGTATGGTCAGAATACGTCTTACGAAGATAGCAGGAAACATTAATACAGTTTTTGGTACTAACTACATATCTATATACCTTGAAGTTACATATCAGCGTTATTTATAAACTAGCTCGTACCCGCGACTTCGTACGCGTGGATTAAGAATGTTTTTGTCGGAATTAAATATAGAAAGTTGTTGGTAACGAAGGATTGGTCCCAAACAATATCGAGTCGGCATAATATGACAGGAAAGCTAACACTATATCATTGTACTGTCGAACCTGTCTCTTGAAGAGAATCAATTTCCAAAATATTTCTGTCACCATTCGATAAGGTTTCAAAATTTCGTGACTACAACTGTGTAATTTATTGGAAAAATATCCTGTGCTCTTCATACAGAATTACTTATAAAATTCCATCACAACGCTATAGCCATTTAGTCGTCAAAACGTAACAAAAAGACGGAGACTTACTTCCGTATTTATAATAATATTACTATGGTTCACACTCACACACTGATTGCGAACAACACCTGAGGGATCATTATAACGTAAAAAAGTGTACACCTACAATATTGCAAGACTACCTACGATTTGCCTTGCATTGCACCCCTAACTTTCTAATATCTACAGTTTAACATTCAATCCGAATAACCTACGGCCCAGGCCTAAATCTTATGATGAGAAACAATTTTTAAAAACCTTAGCCTCCACTTAGATTTGAACCAGAGACCACGACGTTCGTAAGCAAGCGCTTTAACCACTGAGCTACCCGTCTACTACACGGACACACGGTACGGAGACGTCCATGTCCAACGTGTCTGTTTATCGCCGTATTTCGAAGTTATGAGACAACATGTGTTATTTATACAGAAAATGTTTCAACCAAATGTAGGCAGTATTTTTCTCCTTGTTTCAAAGGATGAGTGTGCAAAGTTTCATCGAGATCGGATGAAAACATTGGATTTGTATGAAGAACAAACAAACTAACAAACAAACAAACATACATTCATCTTTATATATAAAGAAAGATTATTACGAATAAACAAGTTTATGAATGATACAAATTAGTAGTAACGTGGTGAAACGCACCTGTCACTTAAATTTTAGAAAGTATGTTGTAATACACAAAATGGGAGGAATAAACGGCCAAAGTAAGGAATAACCCATCCCTTTACCTGTCGATGATATACTTGAATATGGTAGTGTAGTATGGGACCCACATTTTGAGTATCAAATACAGGAGTTGGAGAGGGTGCAAAAAAGGGCTGCTAGATTTGTTCCTGGAAATTATCGCAGAACGCAACCAGTAACAGATATGACAAAAGAGCTGGAATGGGATTCATTGCAAGACAGGTGGAGAGTGAAGAGGGTCATGGGAGTTTACAAGGCGTATATTGGTGATGAGGCGTGGAAAGATATTGCAGTAGGTATGAAAAGTAGTGCATGAAAGGGAAAAGATGACCATGACCACAAGCTGGCACTCGATTTCAGGCACAAGGGTGTAGGAAGATTCTCTTTTTTTAGGTAAGGGTGTCAGGGATTGGAATAAGTTACCAAGAGAATTGAAGAATTTACCAAAATCGTTGAAAGAATTTAAAGTTGAAATTTGTAGAGGCCAAATCTAAGAGGGTGCAGAGAAGGGGAAGTGGAAAGATGGGTGTGTAGGGAAATTTCCACCGGAACGTGCGCTCCATTGTAATTAAATTAAATAGTGCTTCAACAGATTAGTGGATTTACATCTTGTAAGAGTGCAAAAGCGCCGTTAGCTATGTCACCTCCTACCCTCATAGTGATAATACCGAGAGAGGTAAAGCTAGTGCCTCGCATTCGGGAGGATGCGTGTTCGAACCTCCATCTAGCTCAGATTTCGGTTTCCCATGCTTTCTCGAAAACAAATTGGGTGGATAACAGGGATAGTTCGTTCCCGTTCCTTCCCTCAGTGCTTTCCCACCTCTAATTATCTCGATGTCGACGAGTCGTGAAGTCAAAAAACAAATAAATAAAACTATTGTTTTATGTTTTTTCCAAAGAATCTAAGGTAAGGTGAAGATATTCAATGTATCCTAGCAACAAATGCAATTCATAAGTGAATATACGCATAGACACACAGCCATTGGTCGTAAATCGGTGTAACATCCACCTTTTTCCATGTACTGAAATTGTTATCAATTGGGTTAGGTGGCAACAGGGCTCTTAACTGGAAAAACGATGGCAAGAAACACACACTTATATCAAAGTGACAGAGCAAGTACGACCAACATGTAGACACAAAAAATCTCATGGCTCGTATTTAAGGATGCGTATGCCATGAATTTCGCAGATCAGTTTGATTCCCTACTACTTTATGGAATACTGTTAACATACAGGTCACCACTTACATCAAGGTTTTTAAACGAATTTATCAAGAGATATATATAGTAATAATAACTGGCAAACGAAAAACAGAGCGAATAGAGACAATGGCGTAGTTTATTCCATTATTTGATAAATACTCGTATATAGATGGCACTGTACGCCATTGTAAAGGAAGAGTTAACACTTCAGAACGCAGTGTCTCTCGGCGTTGAGAATATATGAACTGTTCTCGGGTGACTAGATGAGTTAAGGAAGTGTTATTACCACACGATATTAAGGCGATCACATTCACTGTCGCCATCTTCTGGTGAAGTGCCTGATGCCCTGCGGTAGAGTGCGCGCGAGTCTCGGTTGGCTCAACAACATCGCACGCTTCACCAGAAGATGGCGACAGTGAATGTGATCTCCGAAATATCATATGACGATAGCACTTCCTTAACTCGGCTAGTTACCCGAGTGGTGAATACTATGTTGTTGGCAAATGACCAAGTTATAATCCAGATACCGAGCGGGGTGGTGTAACGGTTAGCGTTCTCGCCTCGCATTCGGGAGGACGGCGGTTCGAATCCCCGTCCGGGCATCCAGATTTGGATTTTCCATGGTTTCCCCAAATCACTCCAGGCAAATTCCGGGATGCTTCCTTCAAAAGGCCATGGCCGATTTCCTTCCCATTCCTTGCCCCCATCCTTTCCCGTCTCTAAAGACCTCGATGTTAAAAAGAGACGTAAAGCAGTTACAAAAAAAAAAGTGTAATCCAGATGTGTGAATAAGATCTTTAACTGGCCATACACCAGTTAAATCAGGTGGATATCATTCACTTATCTCATCGAAATTAGGGAGGAAAAAAGCGCAGTACGGTCAAAAATAATAATGAAAATAAAATATTAGGGGTGCTTTCGATTTTAATTACTGGACTTGTAATGTAAATTATGAAGAAGACTATTATGTGAGGAATAAACTACAAATATAAGTTAGTCCATGGCACAGTAAGTCCATTTCTGGGAGCAAACGAGGGAAGATAAACCAATGAATTTTATGAAATATTGGCAGAACCCGTGTTCACACACGACAGTGTAAGCTAGCGGATGACAAAAACTCATTAGCAGAGAAATTTCTAAGAAGGATAAAGTATTTTTGACGGCGAAGTTATGTAAAGGTAAGAAATTAGGTAACGAATAAGCATATCTTCTATTAATAGGCAGGTCGCTAAATGAAGCAAGAACTGCATTTGGGAAAATTGAATGAAGAAAGGATTTTAAGACAAATGTTGAATCACGAATGAGTGGGGATCAGGAACCTCGGACGATCCTGAAAAAGATGGCTTAGTTGATGACTGAACTGTTAAAAAGAAACGATTACTATTCTGGTAACAAACTGGTGAATTTATTACAAATCGCGTCCGAAAAATAAAGAATATCAACAACAGTTGTATTGGCGTATTTACTTAATAATAATTAGTTTAACAAGAAACTGTGGAACAAATGGCCTGCAATAATCACATATTACAAATCTGTACTCCTTTATACGTTCTGTAGTGTTTAATTTTCATAATAAACCTGAAGGTTACTGTAGTCTTATTTTGTTCGTCCTGCGCGTATGTTACGAGAGAGTAAATGGAGTCTATCTTATAATTCACATTTAGAAACTGTAATGAAGGCCGAACTCCTGTTTTACGCTGTTGCATTATAGAGTCATGCGCGCAACATGATAAAAATTTAATACACTCGGCTAAATATTAATTACATCACAAAAACCTGTTTCAGCTTTTCAGACTAACTTACAGTGATGGAAGACAATAAACAGAGACGTGGAAGGGAAACCCAAACAATCTGTTAATTTCTGAAACGTGACTGGTACCATAATCGTCATGGCAGGTTAAATACAGTATGTGGTTCACATTGATAAACTTAACTTTTTAACTCAATCTCTAGTTGCAAGAATAATAAGATACTTCTTGTTAGAAAATCCAAGTAGATCGGTGAAATTATTAGTGCATATGCCCTACTCTGTTATCACATTCATTAAACCAGGGACGTAGCTACTATGCGGCTAGGCGGTGCAGTGCACCGGGGCCCCTACGCGCAGGGGCATACCTCTGGGGACCCCCAAGCGCAGTTCCGCCCTCGAGTCTTCATGGCCTTCATGGCAAACTGGTGACCTAAGGGCCATCTCACTGCTCAGGGGGGATCCCCAACCACTGCTCAGGGGGCCCCTAAGCACAAATCAAGGGCCCCATCCTCAGCTCAGGGGGCCCTTACCAGCAACAAAAAGCAAAAAAAAAAAAAAAAAAAGGTCGCCCATCTGGCCTGAGAGCCCAAAATAATTTTTTTGCACCGGGGCCTTTGTTGACCTAGCTACGCCACTGCATTAAACTCACTAAGCAGCATAGTAACATTTCTTCCTTCCATATTAATTTTTCTTTAGGAAGGGTTCCTAAACTGTTGGCATTTTATGTCGTATTCTGCGGTGATTTTATTTTCACCACAGTTTCCTTCAGATCACAACTATGGAAATGCGTCAGGGAGGGCTAAATGTGTACCAGACGATAACACGTGGCTTTTCATCAAGAAACTTAAATAAGTGGGCGGCCACAGCAGAGGAGGGAAAGCTGAGGTGAGGCACTTCGCTGTTAACAAACGCCGCGTCGGGATTAATTAAACCGAGCCCAGTGACCGCCGCTGTTGGCTTAGGAGAAAAGTAATTATCTGGGCGCCGCTACACGCTGCAGCTTGAACCGGAAACAGCGTCGACAACGGCGCAAAATGGCGCGGGTTTCCGCCGCGACGCAGTAGTAATCGCTGACAGCACTGTTGGACCGATCTAACAAGGGGATGTTTTCAGAGTGGAAATCGCAATCGCAGAGCCAAGAAGTCTGGTAAATAGTACATCACCTCTGGTTTCTCTCCCTAAAGCAGTTCTGCCTGGTGGGCCTCCGTTTAGGAGAAATCGGGGATTAAAAAGTGTAAAAATTGTGTGTAAATGTTCTACACCTGTGCGGAAGACCGTACGTTTATGACTGGATTAATACTTAAAAACCTAGAGGTTTAAACAGAATATACCAGGGGTATTAGTTAAAATTTGCCGGTTTTTTCGATAAAGAAAACACGCAATTTGAGAGGAACCTCAAAAAAAAATATATATATATATATTCAAATTATTGACCATTGCATTTCTACACATTTCGCCCATCTTTTAGGCAAATTATGAATACCATCCCAAAAAATTTTTTCTTTCGAGGCAAACCATTCGACGACCCATTTTTCGACTTCCTCAAAATTGGCGAAACGCTGCTCTGCAAGTGAGTGTCCAATCGATACGAAAAGGTGATAGTCGGACGGGGCGAGGTCCGGACAGTACGGCGGGTGTGATAATTGTTCCCAATTAAGTGCTTTCAATGTGTCCTTCACCAGTTTAGCGGTATGACACGGCCCGTTGTCATGTTGCAAGATAACTTTTCCATGTCTTCGGGCCCATTCCGGCCGTTTTTCGATCAACGCATGATTGAAGTTGATAATTTGTTGTCGGTAGCGATTCGTATTCACTGTTTCACCAGGTTTTAATAACTCGTAGTACATCACATCACACTGGTCCCACCAAACACAGAGCATTGTCTTATGGCCAAAGCGATTTGGCCTTGCAGTCGATGGGCCGGCCTCACCAGGTGAAAGCCATGATTTTCTTCGCTTTGGGTTCTCAAAATAAATCCATTTTTCGTCCCCCGTGACAATTCGGTGCAGAAAAGATTTCCTTTAGAACCAATCAAGCAGCATTTCACAAACGGTTTTTCGATGTTCCATTTGTCTGTCGTTCAGTTGGTGTGGCACCCATTTTCCATACTTCTGGATTTTTTCCATGGCTTTTAAGTGTTGGCAAATTGCTCCTTGGGTCACATTGAGTGTTTGTGCCAATTTTTGTTGCGATTGGGTTGGGTCTTCATCCAACAACGCCTGCAATTGCTCATCTTCGAACTTTTTCGCTCCACCAGGATGTTCATTGCCTGTCAAATCGAAATTTTCACTTTTAAATTGACGAAACCATGTCTCACATGTTTTAATCACTGGAGCATGTTCATCATAAGTTTCTAAGTAACCGATGAGCTTCAGCTGCTTTTATATTTTGATGAAATAAGAAAAGCAACGAATGCCGCAAATGCGATTTACTTGGAACAAAACTCGACATATTCACTGAGGAAAACAACAATGAAACTATTATTGCCGCGGAATGTGACTTGCGTATTGTTGAAGGTTAATGTCAATAGAAACAAAAGACATTCATGCAAAATCATAGAAATGTATTCATATTGCTAGCGATATCTATAAGTACAACCAGTAAACTTCAACTATTACCCCTGGTAAATAAGGAATACAAAACATATTCAAAATTAATTACCAAGAGACTCCACATAACTGCAGAACCATTGACGATTTAAGAACAAACAGGTTTCAGAAAAGCTTATTTCACTATAGATTATGCATTCATGCTAAAACATATTGAAAGAACAATAAGGAGACCCCATATTTCACGTTTTTCAGAGACCCTGTTGAGTACAGTTTAAGTTAGTAATAGACTAACTGACCGTGTAACCACTGACAGCACGAAGTCGCTCGTTTGTTCTCGTGTACCTCCGGCCAATGCAAGCAGTCGTCACTCCGTGCAGTTCAGTCGAGCAACAACCATCACAGACAGTTCATGGTCGTCCACCAACAATCAGCTCAAACACTCCAGAATAGCGGCTCTTTTAATGTGAAATATACAGAAGGAACAAAATATTAATTATTTCGCGGAATCGTTGCCAAGTTCCAAACATTATTCAACTCTGCACCATCACCACAATTTCGTTTTATTTTGTGTATATAATATTTTCATCCTAGATGTTGTGCCATACACTGATATTGGCTCTATTGCGAATTTACTGAACAGAACCGTAAAGTGTACTGCTCATTCGCCACATTGTAACTAGTGTTGCCCAAAATCGGTCCTGGTCTTGCAGTCTTGGTCTTGGTCTTGCATTTTTGCAAGACCAAGACCAAGACCAGGTGTATTGATGCAAGACCAAGACCAAGACTGGCCAAGTCTCGTCTTGTTCTTGCATTTGGGCAACACTAATTGTAACCATAAACTATATTTTTTCATACTCATTTCACCAGTAGAAATCGGTGTAAATAAACAGGTTTCATCTTTTTGGACTTGGAACTCTTATTCGTCGAGGTTATTTGAGCGATCGAAGAGTTTAGGTGAGAGAACCTGGAAACTATATGTGATAAAGGGGTTGATATTACATCTGACCCCGCCCGTGTAACTGTTGTATATGATATAGAACATATTTAATATATTATTAACAATCAATTTTTTTCTGGTACCAGTTGTAATTAGGAAGACGGGTTTATATGGCCGTGCAATCCACTCGATGCCAATTATTATTCGTTTGGATGGGTTTTTGGTTATTGTCCGAATTATAATAGATTATGCTACATGTAGGCATCAAGATGTTATTTGTCAGGATAAGTACAGGGTGTCCCAGAATAATCTTTACAGCTTTAACATTGAATAAATTATGTTTGGAACGAGATATCACTATGCAGTTTTTTGCATGTTACAGAGTATCTCTCAAAGTTTTATCTGTTTCATTTCAGGTGCAGTTTGGTGACAAGTAGGTAGTTACATCACATTAATTGAAAATGTACACCCCACAGGAAAAAGCTAAGTGTGTTTTCTGGTTTATATAGACACGGGTTACCTGACAGGCACGACATTAAGATTTGGGGTTCTGAACCTCCGCATGCATTTAGAGAGAGAGAGAGAGAGAGAGAGAGCGAGCGCGACAGCCCTATGGTTAATGTGTTGTGCGGTGTTATGCACAACCTAATCATTGGCCCCTTCTTCTTTGCTGAGAAGACATTCAAAGGCCCAGTTTACTTGGATAAGCTAACAAAATTTGTTGTTCCCCAACTGGAAGTCCTTCAACCAACAGTCATCTTCCAATACCTCCGCATTGGGCTCATGATGTCCGTAATTTTCTAGATAAACAATTTCCTGGTCGGGGTCCAATTGACTGGCCGCCTCGTTCACCTGACATAACACCCTTGGATTTCTTTCTTTGGGGATATGTAAAAGTCATCGTGTATCAAACCACGGTTAGAAATTTGGCAGATCTCAGGCAAAGGATTTCTGCAGCTATTACGACAATTGATCAAGGGATGCTCCAAAGAAGTGTTCTAGAGACAGAAGCAAAACTTTGAGAGATACTCTTCAAAATGCAAAAAACTGCATTGTGGTATCTCGTTCCAAACATAATTTATTCAATGTCAAAGTTGTAAAGATAATTCTGGGGGACCCTGTATATTTGACACCAGGGCGATTTTTGATGTAGCAGAGATCCCGAACTGCTCTATATATAAATATTTATAATAGTTCTTACCTTGCTGATCTATCACGAACACTTCCACACAATCATCTGAAATACCTTGTTTTAACCTAACGACTGTAGATTACTTATACAATCCAATGGATTATTTAAACACATACTCTAATTATAAACACCTAACCATACATTTAACCGAAATCACTGACTAAAGTTACCGGAAGGACATACCTCGCACACAGCACGCCTGGCTACGATACTACCAACCTGATCTTACTAAATGACTGAATGGCTTCTTCACATCACTATGGCTGAAATACCGCGTTACTGAACTGATACACGAATTACTGAGCGATTAAATAACGATCCCTAATATAACCCATCATTACCAAATAGATTTTCACGAGGCATTACAACATTATTACAAACAACTCGTTTAAGTTACACAGGCTGAATAATTTATTTAACATATTTATCTACCCAGAAAGTAACTACAAGAGACAAGACTAGAGGTAAAGCATGGCTTCGCCTAGTACCAAGACAACGGCAAATAGGACGACAGCACACCACGCTGGGGTTCTTAAGCCGGGTACTCACTAGCGAGCTGTAACTGTAACCAACAGATACAGTAACCACGTTCTAGTGTGGACTCGTGAAACGAACTTCTCTCGCGACGAACGCCGATCCACCTCACTGAGCGTACCCACTAGCGAGCTGTAACTGTAACCAAACGGAAACAGTAACGAGGTTCTAGTGTGTACGCTCACTGTAACCGTAACGCAAGCCGACTATCCGCAGTGTTCGTTTGGAGCTCCGTGATGTCGGACGAAATGTCTCGCTTGTGCATCATACTTACTTGTACATGCTTTACTGGATGATTATAAACGACCACGCTATTGTTGCTGTACGGTGAGTATGGCGGGTTCTGCAGAGGAGTTTGTTGGTTTTGATTTGGAGTAGAAGTGGAAGGGCAAGCTATATCTGGATTCATAGTGGAGGAAGAAGCTGAAGGGTGTGGAGCTTGTGTAGTGGAGTAATAACCATAATTTTGTATGGAGTTATAATGTCATTGATCAGCACGCATAATTATTTGAAATATTTCATGTTGAATTGCATTTATTTCCTTGGTATAGTTTTTCAATTTTTCCTGTATAAAATCAAAGAAAGAACATATTTCCGTACCCTGTTTCGGTTTATCTACCGCATTTTTCAGTATTCCGAAAGCCTTTTTCAGCATTTGTAATTTCGGATCTGGTTTTAACTTTTTATTGAATGGTTCACGTAGAGCAGCGTCACTGTGTTTTTGTCTTACCATTGAGGTCCTCCACCTACAAACAATTTTTTTTTATTTATTGATGATCAATAATAATAATAATAATTGAAATAATTTTATTTATTTAAAGGTTTATTTAGCCTTGCAAAATTAAGGGTGCCAATCCTTGGGTTTCCATAGGACACTGCTTTCGTGATAGGCTTCTATCAGCTGAAGACATTTATCTTCTGTCCATTCACTCATGACGCTGAGGATACTGGTAGTTCGCAGCGTGCAGCAACCTTCCCTGTCGACGTCCACGAACGCACTGCGAGCGCCTTTTGATTCGCAGCAAAAACCGACAATCGTCGGCTCGCTGCGAATGCAACGCGTTCCGCCCCCGGCAGGCTCGCGAGCCACGTACTCACTATAGTTCACGGTAACAGTAACGTGCAACGGTTAGAGTTACAGCTCGCTACTGAGTACGCGGCTTTATATGTAAGCTATCACGCGCACTGTCCGTGCTATACGCTGCAGTGACCTGAATCTTGCAACGCTGCAGTTTCACTCACATACACACCTCGCTCGTTTGCGCCCACGCTATGAGCGACTTATAATATTTTTCACTGAATAAAAAACTATTTTACGCCCCAATCCACAGACTACCAGTCACATTGGCAACGTGCTTTTCATCGAAAATCTAAACATTCACGAGAAGTGATTTCGGGAAACCATTTAAAACCGATAAGAGGATGACCGGATTAAGATTTTAACCAGCACCCTCCCAAATACCAATAATTAAACAAATTCTGGGCACACATTGTTTCAAAATTAGATTCCTTTATTTATGTGGTGCAGATAATAATCAACAAAACGATTATATCTATCAATTATAGCGGGAGAGAAGCATGGAGATTGGAGGAGATAGCCGCAGCCCCACCAGAATGGCACTCCCTGTTTGACAATCAACAGGTACTAAAGAGACTCGACCTTCCCCGCAAGACCTGAGCTGCTCTTAACAGAGTTAGGTCTGGCCATGGCAGATCTGATTTATCCCTTTACACATGGGTAATGAGAGATTCACCAAATTGCGACTGTGGTGAAGAAGAACAAACCATCCGTCACGTGACCTTTGATTGCCCACTTCCAGCATTCAGGGGATCACCGGGAGACTTCGTAGATATTTAAAATGAAGCTTTACATTCGCTGCACTATGTCTATTTTGAAATTAAACTATAATTCAATCTTACATTTTATTAGTGTGAAGCAATTGTATATAGTAACAAATTTCTTCCACATTCATGTATTTGTTCATTTTAACACTCCATACTCTTTGTTATACTAGTGTTAATGCCCATCAAAATCTACGGGTATCATGTACGATGGTAGTAGGAATTTATTCTGGAAAAACTTGTAAGTAAAAACAAATAACAATTCTTTTGTAACGGGTAAGTGGCATTTCCCCATTACTTTGGAAGATAATTTGAGAAGTTTTAAATATTGGCGGTTTGCGTGGTTGTCTGGTGACGTCAGCATCCGCCAAGTCCGTGGGTTTAGTGAGGTAGGACCCAGTTTTAAGCATGGGTTAAAACTGGTCGTCGTCTAGTGACGTCAACATCTGCCGGGTCCGTGAACTCGGGGGTGTAAACCCCAAATTCGGAAGCATGGTGCGCTTGGGAGAAAGACTCACCTAGGCTTCTGGGCGGGCAGTCTGCCGTTGGCCGTGGAGTAGGTGAGTCCGTCGTGAAAGTGAACAGTCAGTCGAGTCGACGAGAACGCGTGTTAATTATGATAAAGAATTAATTTTGTGGAAGGTGATTTCTTTGGTGATATGAAGGAACTTTATTAATGAAGAAAGTATTTGCAGAATTTTATATGAATTGTTTCGTGGTGAGCCATAGGCATGTTCTGAGAACTAGTAAGGGTGTTGTATGAACGAAAAGAGTGCGTGTTATTCAGTCTAAATTTATCGGAGGCATTACCTGTAATCTTAAAGGATCGAGGTACCGATAGCGAACTTTCATAAAGGTTGGGAGTTGGAGCGAGATTATCTTATTAACTATTAAATGCATGTGTTTCAAATAAGAAGATGCATTTTCATTTCATTTACCGACGTAAGATTGGTTGGCGGCTGTCAGAGATAGAACCAGAATCTAGTGAGTGCGCAGAAGCTTTAAAGGTTCACAGAAAGTATTGTAACCGAACCACCAGCATAACCGCGACAATTTAGTGATATTTTTCGTGATAGCAGTACCTTACTCTGGTAGATTATGGAAGTATTTGGCTAGGATTTATTTAAATTAATGTATTTTACTTTCAATGACGGAAAGTATAATTTCAAAAACATCACAATTACACTCTCTTTTAACACCATAAGTGCAAGGAAACTAAAATTCAATTATTTATTTGAAATTTACGCTTCCTTTTAATAGTTTAAGCACAAATAAAGTCGGTACAGTTATTCAGTTGAATTCTGCTGACTAGACAAGCAGCGCTGCTGTGACAGGCAGAGTAACTAACACTTCGGCCATTATCGAGACTGCCGAAGATTGACGATCCATGTAGGTGAGCGCGCAGTCTCCAGACAACGCATTTTTATTAAAAAGGATTTTATCACCACCTGCGATATATATATAGTATGTATATGTGCTACGGCCAAAGATAAATAAATCGGCAAAATACACACCGCAATAATCAAAGAGCAAATCTCGTCCACGGAGGGAAACATGGACGGGGAATAGCCGTCTGGTTCAAAGGTCAGATCCGTAAACTGCACATTACGGAATCTGTGGAGTCCTCTCTGGCCGCAATCGGGAGTCGGCGGGGAAGTCCCCCGTGGCGCGGCGGCCGCCGGGGAGCGCATCAATATGCATGACGTCATAACTGAATTCCAGGGTTGCCGCTGCGAGAGGCGGCCCCCCGCGGAGCGAGCGAGCGAGTTGGCTGTAATCGCGACCGCAGCGCCGCCACCGCTGCCGGCCGACTCGAAAATAAACCACAAGTCAGCAACAGTCCCACATCTAAGCACTAAAAGATGCAAATACTAAGGTCACAATCGCCGATGCCAAAGTGACTTTGATAGCTATCCAATTTAAATGAAATAATTTTTCCTTTTAATCGGACTTCATACACAGATACTACGTACAAATGTAAACAAATGCTCCAACTTATATAACTTGCAGTAAATTCAAAACTAAGCTTTTCTATAAAACTCAGCTAACTCGTCTCTGCCTATCGCTTATATAGATAGGCATTACAGAAATTTCCATAATAATTCAAGGACTTCCGACCGACGTTTCACGAATTCTAAAAATGCTTAAACAATTGAGATCACATTAAAACAATCAGAATTAAAACAAAATCATTCACAATCATTATAAAATGCACACAAATGAAAAATAAAGATATTTCCACACAAAGTTGTCCAAATAAATCAGTTCAAACTGTCGGAAATTGTCCTCCAAACATATTAGCCCACATCAATACTTACAAGGGAAGGGCACGACCTTGGGATTTTATTTTGGGGTGAGACTTTGGGTAATAATTGTACTTCTTTAGGATGTGTACCTCCTGCAATCGTAAGACGCAACGATCAATAGATTCGGAGAAAACGGCCTTTAAAAATTCAAGCGCAGCTTATATACTAATTAAATTCCGATTAGGCCAGCAGGTGAATAGCACAGTCAGTAACGATCCTGCGTCATGCCTGGGCGCTCTGGGTTCGAATCTCGATTCCGTCTATATTTTTTTTCATTTTTTTATGTTTTTACAATTAAATAACTTTTTATTCAATGTTATTGATTATTTAATTTGAATTTCAAATTTTAAATCATGATATGAGTATATTATCTACCCTATAACTTACTTTAAAACTATAATAGTTACAATATTCTTTAAATATAATTAAATTTTAAGTTATTTTATTAACAGTATTATAAGTTTTATTTCGTATATTACCGTTGTTCTAGTAAAAATTCCGCTTTCATTAATTGTGCTCGATGCTAAAAAATTGTTTTAAATGTTTTTGTGATGATTATCATCCCAGTTCACATTTGTAATAAAAGTGTATGTTAATTAAAATCAATAATAAAAAAAAAACACAATGAAAGTTTTTTACTTATGAATAAATATTATTATTATAACCATTCGTAATAGTGTATTTTAAACAATAAGATATTGTAACTATTGTACTTTTATAGTATTTTAAGTTAAATAGTAGTTGATATAATTTTTTTATTTTTTTTTTAAATAGACAAAATCGAGATTCGAACCCAGAGCGCCCAGACACGAGGCAGGCTCGTTACTGACTGTGCTATTCCCCTGCTCACCTATCCGGAATTTCACTAGTATATACGCAGGGCTTGAATTTTTAAAGGCCGTTTTCTCCGAATCTATTGAGCGTTGCGTCTTACGATCGCAGGAGGTAAACATCCTAAAGGAGTACAATTATTACGCAAAGTCTCATCAAAAAATAAAATCCCAAGGTCGTGCCCTCCCCTTGTTAGAATTACAAACTTTTGATCAATGCTTAGTTGATAATACTTTTTTTTAATATATCCTATATCATTTACATAATTTATCTCCACAATACAAAGTACATTTATACAAAATCACAATTGATTGCAATAAAAGTATACCTTTACTCAGGTCTCAGCTTGCTACAAATAATTCTTGAAATACAATTTCATTAAAGTTCTTGGTCTGAGGGCCGTTATAACTTCCATAACTCTGAAATTCAACACAAATATCGAACATTTAACCAACTCAACTGAGGAGCGTATGTGCATAAAAGTAATTACTGTTTAAAAGCTGTAGCTGACATTACCACTACAGGCAACACGATTGTAACATCTTCATATAACAGAAAGATACATCAAAAGTTTACAAATAAGTCGCTAGTGTAATCTATTGGTGTTGGTAAAATGCGAATTGATAATAACAATTCGCAAAGGAATTATTAGTGGGATAAAAATCATCCTATGGTATCATCCAAATCACGTACAGGGTTTTGCTTTTCCAAAAAAAAAACATGATGGGTATTCAGAGGAATAATTTATCAAAATGTAACTTGTTATTGTTGTTATCTTTAAATAGAGATTTTTAATGGTGTTCTTTCAGTCTTCTTTTTCAGTCGGTTGTTTCATCTACCGATATCTGGACACTGTTCCCTCCTATGTCAGACCGAATTGAATCCAGGACAGAAGCGTATAGAGGAAGCAAATAATTTTTCCTAGTGGTGGATTCATCCGGTATCCTTTGATTAACACAATAGTTTTGAAGAAATGCTCGTAGATCTGGATTATTCAATTTATGCAGCGGGATGTTGCTGCAAACAAAAGCCTTACAAAGGTCAGCAGAGAATGTATTAATTTCAGACCGTGATACCCGAGTTAAACGTAGCTCTTGTTTGTTCCTACTATTTTCTTTTGACCTGAGATGTACAGCAGTTTTAGAATGCTGTTCAAGTTGAAATTTTTTCTCGCATTTTATATTCTTCTCACATATTTGACAGTACACAACTTCGCCGTAACTAGAATAGTCGCTGCTGCCTGAAATCCACTGCTTAATTAAAAATGATCTTGTGCATTTTTCTTTAGGCATTTTTGCAGTCAGATTAAACAAAACTATTATTAGCACACGAACATTCCTGTCGACACAAACTTTGAGAGGCAACTGCTTTTGGGTAGGAATGTACACGTGCCTTTAAAAGTACAGAACCCTGAGATCTGGAAGCCATGAATCTATTACCAGTAAAACTGGTTGATGCCGCAATTAGGGGAACATTCGGAAAATGAAAACCACTGGCGTTCCCGGTAAATGTCGCAAGAACAAACACACTGGTAGATTACGAATATTCCCAGCGGAGGCAAATACTGGTGACTGTCATCTCTTCAAGTATAGAGCTATTCTTTGATTTTGCCGCGCCCCCACCCCGTGAATGTTGCCGCTCAGGGCAGTAGAGAAGGTCGCCGCCACGCAAATTTAATTTAATTTAATTTAATTGCAATGGAGCACAGGCTCCGGTGGCAATTTCCCTACACACCCATCTTCCCCCTATCCTGCACCCACCTACATTTGCCCTCTACAAATTTTATCTTTAAATTCTTTCAAAGTTTTCGGTAAATTATTCATCATTTCTCTTGGTAACTCATTCCAATCCCTGACTCCCTTACCTAAAAAAGAGAATCTTCCTACACCCTTGTGCCTGAAATCGAGTGCCAGCTTGTGGTCATGGTCATCTTTTCCCTTCCATGCACTACTTTCCATACCTATTGCAATATCTTTCCATGCCTCATCGCCAGTATATGCCCTGTACACTCCCATGACCCTCCTCATTCTCCTCCTGTCTTGCAATGAATCCCATTCCAGCTCCTTTATCATATCCGTCACTGATTGCATTCTGCGATAATTTCCAGAAACAAATCTAGCAGCCCTTTTTTGCACCCTCTCCAACTCCTGTATTTGATACGTAAAATGAGGGTCCCATACTACACTACCATATTCGAGCAATGGTCTGACCAAAGTTTTGTAACCCAATTCCTTGACTTCTCTCGTACATCCCCTCATCACTCTCTCCAACAAGTGCAGAACAAATTTGCCATTTACAGCCCCTCCAAACATGTCACAGATCGAGTTTGGATCAGGTAGAACGATCTCTACATGTGAATGCCAGTATAAGAAAATCCTGTTTACTCGAAGAATTTGACAGACTTATTGCGGTGCCCAAGGATGTCCCACACACAGTTACATTAGGATTTTCAGTTTCTTCAGAAGTATCGAATATTCGGTTATGAGATGAAATAAATGCTGAAATATGCATATATCCTTAGAGTATGCACTAACCCTCAAAGTATGCATTTTCATATGCGCATATGATTTTTTTTTAAAAATCCGAGTCCTTGTCGTTACACATTCTTAAAAGGAGAGCCCTCTCCACCAACGAAATTCACGCCCCAGTTTAGGCCATTACAAAGACACGGCTGACTCGTACAAAGAAAGCGTAAAATTAGATTCCGGCAAGGGCACCAAAATTAAAATTCTGTCCACACAGAAGATGTTCAGCGTTTTAAATACGGGCTATCCACTATGCTACTTGTACCGGCAGGGTTGCAGTGGATAGGCGGGGTTATTGTTTTAAAATTTGATGTCAACTGCTTTATAAGATTTCGACTATTAAAACAAGGGAATGAAATTTCATGTTCTTATTTACGCAATAAACACGAAGCGACATATTTTCGAAAGAAAAAATATACCACCAATTAGAAAAATATCTTCAAATTACACCCGCCCAAACTCATGAAACAACTTTATAATCTGATGTGACTTTGAGTCTTTCCCGACGAACACATTACAGAAAATCTTCTCGGGTGTTCTGCCGGATCAGTTCTTGTGGATGATCCGAATAAACGAGGTTTTTAATTGGTACAAGCCTTCTTAATTGATTATGTGAAGTATATGGACAGTGTACTGCAGCGAAGTTTCAGGTACTGCACAGTTACTCTTATTAAAGTAAAACAATACAATAAACGTCGTAATGTGAAATGGCTTATGCCCGCGACAGGTCTCTTTAACCCAAATAAACGTCGCAAACTGACAATGTCTACAGTGCTTAAAACCTCAAAAGTATTACAGCCTAGATATCTGTTTCAGTAAATATGAACCGACATCCAAATCATAAATACTTACTGTTTTTTTTATTATTATTATTATATATATATATATATATATATATAATAGCTCTTCATAGAACTTGTAAACTAGCTGACAGATAGTTTTCATAACATATTGTTCCTTCCTGCTGCTGATTCATAAAAATGCTCATAAGAGCTATCAGTTTGTCATGAACAGTAATGGCTTCAATAGAAATATTTGAATTTAATGCCGTTGATAGCTTAAAAATTATACCAGTAAACTATATAACATTATAATTTTTATAATCTGCCATTATGATCATAAATTGAGAAAAATAAGATTCTATGAGAATATTTCAAGATTAAAAATAGCAATGAAACATTTTAATTACTTAACGGGTCACATTGTAGGTGAATAAAATTTATTTACAATTTTATTTTTATTTACTCCTGCACTCTTGCCTTATTAACTGTAAACCTGTACTATCAAATACCTCTGTTAAATGTTAAAGGTAGAAAAGATGTAAGAAGTTTCAAGAAGGTAAACTACAACATTTTCAGGTGACTTGGATCGCTCAATACGACACAAGTTCCAGCTATTCATAGTTGATACTAATCTGTGTGGGCATAAGCTAAATAAATAAATAACTAATCTGTGTACTGTCTATTCCTCCCTGGAAACGGTGTAATGGCAAAATGTGAGATCCTTCAACAACTTTCACGTTAACCATACAAAAGAGCCAATATAATTTTCTCCGTACGAATGTTTTTAATATTTTTTCGAATTACAGCCGCATATTGTTAATGAAGGCAAGCGTATCGACTATGAAATTTAAAGTCAGCTTCTTGGTTATAAAAGTGGGATGAACAGTCGGACAGCTACTATCAGAATTATCGTCTGTATCTTTGGTCTTCTATTGCTTGGTCCTCTGTGTGTCTCTTATGCAATAGCAGTGGTCAGAAGTATTGGTGGGCGGATTCAAACGCGCCGTTACCAAAACGTGCACTTAACATTTAAACTCGCCTCTTAGCTTGTACTAATAGTTTGTTCGTTGCCGCTCGTACTAGGCAGCACAGGACGCTCAACGTTGCCATTTTCAAGTGTTAGAGAGAGAAGGCGCTAAGCGAGGATGTTCCGAAGTGCGGCAACAACGCGATTGCACTCACCCGCCAAAATCCCTGGCCACAGCTATAGGAAGATGTAACAGTTGTATCCATAAGGTAGAGTTGCAACGGTGGTCATCATTCCGGATGGGGATGTTCAGTGCTTGACATCCGCGGATGCGGATTCAGACGCGAATGTGGAAAAATAAATTATAATTATTTAGATTTTAATATTTTATCAAAAATAAATTATGAATCAAAATAAATATATATTTTATGGCAAATTCTTTTTTGAAAAATAAGTCTATTTCCATATAACTGTGCCATGTTGATTTATTTTTGCCTCATCTCTCAACAACCTAAAACGTGGGATAGTTTCACAAGTGAATTAAATTATTTACATTTTTATGCCCGCGTTTAAAACCAATATTTGCCATATGAACTAATTTAAGCATCAAGCACAAGGCCATGCCACCGCACAACTCCGTTTTTACTCTCATTTTTATAACTATACGCCGCATCGAGGTCATTAGAGGCGTGAAAGCATAGGGGATAGGAAATGGAAAGTATTCGGCCATGGCCTTTTAAAAGAAACATTCGCCTGGTGTGGTTTAGCGAAATCATGGAAAACCCAAATCTGGGTGCCCTGTCAGGGATTCGAACCAGCGTCCTCCCGAATGCGAGGCCAGAATGTTACCGCTCACCCACCACGCTCAGTTTTGTGCCCACCACCTGCCTTTCCACGGCTCTAGTAGCCCATTCACAGTACAACTTGTAGGACCTACGATGATCCGATTTTCGATAAAGAACTCTTCGGTGAAAGGGGTTGCAGGAATACATATGGGGCGTGTTGGATGTTGTTGGACTCCCATGCAACCAGCACGGGTCCTTGCGGTCCAAAAAGTTATAGATATTGGAGGAAACAGCCTACGAGTGTGCGATATGGACGCGGTGAGCAGCGAGAAAATATGCGTGGAAAGCCGGAAATGATTGCTTGGAACATTTTCTTGGACCCCTCCTATTACCTTGAATGCGTGACCGCATCCTACGGTAATTCTACACGGATGTTTTATAAGTTGGACCGTTAATAGGCCGCATTGCTTTACGTACAAGTTCAAACTTGTAAATTCGTCGCTTAGGTAATGAAACTGTTCAGCTCATTGTTACTTTTATTGCAAGATCGTCAGGGGAAAAAAAAAAAAAAAAAAAAAAAAAAATAATTAAAAAACTTTGTTATTAGCTAAGCGATAATGGGGAGAAACTCGTGTAAAGAGAAAAGAATAATATATATATTTCAATTAAACAAAACTTCCGCTATACAACCGTATTAAAAGTTGCGGATGTGAAAATGAATGTAGGATTTTATGCGAAACTTCTGCACTTGCGGATGCGGATATCCGTTACATCCCTACTACATGGTCCCTTGCGAGGTATAACTGGTGGCCAGTCCTGCCTATACGATAGAACTGTAAAAATCGTTTGTAGAAGTGTGCTTTAATATTGTTTTATCGTGTGTTTAAGTAATTGAATTAAAGCGGTGTCTTAAACAGATAAATAAATAAATTGACATTATTCTCCAAACATTTGTTTATGGTAGTAACCGTTGAGTAGTTCCATGGCTTGTAATCGGAGGGTATCATCAGATTGCGGTACAATTTATGCAGGAACAACTTTAAAAACATTGCCGAAATTATGCGTCACCATACAAGCATAAAAATACACATGTGAACTTAAACCATTTCTTTTACGTAGTCCGTTAGAAAGAAACCGTTCTTGACAAACGAAATAGCAATGTTCTCTTTTTTGGCTTGTTCATTACGACACATAATGCGTAATATCAGCTTAAAATCTTTAAAAATAGTTTTTAATTTAAATTAAACTATCATATTTAAGAAAATTATTAAATTTGGAATATGTGATCTACATCTACATCTACATCCATACTCTGCAAATCACAAACATTGTGGGTGGCAGAGGGTGCTAAGCACCAATCCTAAACCCGCCCATTCCAATCCCGAATAGTGCGAGGAAAGAAGGAATACATATAAGTATCAGTACGGCATCTTATTTCTCTAATCTTATCCCTCCGGTCATTGTGACCTAAATAGGTTGGCGGAAGAAGTAGTTCATTGCACTCGAAATTTAAATTTTTTCGCATATTCTCCAATAAATTCGAACGCAAGCTACGTCGTCTGTCTTCCAAACTATCCCAGCCCAATCTATGTATCAATTCTGTGACGCTTTCATAAGGGATGTAACAACAAGTCACGAATCTAGCGGCTCTCCTCTGCACCCTCTCAACTGAGTCAATCAGAACCTTGCGATACGGATCCCAAACCCCACAACAGTAATCCAGATGCGGACGCACCAGTGTTTTATATGCTATCTCCTTTGTTTGAGCATTACAATTCCTCAAAATACGACCTATGAATCATAATTTAGAATTTGCCTTGCCTACGACGGAAGTTATGTGCATGTCCCATTTCATGTTGCTTTGTACTATCACCCCCAGATACTTCACGGAATCAACCGTGTCAACAGGTGAATTGTTTATTTTGTACTCGTGAACAACCTGATTCTTCTTGTTACTTATCCGCATTGCCTTGCACTTTTTGCAATTAAGTGTAAGCTGCCATTTACGGCACCAATCGAAAATAGCATCCAAATCCCGCTGAATTTCTAAGCAGTCGTCGGAGCACCTTATTTCCCTATAGATAATCGCATCGTCGGCAAACAATCGCAACCAGCATTTGACGTTGTCACCTAGATCGTTTATAAATATTAAGAAAAGAAGTGGACCTATTACACTTCCCTGAGGAACGCCCGAAGTAACATTTATCTTAGATGAGGCTTCCCCGTCAACAACGACATATTGTGATCGACCAGTTAGAAAATCACGTTTCCACTCGCAAATCTGAGCCGAAATACCGTAAGCTCGAATCTTCGCTAAAAGTCTGTTGTGTGGCACAGAATCAAAAGCTTTCTGAAAATCCAAAAAAAACGCATGAACTTGCGAACCTGCATCGATAACTTTCATTATGTCGTGGGAAAACAGGGCCAATTGTGTTTCACACGATCGCTTCTTCCGAAATCCGTGTTGGCATGGTGTAAGTAACTCGTTCTCATCGAGAAACTTCATTATGTTCGAGCATATGACATGTTCCAGAATTCTGCTGCAGACCGATGTTAGAGATATGGGTCGATAATTCCTAGGATCACACCGATCTCCTTTCTTAAAAACGGCAATTACCTGTGGCTATTTTCCAGCTAGAAGGTACTTTTCTCTCTTCTAGTGATTTACGGAATATATCTGACAGAAATGGTTCAATATCCTCCGCGTATTCAGAAAATACACTTACCGGTATACCATCGGGACCCGGCGCTTTACCCCACTTCAGGAGTTTTAATTGCTTTACAATTCCTACGCTATCAATTTCTATCGGATCCATCTCTAATTCCACACGATGTGGTAAAGTGGGGATGTTCTCCATGTTTTCTTGCGTGAATGAATTTTTGAATTCGGTGTTAAATAAGGTAGCCTTGTCGCGGCTGTCTTCAACCTCCCGTCCGTCTTTTATTAGAACTGGCTTATTGTTCCCACTACAACTAACTTCCTGATCCTAGTAGTTGGGTGATTTTCTAGTTGTTGTTTTAAGTATAATTGCTCGTGTTTCAACATTCGTAGCTGCATATATATGCTAATTACTCTGGATAAAAGTGTTTTGGAATTATTTCCATTCACATAATTCCGAGACAAAATCGGCACATTTTAAAAGAGACTTAATAATTATTCTTTAATAACTACGCCTATATAACTGTTGTTGGATATTATTTATTTGACGGAAGCGTTTCGCCTCTCGTCGAGGTATATTCAGCGTACGAAGTTTTATTTTTTTTGCATTTCTGTTTTAATGTGTGGCTGTCGGTCGCCAGAGACCTCAACCAGCATGCTGTTTACACTGTTGTACATATTTACACAGTTTGTACAAAATTGGGCTCTTATGAATTCACTTTGAATCACAGTTTGGTGCACGACATTGTAAGAAACCGACGTTCGAAAATTTTGAGCACCAAACCTGTGCTTGTTGCATGTTGAATGCTGAAATACTACATAACTGAATGACTGACAAACTGACTGAAAGGCAAGACAAGGTTAGCTGAAGACATGGAAAAGCAGACTAAGCTGAACTAGAATGATTGAGCTTCTAGTTTTCCGATATTCACTGGTAAAATGCTACAGATGAAATGAGAAAGAGTCTAATGTGAGAAGTTCGGACTCTTCCTTTTGTTGATGCGATTGACGCCGGTTCGATTAAATTATTGACCTTAGCGTCAGTGCTCTTCTGTAACAAAAAGGTTATGCCGACTAGCATCTGCCTATCTATTAGTCCTGCTTGATACGTGACTCGTTCGTAAAAACTAACATTTACTTTAAACATTTGTGTTTCCCAAAAAATTTATGATGTTTAATATACCTTTACATAATGGATCGGTCCGGAAAGTAGCAAATGATCTTGCTGTATGACTAAAGATGGCATTGTAACAAATTTACCACCAATATACAGACAACAGAGAAGAAGCATTTAAAAAAATATGTGATCAAGCATGCTAGGGGTAAGGATTACAATCCCGCAGTGTTTTCAATCCCGCGGGATTTTTGCGAGATTTGCTTCAGTTCCGCGGGATCCAGCGAGAATCGCGCCAGCAGTCTTTTAGTCATATATTTAAAAAAATTTAAAGCGCTAATAAATTAAATAATAAATGTCTGTAAATTAAATTAATAAATCAACTTTAATGTTCAATGATAAAAATTAACATTTAACGATATTTTAATTGGAAAAATGACTTTTTTTTTTTTTTTTTTTTTTTTTTTTGCATATCCTAAGTTGGTTTTAAATTTGTATTTTTAAATCTAATCCAATTTTTAAATCAATAATAAAAAATGGAAAATGTCCAGTCATAATTCATGCCTTAGAATACATCACATCAGTTTAAAAACATGGTATGCATAATGGCCACGTTACCAGAGTTTTTTTTTATTATTATTATTATTCTAATTAAACGAACGTTCCATAACACCGAGAGAAAGCATTCTATTTCACAAAATGAAGTGAATATACTCTGTAAGGTGTAGACTTGGTTCAGAACAAGACCTCGTAACTTTTTGTCACTGCACAAGCACGAGACCTGCCCTAGTTTTATATTAATTGTTCTTGTGGGATTCATTATTATGCCTCCTGATTCCTTGATTGATCTTATTGTTGATTCATTGTTATTAAAAGAAACTACTCACCAAGACGTAAACTGTGAAGTATTTCAGTTTTACTTTAAGTGGCGTAACGTCTTTTAATAAGAAAGGAGACTTTCTCGGCGTACGATTGCAGTAAAGTCCTCAGGGATGTATCGCCGGATTTCGTTCAAAAAACACGAAATTTGACACATGAGGAAGACGACGGAGGCAGCCGTCGAAGTGTAGTGTTTTTACAACACAATTCGGTGATGCAGCCGTGAAGACTTCATTATAACCTTTTTGCCTTTAGTCTTAATAATAACAAGGAGTTGAAAGGACACATGATATTCACTCAAAAATAGTGTATTGTGGGGATTGACCAAATTATCCCAAGAGGGATAGTCGAAAGCCAGAGCAGCACATGTAACAGGCGGCTTTCGTAAAAAAAAAAAAAAATGTGTCTCAAACTCTTTGAGACGATTCGGCGTCAAAAATAACAATAAGTCAAAGGATATACAATTGCCTTTTGATAGCTGATAAATAAATAGGAATGCGATGGTTAAAATGACGATAACAACAGTTTCGTATCAACGAATAATCAGATTTTCAGTATTAAATACAGAAAGTTGTCACAATTACTTTATCTGCAAATACGGAAAATAGAAATAATGAATGAATAAAAAGCCTTAACTGTGTAGTTCAGATAACGTGTACGACACATAAAAAAAACTTTTTACATAGTTAGAAAATCGTACTAAATATGCAACATAACACAAATTATAGAAATGTGTACTCAAAACAAACATAAGTTTCAATGAATACGTAAACTTGAATTTATTTACTTATGAATGAGGAAGATTGACAAAAAGAAACATTTATTAAATCGAGTCAAATTCCAACTGCAAGGGTACAGGTGAACAGTGCAATATATCCGATAGAGACCGACATTCGTTTCCGCTGGATTTTGCGGATCCACCAGATTGTCTAATGATGCGGGATCCCCGCTTTGCTGGATTGCAATCCCTAGTTGGGGGTCAGTCGAGCTGAAGCAGTCGTCTGAATACTAATCACTGAAACCATTATCCATGATTCATAGGAAATCATTATTCACATACGTTACACATTTAATAGAAGTTCACAAATTGTGCGTGTATTTATATTTCTTCCTTTATTTTAAAATTTTTAAATGGTTCCAACGATTCATATATTTTCCTTACATCGATCATAAATGTCACTGTATGAGTTACACCCTACAGAACGACTGCTCGTGAGGGAAAATCAAATTTGGTTCTCCGCTAAATTTTCTGTTGGTGGATTTTCGTTGACAAATTTTGGTTTTAATCTGTAAAGCCGGTCACATTCTTAACTTGTTAGAGATTTTGCTTTGCGGGACTCATTTGAACATAATTTTTCACCATTTATTTTCCTAGACCTCGGCTTTTTCAGAAACATGTAGACCAAACAATTACAAATTAGATAGCAAAATACTAATTCGTATGTTAACTCGTAGCTGTCAGTCTAAGCCACAATACTTAATACTCTAAAAGTACCAAAACAGCCGTCCCTCAGATGAACGAGGTTAAACTGACGCGTGGCCCGCGCTAGACAGCCCTTATCAGAACGGTGTGTAGGAAGACGTCACGGAAAGCACGAGAGATCATGACGTCACTTGTCCCTTAGACAACCGAACCCCAACCTTTCCTTACAGTTAAGCAGCTCTTGAGCTACAGCAATTTTTTTAAAACACTACTCCGTTATAATTATCATTATCGTATGCCAAATACAAACAAAAAACACGTTAATCAGATAACTATATCTCGGGATTCAAGCCATCATCTGGCAGCTGGTCCAGCTTGATGCAATGTGAGAAGCCCTCCAGATAGTCTTCTTGCTGGACAGTCCATCACAATGTGATCAGCAGTTTGGATACCACCACAGTCACACAACGCATCTTCACGGAGACCCCACTTACGTGTGATTGCATTACACATTCCGTGACCTGTGAGAAATCTATTCAGTTAACATCAAAAATGTCTAGGCGAGTCAAACTGTGCAACACAGGTTGTCGGATCGTTTACAAGTCTGCAATTCTGTCGGCTGTTGGCTTAACACTCGTATCTCCACTTTTCATACAAATTAAAGTTGTTAATTCTAAGCTTCGCTGCTTCCATGTAGGCAGGTCTCCTCGATTATGATGGTGTGCGAGGCAGGTGAAGAAGGTCACCTTGGAGAGGAATCGCATTGTTTTCCTCGACTGCTTCCACTTCTCTAACCAATATCGATTTTCTTCTTAAATGTGATGGAGGAATGTTCGAAAGTACAGACAGCGAGGATACTGGGGTAGACCTAGTGACCCCAATCACTGTTCTCATAGCAGCGTTTAGCTGACTGGCTGTCTACTTAGGCAGTATGAGCACTGCCAAACCATGTAGAGCAACAGTATTCTGCTGCGGGGAATGTCAAGCCAATAACTGCTCCTCGAAAAACGTGTTCACTTGCACCTCATAACGTACCAGCCAGTTTCTTAACAAGGTTTACACGGGTCTTCGCTTTCTCTGCAGTCTTAGTTAAATGCTTACGAAAATTCAGGTCTCGATCCAAGGTAACTCCCAGATATTTGATACGGTCTCTGTTTTCTGCTCTTCCAAGGGGTCCGAAGGTTGGTCTTATTGTGACGTAGGCAAGCGGGTTTGAAAGGTGGAAGCAACAAAACTCTTTCTTTGTTACATTAGGTTTTAGTCTCCACTCAGAGAAGAATGTGTAGAACTGGTTAAGACTCTCAGAGAGTCTATCTTCACAAATTTGGAAGTTTCCAGAACGTCGGAATACTGAAATTTCCTGCAGTTCAGTTGAGTTATTTTCGCAACATATTACCACTGTTCCGTTACACATTCTCGATAATATAACACGTCTAGCAAGTATACATACGCCCATCGTATTCCGTACCGAGCGTGGTGGGTGAACGGTTAACGTTATGGTCTCGCATTCGGGAGAACGCGGGATCGAATCCCCATCCGGGCATCCAGATTTGGGTTTTCCATAGTTTCCCCAGATCACTCAAGGCGAATGCTTCCTTCAAAAAGGCCATGGCCGAATTCCTTTCTGTTCCTTGTCACCAGTCCCATCCCACCTCTAATGACCTTAGCCGTCGACGAGGCGTAATGGCATAGGTACAAAAAAAAAAGTATTCCGTAATTACTGGGTAATTGATACCAGACGTGTAGCGCAAATAATGTTAAAAATGGAGGTAACATAGCAAGAAGTAATTTCCGTTTGAATTCGGTAAGGTACGATTATACATTGCACAAGTCAGCTGAAATGCCGCTATAGCTTTCGACGCCACTTGAACTGAGGCCTCCATCACTGCGATCGGTGATTGCTCCATATTTCCTGCTCCACAATGGCCGGCCTGGAAGCCCGCATCGCCTCGACAGAGAGCGGAAGTTGAGATTAAAAAGCAATTATCCCATCAGGAGGCTCAGAGTACAGAGAATAAACAACGGGCCCCTGGCGGAATGCAGCCAGCGACACGCTTGCCGAACGCTTCTGGGTGGCTTAATTGGCCCATTTACGACTCAAAAATATTGGTACCAAACAATACAAACGCAAAAATTATCTGGCGTGTTGTGCTCTTGTTTTAGAGCTTGGAGAGCCCGCATTTATGAGCCCAGCTGTGAAAGGGTAACGCTTACCTAATTTTCGTGTCGACATTACACAACATTCACTTCAAATTTGGCGGCGGCGGTAGCCCTGTTATTAAATAGCAAAAAATGCTAACGAAATGTTCATACAGAGTTGTCCTATAGATTACAAGCCAACAGTTAGTGGTATGAGTATTTACTCCTTCAGGGAGAGTTTTCTTCTGGCTTTAACCTTCGTAGAGGTCGTTAAAGCTGGAAAGGACAAGGAGTACGAACAGGAATGAATTAGGCCTTCTGAAAGAACCATCCCAGCATTCGTCTGGAATAATTGGAAAAACCATAAAAAAACAAATCTGGATGGCTCACTGGGGACTGGAACCCACGTCCTCCCGAATGCGAGGCCAAAGCGTTGCCTCTCATCCTCCATGGTCTGTCAGGAAGAGCCGCTCTGACGGCCATAGCCGTGAAAACTCTGAAGCGAGTACAGCTTTACTGCTTTACGACTTTTCCTGGTTTTGAATATGTAATTTTAGTGATAGGGATACTGCATGATCCAATGGCATCATTTTGTCTACCTCATTCCATTTTCTTGCTACCTTTTCACCTAGATATTTAGGCCTTTTTCCTTAGCTGCTTCATTAGTAAAGGATTTCTAGTGGATTTTTTAATCCGTCTATTGCAGCTAAAATAAAAACTTTTTATCTGGCATACGCGTTTCAGTCTATTAGATCATTTATAATTGCTTTTTTGGGATGATTATTGGAATATTACCTTCTCTATGTGGTCCATAAAGATAGAAGCCATTACTAATAATGAACAGCCCATTCCTTCTGTATAAAACATTCCATATTAAAATTAAAGTTTTTGGGGCGATTAACTTAGCAATTCAGTTATTTCTACGATAATTGTGGGTTAGTTATGAGTAGGGTTCTGATCTTTAGCATAAGTCATATGTTTTAACTGATTGATTTTTGAGCTGTAATGCTGAAGTAAACATTGATTGGACGTTTCTGATTGTATTTTAATGTACTTTATGTAGCACATAAATGCATATTCAGGCGATTTTCTCAGTTTTGGTCAAATCACCATAATATTTATGGTCATATGGTCAATTTATTAGGAAAGATCTGGTAATTTTTAACTCACTAGAAGTCATAGATGAGATGAAATTAAGATAATTATTCGCATAACTGTACTCCTACTATACATTCCAGGAAAAAAACAAAACTAATTGTCATAGAATTGATCAGAATTCACGAGTCAAGAATTAAAGTTATACATTATTGTCACTCTCTAAACGTTCACACTAGCGGTCAGCTCAGCTCACGATCCAGGATAGCATTCACACTAGCGGTCAGGTCAGGTCAGATCAAGTCGTAGACGAGGCCATTTCATTTCAGTCACTTATAGTGAAAAATTCCGTTTTCTACCCCAACGTCAATTAAATCGCAATGATTTTGGATCAAAGGCCTAAAAGTACGTCAAGATCGGAAAGTGGATGGTTCTGGGTGCATCCAGAGTTTCAAGCGCAAACAAGTCAAGAGAAAAAAGAATGCTAACTACCGGCTATGCCGTGAGAGACGAGTGGTGGGAAATGCTTTTGATATTTTAGAGCTCAAAGATTTCAAATTTATTTTATAAAAATTAATTTTGCTCCAGGATTAATTGATAACACAATTTAACCAACATGTATTTTGCACAATTATTTACGGAAGGATAAAATTTCATGCCATGTAGAAAGTGAATTTCGGGATGAACAAGAGAAAACCTATTTTACAAATATTCTTTGTTTGGGTGCTAAAGCTCGTACAGAAGCATTTGATTCAAGAAATAAATTCATTTAAAAAAAAAAAAAAAAAATCGGAAACAGGGTCTGTACCTTGGCAGTACTAAAATGGGTAATAATACTTGAATTTATATTAAAATTTGGCCGACTTTATAATAAACAGAAACAACATACCGTTAAAATATTTATTTTTTATTCATTACTCTTTTATATTGCTTACAAGGATAGTTTTCAGATGTTCGCCGCCCACTTGATCTGACCTGACCTGACCGTTGCTCGTTCACACTAGCGGTCAGCTCAGCTCAGCTCAGGTCTTGACCGTTGTTTATCGGTGGCGGCGCTATCTTCAGTTTGACCTGCCTGAGCGGACCGCGTAGTGTGAATGCTCCCATTGTATTACGTGAATAGCGATTTTTGACCTGAGCTGAGCTGACCGCTAGTGTGAATGGGCCTTAAAGTTCCGCCCGCCTTTTAATCTCAACAATACAGCAGCAGCATGTCTGTGTCGATCGGTGTCACACTGTCACCAATAATTTTGAAAATAATCCTCAGTCATTGTTAAAGGTACAATGGATGAGTGTGTACCGACATGCTGTATTTATTTATTTTTCTCCCCCGAAAGTGCGAGGTTACGGATTAACCCAAAGGCATTTGGAGAGGAGTATATTAGTACAGACGAAAGATTTGCTGTAAATTATGTGAAATTAAAGTAACTACAAAAATCGGTTTTAAATTTAATTTCCCAATGGGTCAGAGTGTGCAAAGAGGCAAATTATGCTGTCTACATGAAAGGCGACTCTGATATATAAAATAAACAATATGTAATTGAGCATATTTTTATATATAGTAATTTACCCATTTTTAAGGTCATATTAATATGCATATTTTTCTCTTTTTTTGTCATAAAGATTCGAACCGTAGTAATGAGGTTATCAAATAAATCGAAACACTTATACAAAAAACAAAGTAAACCGTTATAAACATTCTATTTATTTTTCATACTATTTGAATAAGATATTTTATTACAATAACGGAATATTGGGACTAACTCCGCCTAACAGATGCAGCGAAAGTCAAGGTGTTTATTTCAAATTCAATTTATAAGAGGAGATGTAAATAGATACGTCACATTTCTTGCTCATTATCCATGTTTGTAGATTATGTGAAGTAACAAACGTTCACCACACAGTTGAAATAACTGATAGACTTAAATAGTTTCTGCAAACTAATATTTGATTTTATACAATTTTTATATGAAACCACATCTTTAACTATACAGAAAGAAACTCGCAATAACGTATGCTTTCAAAGTTGGTATGTATTGTCAAGAAACCACATTAGTTAATTGTGATATCATCTCTAGGGTAAATATGGGTTATTTTCGCTTTATTTTGTCTGGTGCTACTAAAATAAATATGTCTTTCCATACGCCATTCGATTTATTATGTTTTGTTTAAGGACGTAATACGCCCTTCCAATTATGGTTGAATATTTCTGAAGTCGAATTTCTGAAAAGTTTTGATGAACGTCACCTATTCATAGATACACAAAACGTTATCCAAAAGAAACAATAGCAACCATCGTTCTTTTTTACAATTAGCATGTCAACAGGTTTGATGCATCCATTCTCTTTTGGTTATACTAAATTCTTCAGCTCACAACATCCTCCATCACAAGCTACAAATCAAAAAACAAAAAGCCCTATTAACACCAGCAGTAAAGCAAGCAAAACACAAAATTGCGGCATATTTCTATATTGTCCATATATCAATATCTTTTACACCGTCATAGCATTGTATAATACTACTTTTACACGATATAACAGAAAGGAATTACATTTTCGCTTTCTATGTCAGCATACAGTCAGAGGATCAGCCTTCAGACATTACTAATAACAAATCGTACATATATAGGTTTATTTATTTATTTTTATTATCAATCTTTTGACTGGTTTGATGCAATCCTCGATGCCTTCCTATCCTGTGCTAACCTCTTCATCTCAACATACTAAATACAACATAAGTCCTCAATTATCTGTTTCATATATTTTAACCTCTGCATTCCTCTATCATCCTTATCCTCAACTGTTCCCTGCTTTAACAAATCCGGCATGTCTCAAAATATGACCTACCAGCCTGTCTCTTCTTTCTGTAAGCTTCTTCCATAAACATCATTTCCAAAACTCCTTCATTTCGTACTTTATCTGTCCACTAAATTTTCAGCATTCTCCTATAGCACCAAATTTCAAATGCTTCAAATTTCCTTCTTTCTGGTATTCCTAAAGTCCACGCTTCGCTACCAAAAAGTACTGTGCTCCACACATAGAGTTTTAAAAAGATCTTTCTAATTCCTAGATCAATATTTGAAACTAAAAAGTTTCTCTTTTTCATGAAGGCTCTTTTTGGTAGTGCTATTCTGCTTTTAACATCATTCCTGCTTCGGCCATCGGTTGTAATTTTGCTTCCCAAGTAACAGAATTCACTTACTTCTCCAATTGCATTCAATCCTATTTTTATATTTAATCTGCTAGTATTCGTATCATTTCTGCTACATTTCATCACTTTAGTCTAGCTTTGATTTACACATGGAAATTTTTCTTTGACTTTCTTCATTGCTTCTTCTACATACAAGTTGACTATTAATGGAGATAGACTACAGCCTTGTCTCACACCCTTTTTAACTGTTGCATGTCTCTCGTGATTCTCTACTTTCATTATAGCCACTTGATTCTTATATAGTTTATAGAGTATTCTTCTATCTCGATACTTTAGACCTGTCTTCTTTAAAATTTTCAACATCTTGTCCCACCTAACATTATCAAAAGCTTTTTCTAAATCAACAAATACCGTAAAAGTATCTTTGTTTTTCTTGATTCGCCCTTCAATTGTTAATCTCAAAGACAGAATTGCTTCCCTTGTACCGTGGTTTTTCCTAAACCCAAACTGATCTTCACCTTCTATCTCTTCTACTACCCTTGCCATCCTTCTGTATATTATTCTCGTCAGTAATTTTGAAGCATGTGATGTTAGACTAACGGTGCGATAATTCTCACATTTCTCGGCTTGTGCTTTCTTTGAAAGCGAGGATATGATATTTTTATTAAAATCAGTTGGAATTTCTCCTGTTTCATAACTTTTTGATATCAGTTTGAATAATCTTTCGATTCCTTCCTCTCCTAGGGATTTAACAAGTCCTGCACGGATTTCATCAATTCCAACTGCCTTATTTGCTTTCGAGTCAATCAAAGTTTTATTAAAGGATGTCCTCAAAACAGGATCTCCTAAGTCATCAATGTCGATACACATTCCTTGTCCATTACCCTATTGTTAAAGCCGTCCCCAACATACAGATTCTCAGTGTATTCCTTCCATCGGTTAGCTCTATCTTCTGAGCTTAAAAATGGTTTCCCATCGGCAGCTTTAATGTTCATATCTCTTTTCTTCATTTCTCCCACATTCTGTTTGATCTTTCTATATGCAACATCTACTTTACCTACGACCATTTACTTTTCAACTTCTTGACACTTTTTCTTTTGCTATTTTGCATTTCCTATTTATTTGATTTCTAAATTGCCTGTACTGCTTTCTTCCTGCTTCATCCTGAGCATTTTTGTATCTTCTCTGATCCATCAGCTTCAAAATTACTTCTGTGATCCAAGGTTTTCGGGCATCTTGTTTCCTAAAGCCTAATGTTTCTTTGCCAGCTTTCATTATTTCGGTCTTTAATGCATTCCATTCGTCCTCGGTTGAGCTCCTTTCACAGTTCTTCTTAGACCTAAGTCTACCATTTCTGCAAATTTTTCTCTCGTGCTAGATTGTTTCAGTTTATTCACTTCCAATCTGTTCTGCTTATACTGCTTCCATATTCGCTTGAATTTCAGCCTGCACTTCATTACTATCAAATTATGGTCAGAGTCTATGCCTGCTCCTGGGTACGCTTTACAGTGTAGAACTTGATTCCTGAAGCTCTGTTTGACCATGATATAATCTAGCTGATATCTGCCTGTATCCCCAGGACGTTTCCAGGTGTATATTCCTCTAGCTTGGCTATTAAACAGTGTGTTTGCACTACTAGCTTACATTTTTCACAAAATTCTAATAACCTGCTTCCTCGCTCATTTCTTTCTCCTAGACCAAAACTTCCTACAGTATTCCCCTCTTTTCCTTCTCCCACTATTGCATTCCAATCACCCATGATTATTAGGTTTTCCTCCCCCTTCACGTGTTGGATTAATTCTTCAATTTCAGTATATATTTTTTCTCCTTCGTCATCTTCCTGTGACGTTGGCATATAGACATGTACTAATGTGGTTGGGACGGGCTTAGTTTCTAACCTCATAAAAATAATCCTGTCACTAAACTGTCCATAATAACTCACCCATTTCCCTGCTTTCTTCTTCATTACAAATCCTACACCAGTGACTCCATTGACAGCTTGTGTGCTAATTATCCTGCGCTCCCCAGACCAGAAATCCTGTGTGTCCTTCTATTTAATCTCACTAATCCCAACAACATCTAACTTAAGTTGTTACATCTTCCTTTTTAAGTTTTCTAACCTACCTGCCCTATCCAGACTTCTAACATTCCACGCTCCGACTCGTAGAATGTTTCTATCCATTCTGATGACTCCTCCCTGAGCAGTCGCCACCCGGAGATCCTATTGGGGGACTATTTTACCTCCGGAATATTTTACCCAGGAAGAAGCCATCATGACGTATGTAATTTAGAGGATTACATATCCTTTGGATACCCTTTTGGTCTTTAATGCAGTGGTTTCCCGTTGCTTTCTGCATCCCCATGCCGTTGATCATTTATGATTTAGCTGCCTTTAGGGGCCGTTTCCAACCCCAAGGGCAAGAATATGCCCTGAACCGCTCCCCGCTCTTCCGCCCTCCTATCGGAGGCCGTTGGCAAGCAGTGGGTGACTCCTAATACCGGGAATCTTTCAGTCGCCAGAGCCTCGTCCGTGCAAACAGGGTGCACCACGTGAAGGAGAGGTTGACATTTGATTGGAAAAGGGTAGTATAGCCTAGCCCAAACCCTTACACCCCGTTTTTATGTTAATTTATTATAATTGTCGCTAGGCTGGAGCAAGAATAAAATGGCTCGAAATTAATTCCAAACAACTCAAAATTTAATTTCTAAAAAAGCACGAACCGATTAACTAAAATTCTAATGTACCAATACGACGAGTTGGTAATATTGCAAATCCGAACAGATTCTAGGAGTAATAGGGTCAGCGAGCAACTGCGGGTTAAGAGTTAGCACAGTGACAGGCAGATCCAACTTGACGCCAATCAGACAAATTTTTCGCGCACGGTTTAAATAACATGTAGGATGTTCGAGACTAATGATTTTAGACATGATGACCCTTACCTCGTTACCTCATAGGTTACTATTACCAGCCAGTCTACAAAACCATATAGCGCTGCACCACCCACATTAATGTAAAATTGAAGCGAAACTTTTCCGCAAAGTTAAAAGAAAACCGAGCCTATAAAAGATGGCTATTTGCTTAAGGTCTGAGAGCGGCGTATCGGTACACTCCACCTGGGTCGTGCAGACTCGTGTGTTCAAGAGACAGCACTTGCATCAGTGCTGGGCGACTGTAGCCAGCAGGCAGTGTATCGTTTCTGTAACAGGCGCCAGTAAGGCGGAGTGCCGCTTGAGGTCTGAGAGCGGCGTATCGGTGCACTCCACCTGGTGCGTGCAGACTCGCTTAGAGGCAGTATCGCATTTGATGAGCTCCCGGGATCTTGACCTCGAGTGCGGCAGACTTCAAAGCGCCTGGCTGCTCCCTACTTAATAGATATCTCGCCCGTCCGCAAGTGTTTACCTTGGAGGCCTGCCTCGGTACACACGGGGTCCAACCCAAATGAAGTTTCGGCACACTCGGGCCTCGTCTGTAGCATCTTAGTAAACATATCGCCGAGCCTACAGCGGGCTGGCGTTCTTCGGTGAGCAGACAAAGAAATGAGCCGTTCTACAATAATGATTTCGACCTGCTGATATTGGACTTCAAACTAATCGAGTTTTGGAACATTTTCCTTTAAACCAAACACTTTAGTTGGGACAGAACTCGTCTTTAAATATCACCCTCCCAAGGAAGGAATATTTTTTGAGACAAGACAGAGAATAGAAGAGGTCATTAGTAATGTGACATATTTAAATTACTTTTTTAGGCTGTCAAGATAATAAAG
>CM061914.1:1342092-1527457 GCA_031002005.1 Vandiemenella viatica
ACTTCACAGTTTACGTCTTGGTGAGTAGTTTCTTTTAATAACAATGAATCAACTATAAGATCAATCAAGGAATCAGGAGACATAATAATGAATCCCACAAGAACAATTCATGTAAAACTAGACCAAGTCTCGTGCTTGTGCAATGACAAAAAGTTATGAGATCTTGTTCTGAGCCAAGTCTACACTTTATAAAGTATATTCACTTCACTTTGTGAAACAGAATGCTTTATCTTGGTGTTATGGAACGTTCGTTTATTTAGAATAATAATAATAAAAAAAAACTCTGGTAACTTGGCCATTATGCATACCATGTTTTTTAAACTGATGTGATGTATTGTAAGGCATGAATTAAGACTGAATATTTTCCATTTTTGATTATTTATTTAAAAATTGGATTAGATTTAAGAATAAAAATGTAAAACCTACTTAGAATATGCAAAAAAAACCTTAAAGTCATTTTGCCAATGAAAATATCGTTAAATGTTAATTTTTATCATTTAACATTAAAGTTGATTTATTAATTTAATTAACAGACATTTATTATTTATTTTAATAGCGCTTTAAATTGTTTTAAATATATGCGTAAAAGACTGTTGGCGCGATCCCCGCTGGATTGAAGCAAATCTCGTAAAAATCCCGCGGGATTGAAAACACTGCGGGATTGCAATCCTTACCCCTAACATACTTTATCCCACATTTTTGTTTAAATGCTTCTTCCCTGTTGTCGGTATATTGGTGGTAAATTTGTTACAATGCCATCTTTTGTCATACAGCAAGATCATTTTCTACTTTCCGGGTAGAACCATTATGTAAAGGTATATTGTCGCGTTGCAACCGGGGCAGGTGTGAATTCGAAGGTTACTTGTCAATGAACACAGCACTTAAACTGAGAACAGGTTTATTGAGAACTCAAACATACACGCAGCACTGACTGCCTCTTGGGCAGAATGCTCTTCTATTTATACACAGATAGAACGTACTAGAGATTACAAGAGTAGTTAACAAGTAGAAGTTACAAGTGACCTTAGGAAACATGTAGAATCTTCTGGAAATAATAAACAGAATTAAATAATTTTTGTCAGTGGGCGGGATTGAACCGGCGACCTTCGGTACCGCAATTCGTGACGCTACCCGCTGCGCCATGCTGGCAGACGGTACACTGGCGTTCATGCGGCATTGCTCCCTCTCCTGAGGAAAACAGCGTCCCGCTGTTAGATTTCTTTTGGGGCACGCTGAAGTGTCCTGGATCTTGATCTTGTCGTGGGTCCCCTGTATGGCAGTTCTGGAGGGCCCCTCCTGGTTGTACTATTATCTTCTTGTCCGACTTCCTCAGTATCCAAACCGTCCTCAGAGTCCTTGAACAAGAAGCTGGTTGTGCCTAGCTGCTCGTCAGGATTGTAGTAAGGCTTCATGCGGAGGACGTGAACAATGTCCCTTCGCTTTCGTCGTTTCGAAGACGGCTCATAATCCTCGACTTCGTATGTGACGTCTGACCGGCGGCGTATGACACGATACGGACCAAAGTACCGCTTCAGTAACTTTTCTGATAGCCCAACCTTCCGGACAGGGGTAAAAATCCATACGAGATCTCCTGGGTTGTACGCAACAGGTCGGTGCTTGCCGTCATACCGCTGACGGTCCTTCTCCTGGGTGGCCAGTGTTCGTATGCGAGCCAGCTGTCTTGCTTCTTCGACCCTGGTAATGAGCTGTTTTATATAGTCATCCTGAGTGTCGTCCGGCTGGAATGGGAACAGCGTATCCATTGTGGTCTCAGCTTCACGGCCATGGAGCAGAAAAAACGGAGTGAAGCCTGTCGTATCTTGCCTTGCTGTATTATAAGCAAATGTGACCACTGGCAGTATTGTATCCCAATCCTTCTGCTCAACATCCACATACATCGACAGCATATCGGCTAATGTCTTGTTGAAGCGTTCTGTGAGACCGTTTGTCTGAGGGTGGTATGCAGTTGTCATCCTGTGGACAACGTCGCATCTTGACATGACCTCTGATACTAGTCTTGACTGGAATACCTTTCCACGATCGGATATCATCACACGTGGTGCTCCATGCTTCAAAATAATGTCTTCTACTAGAAATTTTGCAACCTCTGGAGCTTCTGCAGTCGGCACAGGTTTGGTGACAGCGTAGCGCGTGAGGTAGTCGGTGCAGACTATTATCCATCGGTTACCGGCTGTCGACTTCGGGAACCTCCCTAAAAGGTCGATCCCAATTCGGTGGAATGGAACTGCTGCAGGCGGAATTGGTACTAGATGACCTGGAGGTAATTGCGGCACATGTTTCCGTCGCTGGCACTCTTTACAGTGACTCACATAATGCTTGACAGATCGGTAGAGACCCTTCCAGTAATACCTGCGTCGGATTCGGTCCAGGGTCTTCACAAATCCCAGATGACCGGATATTGGAGCGTCGTGGAAATACTTGAGAATAGCTGGCTGGAGATGAGCTGGAACGACCAGAAGCCACTTGGGGCCTAGTGGATCGTAGTTGTTCTTATACAATGTCCCATCTATCAATTGAAACTCTCCTTTGGCCGGTTCTCCTTTCTCCAAGGCGTCTATGGTTCTTAATAACTCTGAATCTTCCCTCTGTTCAGCTGCAACGTCACCTAATTCAGCGAGGGCTGAAATTCCATTCATGCTGTTGTGTTCTATTAAAGGATTCCTTGAAAGGCTGTCGGCATCCTTGTGTTTGCGTCCGTTTTTGAATACCACCGTGACGTCGTACTCTTGAAGTCTAAGTGCCCATCTTGCTAGTCGACCTGATGGATCCTTCAAGCTGGTTAGCCAACATAAAGAATGGTGGTCTGTCACGACGGTGAAAGGTTTGCCGAATAAATACGGACGAAACTTGTTGATAGCCCAGACAACTGCGAGGCATTCTTTCTCGGTTGTAGAGTAGTTTATCTCGGGCTTAGAGAATACTCTTGATGCATAGGCTATCACCTTCTCAGCACCTTCCTGAATTTGCACAAGCACTGCACCGATCCCATAACCGCTGGCGTCAGTGTGAAGTTCAGTTTCTGCATTCTCGTCGTATAAGGCTAGAACTGGTGCGGAAGTTAGAGCCTCCTTAAGTGCCTGGAAAGATCTTTCTTTAGTTTCATCCCAGTAAAACTTGGCGTCTCCCTGCAAAAGTTCTTGCAGTGGACGTGCCATGTTACAGAATCCTTTTATGAAACGCCGGAAGTATGAGCACAGCCCAAGAAAGCTTCTCACATCACGAATGTGCTGAGGAGTTGGAAATTCCATGACTGCCCTTACTTTATCTGGATCAGCGCGGACGCCATCTCCGTTGACCAGGTGCCCCAGGATTTTTATCTCTTTGGCGACGAAGAGGCACTTCTTCGGATTGAGGCGGAGTCCTGCAGTCTGAACACACTTCAGCACCGTTGACAGGCGACTCAGATGTTCTTCAAATGTTTTCGAGAAAACAACAATGTCATCTAAATAACAAAGACACGTCGTCCACTTAAGGTGTCGAAGTAAGTTGTCCATCATGCGTTCGAATGTGGCCGGAGCGTTGCATAATCCGAATGGCATTACTTTGAATTCATAGAGGCCATCAGGTGTAATAAAAGCCGTCTTTTCTCTGTCAGCTTCGTCAACCTCGATTTGCCAGTAGCCTGTCTGCATGTCCATGGTTGAGAAGTATGTAGCTCCTTTCAAGCAGTCTAAGGCGTCGTCGATGCGCGGCAGTGGGTAGACATCTTTCTTTGTGATTTTGTTCAGCCGCCGATAGTCGACACAGAATCGCCACGTACCATCCTTCTTCTTTACGAGGACCACCGGAGATGACCAAGGACTCTCCGAAGGTTGAATAATGTCATTATGCAACATCTTCTCCACTTCCTCTCGAATTATTCGCCTTTCGACTGGTGACAATCGGTACGAGCGCTGGCTAATGGGCGGATGATCCCCAGTATTGATACGATGCTTTATCGTGGGCCGTTTCGTCTGACCTTTTTTTTGCTGGGGTGTGAATACACCAGAGAATTGGCGTAGTATAGCTAACACCCGGTGGTGTTGTTCCTTGGTCAGGCCGGACCCTATTGGCAGTTCCATAGTTGTTTCCTCCAGCGTGTTGTCGGTACTAGTAACAGAGCATGGATCTTCGTTAATGACGTTGAGCTCGCCCTCCTGGACTGGTTCAGCTGTCCCTATGCACATTCCCTTGGGGATAATTTGTGACTGCTCGTGACAGTTGGTGATCCAAATGTCTCCTCGACCACCGATAATGCTTATGATAGCCGCTGGTATGTAGATTTCTTTCGTGAGCCTAATAAACTTTCTACTATCGACAAGCACTTCAAGGTTGCGGTCGTCCGTGTTTTTGACTGGGACTCTTCTCATTGCGAACGGCGGGATTGTCACGTTGTCAACGGCGAATAACTTCCCAGAAGATTCTGTGTTACGTGTACCCGTCGCAACGACTTCTTCAATTTGCAGCTCAGATGTTCCACAGTCAATGACAGCTTGGGATGCCTTAAGGAAGTCCCATCCAAGGATGACATTATGACTACATTCTGTTAAAATGACAAATTCAACTGGCTGGGTCCTGTTGTTGATGGTTATTCTCGCGACACAAGCTCCAGCTGGCTGGACGTACTTTCCATTTGCGACCTTTAGCACAGTTGCCCCCGTATCACGGAACATTGTCTTCTTTAGTGTGCGACGATAATTGTCCGACAATACGGAGAAAGAAGCTCCTGAATCAACCAGCGCCCGGACAGGTTGGCCGTCGATTATAACGTTGATGAGATTTCCCGACATCTTAGTGACTGTCATCCATGGAGGATTTTCATCTGCGGCGGCCTCACCTCCGTAGATGGTCGCCTTGCTTAGTTTTCCTGCGTGCGGCGGCTAGGGGAGCGGCTGGTAGCTCTGTCCGGCGACGATGAACGGCAGCGGCGCGTCGGGGATCGACCTCGTCTAGGGTACGGCGATGGGCTTCTTCCCGTAGGTCGACCGAACTCGTCAGCGGGTGGCTGCCTGGGGTAGAACTGTTCTGATGGCGGACGTCTTGCGGCAAAATAATCGTCAAATACTCGTCTTCTCTCTCTGCAGTATCGTACGACATGTCCAGGGCGCCCACAGTGGAAACATACTGGCGCGTTGTCTTCTGTCCTCCAGACGTCCGTTCGTCTGCGGGACGTCATAGGTGCCGGAGGATTTGGTTGTGGCCGTGTCGGCCGGTTCCTAGGCTGCCGTTTGGCAGCTGCAGCATACGTCATATCAGGGCGAGGCCATTCTTCACGTCGAGTGCGATTGGCTCGGCAGACAGGAGCTATTGTCTGAAATACCTCTTTTTCCGCCGCGTCGGCTCCTTCATGACCCACTGGGCTTACATCCATGGCCATGATCTGATGCTCACTCGGTTCAAGAGTCCCAGCTGCCATGAACTGTTGTAATTCTTCTCTCACAATTTGTCGTATGAGAGACGCAAAGTCGTGCTGGTCTTCCACAACTGCCATAGGGACTACGTTGGGAAGTCTGTCATACTTCTTTCGCCCAACCCTCCTTTGTTGCATCTCCTCAATCCGCTGGCACCACTTGATGAACTCTTCCGTCGTAGCGACGTCTTTTATCAGAAGAGCTTGGTACATGTCTTCTGCAATACCTTTCATTAGGTGCGTGATTTTGTCGGCTTCAGTCATATTCGGGTTGACTACGTTGCATAGGGCCAAAACATCCTGTATGTAAGATTGCGTCGGCTCCCCATGTCGTTGGGCCCGGTTCTTCAGTTGTTCTTCCGCCGAGCGGATTTGTCGCTGGTGGTCCCCAAACGTTTTCTTAAGTTCCGTCTGGAACATTTCCCAGTTATTCAGTTTATCTTCGTTGTTCTCGAACCACTGCTGGGCGGTTCCGTCCAGATAGAAATAAACATTTGCCAAGCACATGGTATGATCCCACCTGTTGTACTTGGCGACTCGGTCGAACCCTTTTAGCCATTTGTTAGGGTCCTGTCCAGCGTCTCCAGAGAACACCGATGGGTGTCGAATGTGCAGCTGGCTTGCCGCCATGGGTTTCCTAATGACGCGGACTTTCGGAAGGACGTACTGAGTATATCCTTTGTAGTCCGGTTCCAGTCCGTGTAGGCGGCGACTTTTACGTTGCCTAATCGGAGCCACGATGATGCAGCTGTTGCACAGGGTACCCGGCGTCTCCACCAAACTATGTCGCGTTGCAACCGGGGCAGGTGTGAATTCGAAGGTTACTTGTCAATGAACACAGCACTTAAACTGAGAACAGGTTTATTGAGAACTCAAACATACACGCAGCACTGACTGCCTCTTGGGCAGAATGCTCTTCTATTTATACACAGATAGAACGTACTAGAGATTACAAGAGTAGTTAACAATGAAATGTGTAGAAGTTACAAGTGACCTTAGGAAACATGTAGAATCTTCTGGAAATAATAAACAGAATTAAATAATTTTTGTCAGTGGGCGGGATTGAACCGGCGACCTTCGGTACCGCAATTCGTGACGCTACCCGCTGCGCCATGCTGGCAGACGGTACACTGGCGTTCATGCGGCAATATTAAACATCATAAATTTTTTGGGAAACACAAATTTTTAAAGTAAATGTTAGTTATTACGACCTAGTTACGTATCAAGCAGGACTAATAGATAGGCAGATGCTAGTCGGCATAACCTTTTTGTTACACAAGAGCACTGACGCTAATTCAATCGAACCGACGTCAATCGCATCAACAAAAGGAAGAGTCCGAGCTTCTCACATTAGATTCTTTCTAATTTCATCGGTAGCATTTTACTAGTGAATATCGGAAAACTAGAAGCTCAATCATTCTACTTCAGCTTAGCCTACTTTACCATGTCTTCAGCTAACCTTGTCTTGCCTTTCAGTCGGTTGGTCAGTCATTCAGTTATGCAGTATTTCAACATTCAAAATGCAACAATCACAGTTTTGGTGCTCAAAATTTTCAAACTTCGGTTTTTGTCAATGTCGTGCACCAAACTGTGATTCAAAGTGAATTCATAAGAGCCCAATTTTTTACAAACTGTGTAAATATGTACAATAGTGTAAACAGCACGCTGGTTGAGGTCACAGGCGACCAACATCCACACCTTAAAACAGAAATGCAAAATAAAACTTCGTACGCTGAATATACCTCGACGAGAGGCGAAACGCTTCCGTCAAATAAATAATATCCAACAACAGTTATACAGGCGTAATTATTAAAGAATAATTATTAAGTCTCTTAAAATGTGCCGATTTTGTTTCGGAATTATGTGAATGGAAATAATTCCAAAACACTTTTATCCAGAGTAATTTCTCTACATATCCAGCTACACATGTTGAAACAACAACTATACTTAAAACAACAACCAGAAAATCACCCAACTACTAGGATCACATATTCCAAATTTAATAATTTTCAGAAATATGATAGGCCGCTAGTTTTAATTTAAATTAAAAACTATTATAAAGATTTTAAGCTGATATTACGCATTATGTGTAGTAATGAACAAGCCAAAAAAGAGAACTTTGCTATTTCGTTTGTCAAGAACGGTTTCTTTCTAACTGACTACGTAAAAGAAATGGTTTCACTTCACATGTGTGTTTTTATGCTTGTATGATGACGCATAATTTCGGCACTGTTTTTAAAGTTGTTCCTGCATAAATTGTACCGCAATCTGACGATACCCTCCGATTACAAGCTATGGAACTACTCAACGGTTACTACCATAAACAAATGTCTGGAGAATAATGTCAATTTATTTATTTATCTGTTTAAGACACCGCTTTAATTCAATTTACAGAAAAAAACTTAACACACGATAAAACCAAATTATAGCACACTTCTACAAACAATTTTTACAGTTCTATCGTATAGCCAGGACTGGCCACCAGTTATACCCCGCAAGGGATCATGTAGTAGGGATGTAACGGATATCCTCATCCGCAAGTGCAGAACTTTCGCATAAAATCCTACATCAATTTTCACATCCGCAATTTATAATAGGGTTGTATAGCGGAAGTTTTGTTTAAATTGAAATATGTATATTATTCTTTTCTCCTTATACAAGGTTCTGCCCATTATCGCTTAACTAATAACAAAGTGGTTTTTTTTTGACGATCTTGCAATAAAAGTAACAATGAACTGAACAGTTTCATTACATAAGCGACGAATTTACAAGTTTGAACTTGCATGTAAAGTAAAGCGGCCTATTCAAGGTCCAACTTATAGAACATCCGTGTAGAATTACCGTAGGATGCGCTCACGCATTCAAGGTAATAGAAGGGATCCAAGATGATGTTCCAAGCAATCCTTTCCGGCTTTCCACGCATATTTTCTCGCTGCTCACCATCTGTCCTTACCGCACACTCGTAGGCTGTTTCCTCCAATATCTATAACTTGTTGGACCACAAGGACCCGTGCTGGTTGCATAGGAGTCCAACAACATGCAACACGTCCTATATGTATTCCTGTAACCCCTTTCACAGAAGAGTTCTTTATCGACAATCGGATCATCGTAGGTCCTACAAGTTGTACTGTGAATGGGCTACTAGAGGCGTGGAAAGGCAGGTGGTAGGCACAAAACTGAGCGTGGTTGGTGAGTGTTAACATACTGGCCTCGCATTCGGGAGGACGCTGGTTCGAATCCCTGACGGGGCACCCAGATTTGGGTTTTCCATGATTTCGCTAAACCACTCCAGGCGAACGTTTCTTTTAAAAGGCCATGGCCGAATACCTTCCAGTTCCTAGCCCCTATGCTTTCACGCCTCTAATGACCTCGACGGGGCGTATAGTTATAAAAAAGAGAGTGAGAATGGAGTTGTGCGGTGGCATGGCCTTGTGCTCGATTCTTAAATTAGTTGAGCCACGAACTCCGCAAAGTTCATATGACAAATATTGGTTTTTAGACGCGGGCGTAAAAAGGTCCAAATTACTCCAGGCAAATGCCGGGATGCTTCCTTCAAAAGGCCATGGCCGAATTCCTTCCCATTCCTTGTCCCCATCCTTGCCCCCATCCTTGCCTCCCATCCTTTCCCGTCTCTAAAGACCTCGATGTTAAAAAGAGACGTAAAGCAGTTACAAAAAAAAAAAAAAAAGTAAAAAGGTAAATAATTTAATTCACTTGTGAAACTATCCACGTTTTAGGTTGTTGAAAGATGAGGCAATAATAAATCAATATGGCAGAACTATATGGAAATGGACGAATTTGCCATAAAATATAGATTTATTTTGATTCATAATTTATTTTTTATAAAATCCGCGGATGTCAAGCACTGAACATCCGAATCCGCAAATGATGACCACCGTTGCAACTCTACCTTATGGATACAACTGTTACATCTTCCTATAGCTGTGGGCAGGGAGATTGGCGGGTGAGTGCAATCGCGTTGTTGCCGCACTTCGGAACATCCTCGCTTAGCGCCTTCTTTCTCTATCACTTGAAAATGGCAACGCTGAGCGTCCTGTGCTGCCTAGTACTCACGGCAACGCACAGACTATTAGTACAAGCTAACAGGCGAGTTTAAATGTTAAGTGCACGTTTTGGTAACGGCGCGTTTGAATCCGCCCACCAATACTTCTGGCCACTGCTATGGTATAAGAGACACACAGAGGACCAAGCCGTAGAAGACCAAAGATACAGACGATAATTCTGATAGTAGCTATCCGACTGTTCATCCCACTTTTATAACCAAGAAGCTGACTGTAAATTTCATAGTCGATCCGCTTGCCTTCACTAACAATATGCGGCTGTAATTCGAAAAAATAAATAAAACATTCACACGGAGAAACTTATATTGGCTCACCTGAAAATGTTTTAGTTTACCTTTTTGAAACTTCTTACATCTTTTGTACCTTAAACAGTTGGCAGAGGTATTTGATAGTACAGGTTTACAGTTAAGAAGGCAAAAGTGCAGGAGTAAATAAAAATAAAATTATAAATAAATTTTATTCACCTACTATGTGACCCGTTAAGTAATTAAAATGTTTCATTGCTATTTTTAATATTGAAATATTCTCATAGAATCTTATTCTTCTCAATTTATGATCATAATGGCAGATTATAAAAATTATAATGTTATATAGTTTACTGGTATAATTTTTAAGCTATTAACGATATTAAATTCAAATATTTGTATTGAAGCCATTACTGACTTATTGTATTACTGTTCATGACAAACTGATTGCTCATATGAGCATTTTTATGAATCAGCAGCAGGAAGGAACAAAATGTCATGAAAACTATCTGTCAGCTAATTTACAAGTTCTATGAAGAGCTATGCTGTTATATATATATATATATAATAATAAAAATTTAAAAGACAGTAGGTATTTATGATTTGGATGTCGGTTCATATTTAATGAAACAGATATCTAGGCTGTAATACTTTTGAGGTTTTAAGCACTGTAGACATTATCAGTTTGCGACGTTTAATTGGGATAAAGAGACCTGTTGCGGGCATAAGCCATGTCACATTACGACGTTTATTGTATTTTTTTACTTTAATATGCATAAGAGTAACTGTGCAGTACCTGAAACTTCGCTGCAGTACACTGTTCATATACTTCACATAAATCAATTAATAAGGCTTGTACCAATTAAAAACCTCCTTTATTCGGATCATCCACAAGAACTGATCCGGCAGGTCACCGGAGAAGATATTCTGTAATGTGTTCGTCGGGAAAGACTCAAAGTCACATCAGATTTTAAAGTTGTTTCATGAGTTTGGACCGGTGTAATTTGAAGATATTTTTTTAATTGGTGGTATATTTTTTCCTTCGAAAATATGTCGCTTCTAGTTTATTGCGTAAATAAGAAAATGAAATGTCATTCCCTTGTTTTAATCGTCGAAATCTTATAAAGCAGTTGACATCAAATTTTAAAACAATAACCCCGCCTATCCACTGCAACCTTGCCGGTACAAGTAGCGTAATGGATAGCCCGTATTTACAACGCTGAACATCTTCTGTGCGGACAGAATTTTAATTTTGGTGCCCTTGCCGGAATCTAATTTTACGCTTTCTTTGTAATGGCCTAAACAGCGGCGTGAATTTCGTTGGTGGAGAGGGCTCTCCTTTTAAGAATGTGTAATAAGTAGGACTCGGAGTTTTAAAAAAAATCATATGCGCATATGCAAATGCATAGTTTGAGGGTTAGTGCATACTCTAAGGATATGTGTATGTTCAGCATTTATTTCAACTCATAACCGAATATTCGATATTTCTGAAGAAACTGAAAAGCCTAATGTAACTGTGTGTGGGACATCCTTGGGCACCGCAGTAAGTCTGTCAAATTCTTGGAGTAAACAGGATATTCTTATACTGGTATTCACATGTAGAGAACTTTCTACCTGATCCAAACTCTATCAGTGACATGTTTGGAGGTGCTGTAAATGGCAAATTTGCGTGGTGGCGACCTTCTCTACTGCCCTGAGCGGCAACATTCAGGGGAGGGGGCGCGGCAAAATCAAAGAATAGCTCTATACTTGAAGAGACGACAATCACAAGTATTTGCCTCCGCTGGGAATATTCGTAATCTACCAGTGTGTTTGTTCTTGCGACATCTACCGGGAACGCCAGTGGTTTTCTTTACCCGAATGTTCCCCTAATTGCGGCACGAACCAGTTTTAATGGGAATAGATTCATGGCTTCCAGACCTCAGGGTTCTGTACTTTTAAAGGCATGTGTACATTCCTACCCAAAACAGTAGCCTCTCAAAGTTTGTGTCGACAGGAGTGTTCGTGTGCTAAGAATAGTTTTGTTTAATCTGACTGCAAAAATGCCTAAAGAAAAATGCACAAGATCATTTTTAATTAAGCAGTTGATTTCAGGCAGCAGCGACTATTCTAGTGACGGCGAAGTTGTGTACTGTCAAATATGTGAGAAGAATATAAAATGCGAGAAAAAATTTCAACTTGAACAGCATTCTAAAACTGCTGTACATCTCAGGTCAAAAGAAAATAGTAGGAACAAACAAGAGCTACGTTTAACTCGGGTATCACGGTCTGAAATTAATACATTCTCTGCTGACCTTTGTAAGGCTTTTGTATGCAGCAACATCCCGCTGCATAAATTGAATAATCCAGATCTACGAGCATTTCTTCAAAAGTATTGTGTTAATCAAAGGATACCGGATGAATCCACCACTAGGAAAAATTATTTGCTTTCTCTATACGCTTCTGTCCTGGATTCAATTCGGTCTGCCATAGGAGGGAACAGTGTCCGGATATCGGTAGATGAAACAACCGACTGAAAAAGAAGACTGAAAGAACACCATTAAAAATCTCTATTTAAAGACAACAACAATAACAAGTTACATTTTGATAAATTATTCCTCTGAATACCCATCATGTTTTGTTTTTTGAAAAGCAAAACCCTGTACGTGATTTGGATGATACCATAGGAAGATTTTTATCCCACTAATAATTCCTTTGCGAATTGTTGTTATCAATTCGCATTTTACCAACACCAATAGATTATACTAGCGACTTATTTGTAAACTTTTGATGTATCTTTCTGTTATCAGGGTGGACCGAAAGTCCGTTTACTTTTGAATCGGTGGCTGCGTCGAGCAGCGACGGTGGAGTGGAGCGGAAGGGTTACGAAACGCAGAAGCAGCCAATGGGAATCCAGTGATATGGCGTCGTTTAGCGGAGCACAACGTGCGTTCTGCGTACGCGAGTACTATCGAAACAACGATTCTTCGACTATAGCGCAACGAAAATATTGCGCTCATTACAACTTACGGCATAAAAATGAAGCTTCGTCGATTCAATTGATTAGAAAATGGGTCCTGAAATTCGAGAAGACAGGTTCAACAATGGATCAACCACGATGCGGCCGACCTAGAACTTCAAGAGATCCAGTAAACGTCTGTTCGTGAACAACCTGGCCTCTCTACTCGAAAGCGGTCTAGCGTCTTAAATGTGCCCAGAACATCTTTAAACCGCATTCTCCACAAAGATTTACATTTACATCCGTACAAAATTCAAATGGTCCAGGAATTAAAGCCTCAAGATCGTGCTCACAGACTCCAGGTTGCTATCGAAATGCTAGAGAGGTTCACCAGTTTCACCAACTTTTTTTTCTCAGACGAGGCACACTTCCACCTAAATGAACACGTTAACAGGCAAAACTGCGGGTATTGGAGTGATACTAATCCTAAACTGAACCCCCTGCATTCACCTAAGGTTACCGTATGGGCAGCGTTGTCAGCAAGAGGCATTATTGGTCCTTACTTTTACGAAGATCAAAGAGGACATGCTGTTACAGTGAATACAGAGCGGTATATTGCCATGCTACAGAACTTTTTCGCTCCAGCGCTACAGAATTTTGATGGTTTTAATCAACGATCATGGTTTCAGCAAGATGGGGTGACATGTCATACCTCCAATGAGTCACTGAATGCAGTTCGCGAAATTTTTGAGCTGACATTAACTGGCCACCTCGTAGCCCAGATTTATCCCCAATGGATTTTTTTCTTTGGGGATACCTTAAAAGTAAAGTTTTCAACAGCAACCCAGTGTCTCTTGAGGAATTAAAGGAACGTATTTGCGAGGAAATGCAGAACATTTCACAAAGCACCTGTACAGCTGTAATTGAAAATTTTCGGTCCAGGTTACAGCAATGTCAAAATAATCAAGGGTCACACATGGATGATGTAATTTAAAAAAATAAAAATCCCTATTTGTGTACTTTCCTAATAAATAAACAGTTTTCATCTCATTTATATAGTTTTTTTAATGAGTTTTTGAAAAGTAAAAAGACTTATGGTCCACCCTGTATGAAGATGTTACAATCGTGTTGCCTGTAGTGGTACAGCTTTTAAACAGTAATTACTTTTATGCACATCCGCTCCTCAGTTGAGTTGGTTAAATGTTCGATATTTGTATTGCATTTCAGAGTTATGGAAGTTATAACGGCCCTCAGACCCAGAACTTTAATGAATTTGCATTTCAAGAATTATTTGTAGCAAGCTGAGACCTGAGTAAAGGTATACTTTTCTTGCAATTAATTGTGATTTGTGTAAATTAACTTTGTTTTGTGGAGATAAATTATGTAAATGTTATATGATATATTCAAAAACAGTATTATCCACGAAACATTGATCAAAATTTTGTAATTCTAAGTATTGATGTGAGCTAATATGTTTGGAGGACATTTTCCGACAGTTTGAACTGTTTTATTTGGACAACTTTGTGTGGAAATATCTTTATTTTTCATTTGTGTGCATTTTATAATGATTGTGAATGATTTTGTTTTAATTCTGATTGTGAATGATTTTGTTTTAGTTCTGATCGTTTTAATGTGATTTCAATTGTTTAAGTATTTTTAGAATTCGTGAAACGTCGGTCGGAAGTCGTTGAATTATTATGGAAATTTCTGTAGTGCCTATATAAGCGATAGGCAGAGACGAGTTAGTTGAGTTTAGTTTTGAAGTTACTGCAAGTTATATTAGTTGGAGCATTTGTTTACCTTTGTACGTAGTATCTGTGTATGACGTCCGATTAAAAGGAAAAATTATTTCATTTAAATGGGGTAGCTATCAAAGTCACTTTGGCATCAGCGATTGTGACCTTAGTATTTGCATCTTTTAGTGCTTAGATGTGGGACTGTTGCTGACTTGTGGTTTATTTTCGAGTCGGCGGCAGCGGTGGCGGCGCTGCGGTCGCGATTACAGCCAACTCGCTCGCTCGCTCCGCGGGGGCCGCATCTCGCAGCGGCAACCCTGGAATTCAGTTATGACGTCATGCATATTGATGCGCTCCCCGGCGGCCGCCGCGCCACGGGGGACTTCCCCGCCGACTCCCGATTGCGGCTAGAGAGGACTCCACAGATTCCGTAATGTGCAGTTTACGGATCTTACCTTTGAACCAGACGGCTATTCCCCGTCCATGTTTCCCTCCGTGGACGAGATTTGCTCTATGATTATTGCGGTGTGTATTTTGCCGATTTATTTATCTTCGGCCATAGCACATATACATACTATATATATATCGCAGGTGGTGATAAAATCCTTTTTAATAAAAATGCATTGTCTGGAGACTGCGCGCTCACCTCTATGGATCGTCAATCTTCCGCAGTCCCGATAATGGCCGAAGTGTTAGTTACTCTGCCTGTCACAGCAGCGCTGCTTGTCTAGTTAGCAGAATTCAACTGAATAACTGTACTGACTTTACTTGCGCTTAAACTATTAAAAGGAAGCGTAAATTTCAAATAAATAATTGAATTTTAGTTTCCTTGCACTTATGGTGTTAAAAGAGAGTGTAATTGTGATGTTTTTGAAATTATACTTTCCGTCATTGAAAGTAAAATACATTAATTTAAATAAATCCTACCCAAATACTTCTATAATCTACCAGAGTGAGGTACTGCTATCACGAATAATATCATTAAATTGTCGCGGTTATGCTGGTGGTTCGGTTACAATACTTTCTGTGAACCTTTAAAGCTTCCGTGCACTCACTAGATTCTGGTTCTTTCTCTGACGGCCGCCAACCAATCTTACGTTGGTAAATGAAATGAAAATGCATCTTCTTATTTGAAACACATGCATTTAATAGTTAATAAGATAATCTCGCTCCAACTTCCAACCTTTATGAAAGTTCGCTATCGGTACTTCGATTCTTTAAGATTACAGGTAATGCCTCCGATAAATTTAGACTGAATAACACGCACTCTTTTCATTCATAAAACACCCTTACTAGTTCTCAGAACATGCCTATGGCTCACCACGAAACAATTCATATAAAATTCTGCAAATACTTCTTCATTAATAAACTTCCTTCATATCACCAAAGAAATCACCTTCTACAAAATTAATTCTTTATCTTAATGATTGAGTGCGAACACGCGTTCTCGTCGACTCGACTGACTGTTCACTTTCACGACGGACTCAACTACTCCACGGCCAACGGCAGACTGCCCGCCCAGAAGCCTAGGTGCGTCTTTCTCCCATGCGCACCATGCTTCCGAATTTGGGGTTCACACCCCCGAGTTCACGGACCCGGCAGATCGCTTGCTACAGTCCTTATGAAAGCGTCACAGAACTGATTAGTAGATTAGGCTGGGAGTCTCTGGTAGATAGACGACACACGTTTCGTTTAAACTTATTGGTAAACATGCGTACTCCCACTTTCACTATTGAGTGTAGTGAAATACTTCTTGCACCAACCTATTTGGGTCGGAAGGACAGGAAAGATAAAATTAGAGAAATAAGGTGCCGGACTGATTCTTATATGAATTCTTTTTTCCTTCGTACCATTAGGGATTGGAATGCACAGCACCCTCTGCCACCCACAATTTTGTGAATTGCAGAGTATATATGTAGATGTAGATGTTGACGTCACTAGACGACGACCAGTTTCCACCCATGCTTTAAAACTGGGTCCTACCTCACTAAACCCACGGACGTGGCGGATGCTGACGTCACCAGACAACCACGCAAACCGCCAATATTTAAAACTTCTCAAATTATCTTCCAAAGTAATGGGGAAATGCCATTAACCCGTTACAAAATGATTGTAATTTGTTTTTACTTACAAGTTTTTCCAGAATAAATTCCTACTACCATCGTACATGATACCCGTAGCTTTTGATGGGCATTAACACTAGTAAATACTAGTATAACAAAGAGTATGGAGTGTTAAAATGAACAAATACATGAATTTGGAAGAAATTTGTTACTATATACAATTGCTTCACACTAATAAAATGTAACATTGAATTATAGTTTAATTTCAAAATAGTCATAGTGCAGCGAACGTAAAGCTTCATTTTAAATATCTATGAAGTCTCCCGGTGATCCCCTGAAGGCTCGAAGTGGGCAATCAAAGGTCACGTGACGGATGGTTTGTTCTTCCTCACCACAGTCGCAATTTGGTGAATCTCTCATTACCCACGTGTAAAGAGATAAAGCAGATCTGCCATGGCCAGACCTAACTCTGTTAAGAGCAGCTCAGGTCTTGCGGGGAAGGTCGAGTCTCTTTAGTACCTGTTGATTGTCAAACAGGGAGTGCCATTCTGGTGGGGCTGAGGCTATCCCCTCCAAGCCCCATGCTTCTCTCCCGCTATAATTGTTAGATATAATCGTTTTGTCGATTATTATCTGCACCACATAAATAAAGGAATCTAATTTCCAAACAATGTGGGCCCAGAATTTCTTTAAATATTGGTATTCGGGAGGGTGCTGGTTAAAATCTCAATCCGATCATCCTCTTATCGATTTTAAATGGTTTCGCGAAATCACTTCACGTGAATGTTGAGATTTTTTATGAAAAGCACATTGCCAATGTGACTGGTAGTCTGTGAATTGGGGCGTAAAATAGTTGTTTATTCAGTGAAAATTATAATAAGTCGCTCATAGCGTGGGCACAAACGAGCGAGGTGTGTATGTGAGTGAAACTGCAGCGTTGCAAGATTCAGGTCACTGCAGCGTATAGCCGTTGCGCGCTACTGTTACCAAATACGATAGTGAGTAGTGGCTCGCGAGCCTGTCGGGGGCGGAACGCGTTGCATTCGCAGCGAGCCGACGATTGTCGGTTTTTGGTGCGAATCAAAAGGCGCTCGTGGACGTCGAGAGTGAAGGTTGTTGCACGCTGCGAACCTACCAGTATCCTCAGCGTCATGAGTGAATGGACAGAATATAAATGTCTTCAGCTGATAGAAGCCTATCACGAAAGCAGTGTCCTATGGAATCCCAAGGATTGGCAGCCTTAATTTTGCAAGGCTAAATAAACCTTTAAATAAATAAAATTATTTCAATTATTATTATTGATCATTAATAAACAAAAACATTTATTTGTAGGTGGAGAACCTCAATGGTAAGACAAAAACGCAGTGACGCTGCTCTACGTGAACCATTCATTAAAAAGTTAAAACCAGATCCGAAATTACAAATGCTGAAAGAGGCTTTCGGAATACTGAAAAATGCGGTAGATAAACCGAAACAGGGTACGGAATTACGGTCTTTCTTTGATTTTATACAGGAAAAATTGAAAAACTATACCAAGGAAATAATAATGCAATTCAACATGAAATATTTCAAATAATTATGCGTGCTGATCAAGAACATTATAACTCCATACAAAATTATGGTTTTTACTCCACTACACAAGCTCCACACCCTTCAGCTTATTCCTCCACTATAAATCCAGATATAGCTTTCCCTCCCACTTCTACTCCAAATCAAAACCAACAAACTCCTCTGCAGAACCCGCCATACTCACCGTACAGCAACAATAGCGTGGTCGTTTATAATCATCCAGTAAAGCATATACAAGTAAGTATGCTGCACAAGCGAGACATTTCGTCCGACAACGCGGAGCTCCAAACGAACACTGCGGATAGAGTCGGCTTGTCGTTACGGTTACAGTGAGCGTACACACTAGAACCTCGTAACAGTATCCGTTTGGTTACAGCTCGCTAGTGAGTACCCTCAGTGAGGTGGCTCGGTGTTCGTCGTGAGCGAAGTTCGTTTCACGCGTACACACTAGAACGTGGTTACTGTATGTGTTGGTTACAGTTACAGCTCGCTAGTGAGTACGCGGCTTAAGAACCCCAGCGTGGTGTTGTCCTATTTGCCGTTGTCTATTCTGCCACAAAGTAAGACGTGTGTCTTGACACTAGGCAAAGCCATGCTTTCCCTCTAGCCTTGTCTCTTGTAGCTACTACTGGGTAGATAAATATGTTAAATAAATGATTCAGTCTGTGTAACTTAAACGAGTTGTTTGCCGTTATTTGTAATAATGTTGTAATGCCTCATGAAAATCTATTTGGTAATGATGGGTTATATTAGGGATCCTTATTTAATCGTTCAGTCTTTCGTGTATCAGTTCAGTAACGCGGTATTTCAGTCATAGTGATGTGAAGAAGCCATTCAGTAATTTAGTAAGATCAGGTTGGTAGTATCGTGCTGTGTGCGAGGTATGTCCTTCCGGTAACTTTAGTCAGTGATTTCGGTTAAATGTATGGTTAGGTGTTTATAATTAGAGTATGTGTTTAAATAATCCATTGGATTGTTTAAGTAATTTACAGTCGTTAGGTTAAAACAAGGTATTTCAGATGATTGTGTGGAAGTGTTCGTGATAAATCGGCAAGGTAAGAACTATTATAAATATTTATATGTAGAGCAGTTCGGGATCCCTGCTACATCAAAGATCGCCCTGGTATCTAATATACTTATCCTGACAAATAACATCTTGATGCCTACATGTAGCATAATCTATTATAATTCGGACAATAACCAAAAACCCATCCAAACGAATAATAATTGGCATCGAGTGGATTGCACGGCCATATAAACCCCTCTTCCTAATTACAACCGGTACCAGAAAAAAATTGATTGGTATTAATATATTAAATATGTTCTATATCATATACAACAGTTACACGGGCGGTGTCAGATGTAATATCAACCCACTTATCACATTTAGTTTCCAGGTTCTCTTACCTAAACCCTTCGCACGCTCAAATAACCACGACGAATACGAGTTACAACTCCAAAACGATAAAACCTGTTTATTTACACCGGTTTCTACTGGTGAAATGAGTATGAAAAAAAATAGTTGATGGTTACAATGTGGCGAATGAGCAATACACTTTACGGTTATGCTCAGTAAATTCGCAATAGAGCCAACATCAGTGTATAGCACAACATCTCGGATGAAAGTATTACATACACAAAATAAAACGAAATTGTGGTGATGGTGCATAGTTGAATAATGTTTGGAACTTGGCAACGATTCTGCGATATAATTAATATTTGGTTCCTTCTGTATATTTCACATTAAAAGAGCCGCTATTCTGGAGTGTTTGATCACTGATTGTTGGCGGACGACCATGAACTGTCTGTGATGGTTGTTGCTCGACTGAACAGCGCGGAGTGACGACTGCTTGCATTGGCCGGAGGTACACGAGAACAAACGAGCGACTTCGTGCTGTCAGTGGTTACACGGTCAGTTAGTCTATTAGTAACTTAAACTGTACTCAACAGGGTCTCTGAAAAACATGAAATATGGGGTCTCCTTATTGTTCTTTCAATATGTTTTAGCATAAATGCATAATCTATAGTGAAATAAGCTTTTCTGAAACCTGTTTGTTCTTAAATCGTCAATGGTTCTGCAGTTATCTGGAGTCTCTTGGTAATTAATTTTGAATATGTCTTGTATTCCTTATTTACCAGGGGTATTAGTTGAAGTTTACTGGTTGTACTTATAGATATCGCTAGCAATATGAATACATTTCTATGATTTTGCATGAATGTCTTTTGTTTCTATTGACATTAACCTTCAACAATACGCAAGTCACATTCCGCGGCAATAATAGTTTCATTGTTGTTTTCCTCAGTGAATATGTCGAGTTTTGTTCCAAGTAAATCGCATTTGCGACATTCGTTGCTTTTCTTATTTCATCAAAATAAAAAAGCAGCTGAAGCTCATCGGTTATTGGTAGAAACTTATGGTGAACATGCTCCAGTGATTAAAACATGTGAGACATTGTTTCGTCAATTTAAAAGTGGAAATTTCGATTTGACAGACAATGAACATCCTGGTGCAGGGAAAAAGTTGGAAGATGAGCAATTGCAGGCGTTGTTGGATGAAGACCCAACCCAATCGCAACAAATATTGGCACAAACACTCAATGTGACCCAAGGAGCAATTTGCCAACACTTAAAAGCCATGGGAAAAATCCAGAAGTATGGAAAATGGGTGCCACACCAACTGAACGATAGACAAATGGAACATCGAATAACCGTTTGTGAAATGCTGCTTGATTGGTTCGAAAGGAAATCTTTTCTGCACCGAATTGTCACGGGGGACGAAAAATGGATTTATTTTGAGAACCCAAATCGAAGAAAATCAAGGCTTTCACCTGGTGAGGCCAAATCGCTTATGCCATAAGACAACGCTCTGTGTTTGGTGGGACCAGTGTGGTGTGGTGTACTACGAGTTATTAAAACCTGGTGAAACAGTGAATACGGATCGCTACCGACAGCAAATTATCAACTTGAATCATGCGTTGATCGAAAAACGGCCGGAATGGGCCCGAAGACATGGAAAAGTTATCTTGCAACATGACAACGGGCCGTTGTCATACCGCTAAACTGGTGAAGGACACATTAAAAGCACTTAATTTGGAACTATTATCACACCCGCCGTACTCTCCGGACCTCATCCCGTCCAACTATCACCTTTTCGCATCGATTGGACACTCACTTGCAGAGCAGCGCTTCGCCAATTTTGAGGAAGTCGAAAAATGGGTCGTCGAATGGTTTGCCTCGAAAGAGAAAATTTTTTTTGGGATTGTATTCATAATTTGCCTAAAAGATGGGCGAAATGTGTAGAAATGCAATGGTCAATAATTTGAATATTTTTTTTTTTTTTTTTTTTAAATTCCTTTCAAATTGCGTTTTTCTTTATCGAAAAAACCGGCAAATTTTAACTAATACCTCTGGTATATTCAGTTTAAACCTCTAGGTTTTAAAGTATTAATCCAGTCATAAACGTACGGTCTTCCGCACAGGTGTAGAACATTTACACACAATTTTTATACTTTTTAACCTCCGATTTCTCCTAAACGGAGTCCCACCAGGCAGAACTGCTTTAGGGCGAGACACCAGAGGTGACGTACTATTTACCAGACTTCTTCGCTCTACGATTGCGATTTCCACTCTGAAAACCTCCCCTTGTTAGATCGGTCCAACAGTGCTGTCAGCGATTACTACTGCGTCGCGGCGGAAACGCGCGCCATTTTGCGCCGTTGTCGACGCTGTTTCCGGTTCAAGCTGCAGCGTGTAGCGGCGCTCAGATAATTACTTTTCTCCTAAGCCAACAGCGGCGGTCACTGGGCTCGGTTTAATTAATCCCGACGCGGCGTTTGTTAACAGCGAAGTGCCTCACCTCAGCTTTCCCTCCGCTGCTGTGGCCTCCCACTTATTTAAGTTTCTTGATGAAAAGCTGCCACGCCACGTGTTATCGTCTGGTACACATTTAGCCCTCCCTGACGCATGTCCATAGTTGTGATCTGAAGGAAACTGTGGTGAAAATAAAATCACGGCAGAACACTACATAAAATGCCAACAGTTTAGGAACCCTTCCTAAAGAAAAATTAGTGTGGAAGGAAGAAATGTTACTATGCTGCTTAGTGAGTTTAATGCAGTGGCGTAGCTAGGTCAACAAGGGCCCCGGTGCAAAAAAAATATTTTAGGCACTCAGGCCAGATGGGCGACCTGTTTTTTGCTTTTTGTTGCTGGTAAGGGCATGGGCGCCGGCAGGATTGCTTCTAGGGGGTGCACCAGGGCTGGGCGACCCACACGGCGACCCGGGATGTAGGGGGGTGCACCAGGGCTGTAGGGGGGGGGCACCAGGGCTGTAATTGGTGCTCCCCACCCCCTATCGGCCCAAATTTCCGGGCGACCCGGGATGTCAGGGGGCATCCCCTTGCACCCCCCTCCCGGCGCCCATGGGTAAGGGCCCCCTGAGCTGAGGATCGAGGCCTTGAGTTGTGCTTAGGGGCCCCCTGAGCAGTGGTTGGGGCCCCCTGAGCAGTGAGAGGGCCCTTAGGTCACCAGTTTGCCATGAAAGCTCGTGGGCTGAACTGCGCTTGGGGGCCCCCAGAGGTATACTTGGGGCCCCCTGCGCGTAGGGGCCCCGGTGCACTGCACCGCCTAGACCCATAGTAGCTATGTCCCTGGTTTAATGAATGTGATAACAGAGTAGGGCATATGCACTAATAATGTCACCGATCTACTTGGATTTTCTAACAAGAAGTATCTTGTGGGTGCGCAGACTTCCGCGGTCGTTGTCAATGTAATCTTGGTTGTCCGGGTTGAACCGCGTCAATTTGTTGAAACCTGACGTTTCGGCCATCATTTTGTGGCCTTCTTCAGAGTACTGTCTCAGAGTACAGTACTCTGAAGAAGGCCACAAAATGATGGCCGAAACGTCAGGTTTCAACAAATTGACGCGGTTCAACCCTGACAACCAAGATTACAAGAAGTATCTTATTATTCTTGCAACTAGAGATTGAGTTGTAAAGTTAAGTTTATCAATGTGAACCACATACTATATTTAACCTGCCATGACGTTTCTGGTACCAGTCACGTTTCAGAAATTAACAGATTGGTTGGGTTTCCCTTCCACGTCTCTGTTTCTTGTCTTCCATCACTGTAAGTTAGTCTGAAAAGCTGAAACAGGTTTGTTTGATGTAATTAATATTTAGCCGAGTATGTTGAATTTTTATCACGTTGTGCGTATGACTCAATAATGCAACAGCATAAAACCGGAGTTCGGCCTTCATTACAGTTTCTAAATGTGAATTATAAGATAGACTCCATTTACACTCTCGTAACATACGCGCAGGACGAACAAAATAAGACTACAGTAACCTTCAGCTTTATTATGAAAATTAAACACTACAGAACGTATAAAGGAATACAGATTTGTAATATGTGATTATTGCCGGCCATTTTTTCCACAGTTGCTTGTTAAACTAATAATTATTAAGTAAATACGCCAATACAACTGTTGTTGGATATTCTTTATTTTTCGGACGCGATTTGTAATAAATTCACCAGTTTGTTACCAGAATAGTAATCGTTTCTTTTTAACTGTTCAGTCATCAACTAAGCCATCTTTTTCAGGATCGTCCGAGGTTCCTGATCCCCACTCATTCGTGATTCAACATTTGTCTTAAAATCCTTTCTTCATTCAATTTTCCCAAATGCAGTTCTCGCTTCATTTAGCGACCCGTCCATTAACAGATGATATGCTTATTCGTTACCTAATTTCTTACCTTTACATAACTTCGCCGTCAAAAATCCTTTATCCTTCTTAGAAATTTCTCTGTTAATCAGTTTTTGTCATCCGCTAGCTTACACTGTTGTGTGTGAACACGGGTTCTGCCAATATTTCATAAAATTCATTGGTTTATCTTCCCTCGTTTGCTCCCAGAAATGGACTTATTGTGCCATGGACTAACACTCACATAATAGTCTTCTCCATAATTTACATTAAAAGTCCAGTAATTAAAATCTAAAGCACCCCTATTATTTGATTTTACTTATTATTTTTGGCCGTACTGCGCTTTTTTCCCCCCTAATTTCGATGAGATAAGTGAGTGATATTCACCTGATTTAACTGGTGTATGGCCAGTTGAAGATCTTATTCACACATCTGGATTATAACTTGGTCATTTGGCAACAACATAGTATTCACAAATTAATATCCCGAATAGAATCTAACACCAGTGTTAACTCGGGTAACTAGCCGAGTTAAGGAAGTGCTATCGTCATATGATATTACGGCGAACACAATCACTGTCGCCATCTTCTGGTGAAGTGCGGAATGCTCGGCGGTCGAGTGCGCGCGAGTCTTGGTTGGCTCAACAACTTCGCACGCATCAGGCACTTCACTAGAAGATGGCGACAGTGAATGTGATCGCCGTAATATCGTGTGGTAATAACACTTCTTAACTCGTCTAGTCACCCGAGAACAGTTCATATATTCTCAACACCGAGAGACACTGCGTTCTGAAGTGTTAACTCTTCCTTTCCAATGGCGTACAGCGCCATCTATATACGAGTATTTATCAAATAATGGGAATAAACTACGTCATTGTCACTATTGGCTCTGTTTTTCGTTTGCCAGTAGCTATTACTATATTTATCTCTTGATAAATCGTTTAAGAACCTTGATGTAAGTGGTGACCTATATGTCAAAAGTATTCCATAAAGTAGTAGGGAATCAAACTGACCTGCGAAATTCATGGCATATGCATCCTTAAATACGAGCCATGAGATTTTTTGTGTCTACTTGTTGGTCGTACTTGCTCTGTCACTTTGATATAAGCGTGTGTTCCTTGCCATTGTTTTTCCAGTTAAGGGCCCTGTTGCCACCTAACCCAATTGATAACAATTTCAGTACATGGAAAAAGGTGGATGTTACCACCGATTTACGACCAATGGCTGTGTGTCTATGCGTATTGTTATATTCACTTATGAATTGCATTTGTTGCTAGGATACATTGAATATCTTCACCTTACCTTAGATTCTTTGGAAAAAACATAAAACAATAGTTTTGTTTATTTGTTTTTTGACTTCACGACTCGTCGGCATCGAGATAATTAGAGGTGGGAAAGCACTGAGGGAAGGAACGGGAACGAACTATCCCTGTTATCCACCCAATTTGTTTTCGAGAAAGCATGGGAAACCGAAATCTGAGCTAGATGGAGGTTCGAACACGCATCCTCCCGAATGCGAGGCACTAGCTTTACCTCTCTCGGTATTATCACTATGAGGGTAGGAGGTGACATAGCTAACGGCGCTTTTGCTTTTGAACTCTTACAAGATGTAAATCCACTAATCTGTTGAAGCACTATTTAATTTAATTACAATGGAGCGCACGTTCCGGTGGAAATTTCCCTACACACCCATCTTTCCACTTCCCCTTCTCTGCACCCTCTTAGATTTGGCCTCTACAAATTTCAACTTTAAATTCTTTCAACGATTTTGGTAAATTCTTCAATTCTCTTGGTAACTTATTCCAATCCCTGACACCCTTACCTAAAAAAAGAGAATCTTCCTACACCCTTGTGCCTGAAATCGAGTGCCAGCTTGTGGTCATGGTCATCTTTTCCCTTTCATGCACTACTTTTCATACCTACTGCAATATCTTTCCATGCCTCATCACCAATATACGCCTTGTACACTCCCATGACCCTCTTCACTCTCCACCTGTCTTGCAATGAATCCCATTCCAGCTCTTTTGTCATATCTGTTACTGGTTGCGTTCTGCGATAATTTCCAGAAACAAATCTAGCAGCCCTTTTTTGCACCCTCTCCAACTCCTGTATTTGATACTCAAAATGTGGGTCCCATACTACACTACCATATTCAAGTATATCATCGACAGGTAAAGGGATGGGTTTTTCCTTACTTTGGCCGTTTATTCCTCCCATTTTGTGTATTACAACATACTTTCTAAAATTTAACTGACAGGAGCGTTTCACCACGTTACTACTAATTTGTATCATTCATAAACTTGTTTATTCGTAATCTATCTTCTTCTATCTATATCTATAAAACGAAAACCGGACATATTGGTCGTATAAAAACTCGGAAACTACGGGGCAGATTTCGGTGGAGTTTTATCGTTTTAAAGCTTAAAATGTTAATTCACTTGTCTGGCATGTCTTATGTTTCAACGTTAAATAATGTAGGAGCATTAAATGAAATTCTGAACGTATGGTGAGAAATTCCACAGGAGAAATCACTAGATGCCGCATACTCCGCACTAAACATACAACACAATGTCTCTGACCATAGTCTTTAATTAAAGCAATAAGATAACTTATAGTAATAACTATTTTGCACACTAAACAAAACTTTAAGTATTTTTTCTTTTAATTCGATATATTCAATTTTTAAAAGTCATAGCTTAAAGTATTCTTTCCTTTAATTCGGGATATCAATTTTTAAACGACATAGATAGCCGTAAAAACAACAGAGATTTTCTTTAAGCACGATCTCATGACAATATCTCTGTCATTCAGCATTAGTCTTCTCTTTACGATAATATTATTCCGGATTCACTTTTGATATTTTATCTGCAGAGTTAAAGGATCTGGCGTTTCGAGCCACAAGTATATCCATTCACTTCGCATTGAATCAAACGTGAGTTTTTAACTTAATCTAGGGTTGTTCAGAAATGTAGTAATGAAATTTCTTAACCAAGTTATCGAAGCTTGATATGCATGAATCTTTTCGGACGAATGAAAATAGTATACCTGCAAATAAACTTCAGCCCACCAGTTTCTTGGTAGGGGGTGGGTGAATGTAAGTTTGCTTTAATTCCGAAAAAAGTTTGCGCGTATTTTATGAAACATTGTACAAATGTTTTGCGGAATAAAAATAGGGTACGGTTAAATCTACGCGAACTATACCGGGCAACGCCGGGTTCTCCGTTAGTAATTTATAAATAACGCTGATATGTAATTTCATGGTATATCGATATGTAGTTAGTACCAAAAACTGTATTAACGTTTCCTGATATTTTCGTAAAGCGTATTCTGACCATACATGCATCGGCAATACGAGACTCCGTAGACTGTGTGATAGCGACAGTGTGCAGCTGTAGGGAGCACTGTGCAGGGCTCTGCGTGACAGCTGTTCTGTAATGAAACACAGGCTACGACACCCCTGACACAACACTAATCACGACGCCAAGCAACTTGAGCCTACTCTATCCTCCTAATACTTGTTCTGAAACCGGCAAACAGTACCCTCATGAAAAGTTATACTTCCTTTAACGAAATTCATGTTGGTTAGCCCTCTATTATTAGGAAAACCTATTTTTGTCATGTATACTGTTTACAAATTATTAATTCACTTTTGTTTGACTACTATGAGTATTCTATAAACAATTTATAGCTATCCGGACCAATTAAAAGTGAATTCTTAAAATTGGTTTGTAACTATTATTAAAAAAACAAATTTTTAAAATATATTTTGGCACTAATAATAAAGAAGGTGATGCACCTATGTGTAAAATAATAATAATAATAAAAATAATAAAACTTCCTTTGTGGGTCTAGCGCTGCGCAGTGTTTTAGCTACTGCGAACGTTTCGGCACCCAACCTGAGACTTTTCTCACGGATATTTCTGACTGATGTGTCCCCTGCTGACAACACCCAGTCGTTTGCCTGCATGCAGGCCGGATTGTTTTGGTTTTTCGCCAGCGGGAGTGTTGCATCTGAGGCGAGTGTCAGCTGTTCCGTAGATGTTGTTGTTATTTTAGATCAGGAGTAATCAGCATTTTTTACCTACCTCACACTTTTGTATCTCTATTAGTAGTAAAATTTTCTAACCGCCCACCAGTTCCATATTAATGGTGATGTACTCGTATAATGCAGGGTAGCGAATTTATAAAATTTATAAAACAGAATCTTAATAAAACCACTTGTTGTAGCTCTTTGCATACATAGAAGCTTGAAGTGTATCAAATTATATTTAATTAACTACATTATTAATGATATCGCTGAGAATAGTGTTGTGAAACTGGCTCAATTCTGTAAGAATATGTTTCTAAATAATGCTATGAATTGTTTTGAAAAAAGTCGACTATATAATAATACTAATAATAATAATAATAATAATAATAATAAAAAAACTAAATTGCTTCAGTATCGAACAAAACACCTACCGCCAACCATGGAAACTCGAACACCTTCGCATTCACATTAGACTGAAACCACAGCCACCGTCTTTATAGGAGTTCTTGAGGTGTTTAACAATTCATATTGATTCGCAGATTTATGGTTCAAAAAGCATAAAATATTTAAAAAAAAAATAAGCTACTACTTGCAGTGGTGGATTTCTGTGGATATATTTTTAATTTCATAATTATCAATTATTAGAAAGGGTGTTTTAATTTTTATGAGGTGTTACAAACTTAATACACGACAAGAATCTTGATGCTATTGGGTGTACATGGAAACTGTCAAAATATGAAATTTATTTAGCTTCACTCGCATTTATATATTTGGGATAATTTATCGTTTATGTTAATATAGGATAGCAAAATTTTCAAAGCAACTTCCAGACGTACAATGAGCCTTTATGAACAAACAAGCAAAAGAATTTTATTTTAACGTTAAATTCAAATAATCAATATATCAGCTAGAAAACATGCAAAAGCAATGTACAAACAAATTAGAATGATCTGTGACAAAGTTATCAATAAGGCTTTAGAACGAAAAGAAACTTGGGCGCCACGATTGGATCATATATATCATTCGAAATTGTATAACGTTGTATCATTATAGTTTTTATTTATTTATTTATTTAAAGGGATAGTACTTTAAGGGTTTCATGGAATGCTTGGTTTTAACACTTTACCATTGTAGTTTTTCTTAAAATAACTACTCAATATTAAATAATAGATCTAGTCTAGCTGACAAAACATATCATTTACAACTTCCTGCAAGCAAACTCGCGGAGCGACATTCGAATTACAAAGTCGAAATGTTTCGTAACAAAAGATTTTCAGTTTCCTACATACCACCCATCCTTTCACCGCAGTTCTTTAGTTACACTTATGTTACAGTATTATAATACCGCTCGTTTGAGGCGGTAAAAGTTTAAAGAAGTGACAGATATATGTAATCCAGCTGTTTAGTGAAAATTATTATATCACAGCTAAGTATGGTCTTCAATGAACTGTAATCCAGTTTTGGAGTAAAGCCATTTGGCACGAATATGGTGTCGATTTACTGTCGTTGCGTAAGTATTCTTTAAAATCTCCAAATATGATGATAGCAATATTATTGGAATTCAATAAGTTCATAACAAACTCAAAAACAGTCTTATATGGGTATTTGAAAGAGCTATTTAACCTTCTAATATTCCTGACCAACAAAACTATGAAGCATATTCGCAATGTGACAGGACATCCAAACATCCTAAACTATAAGGGTATCATCTACAACTTATTTGTAATCAACGAATACTACGCGCAGAACGAGTAAAAATTCCGGTTGTTGACATTTTCTACGACACTTTGTCAATTTTAGTAAATTCTTTAAACATTTAGTACATGAATAATGAGATATCTACCTGTAGTTGTTCCTTTTAGTTGAAAAATTTAATAGGAGTTATCTTGGTGCCCGTTATTTAAATTAAAGTCATGTTAAGTTCTCGTAAAAAAAGATGGCCAGACCTTCCTTGTGAAAGAGAACCTTGAATTTTCAAAGCGGGAATCTCAACTACAACAATCGTTTAAACAAATAAACATTACTTATTAGGTTTATTTTCTCAACCGAAAAATTAATTTTGTTTGTAACAGAATAATATATATATGTTTAAACTATTCAATGTATGCCATGAAAATTTTTTCGTCGTAACATCATTTTGAACCTTTTGAGGTTTTTCATTTACTTGGGTAATTGGGGAGAGGTCACAATGCTAATGACCTTGGGATCTGATCTCGTGTGATACAAAATAAAAAGTTGTAAACATTATACCGACTGAGTTTTTAATAAATCCCCAAAGAAACTATAGTAAATGGGATACGCGAAAAACATATTTTCATCCCTCTGTTAAATGTATGGTGAAGTTCACATCTACCTGCCAAATTTTATCCCAAAATGTGCAAATGCGGAAGAATAAGGAAACTGTGAAATAGGAATGAGCGGTCAAATGCAGGAACGTAGAATTTCTCGCAGTGTAATTACGTAGAACTATTCGGGGGTATTCTACCGAATCTTGATTTCTATACTCAACGTTTCTACGATTTTTTTAAACTGTTTAACGTCTCCTATAACAACTAGGTCTTTAGTGACGGGAAAGGATGGGGGGCAAGGAATGGGAAGGAATTCGGCCATGGCCTTTTGAAGGAAGCATCCGGGCATTCACAGTGATTTTGGGAAACTATGTAAAACCCAAATCTGGATGCCCGGACGGGGATTCCAACCGCCGTCCTCCCGAATGCGAGGCCAGAACGCTAGCCGTTACACCACCACGCTCGGTCGTTTCTACGACATTTTCTACCGTCAACTTCAGGTGATAATGGAAAGCACTATGACTACTGGTCCTTAAAAAATATTTATTTATTCTTTAGTATGTTTCTCTCTAAATAAGTTATTTAGTAAAGTCGCACAAGACTGGGTTTCGTGAACCTTCCTCTCTTGAATATATTTCAGTGTCCATTATACGTGAATGAAAATTTAAAAAAGTATGAACGGGAAGTGAAGCAGGACACAGTATAAATAATGAATAAGACTATTTTGTTTAAAGCTATCATAGAAAAACAATAAAGATATTCTTATAAGTATCAACAAAGTATTTAAATGCATTACCTCCAACTGTAAGATAATTGCGTGACAATACATTTAAGAGAAACATGAAGACCGTTTCTGGTAAATTTTTTACAAACCCCATGCAAATTCAATGATTTGTTGTAAATTTGTAAAACATAATGTATATTCTTATGGCAGAAGTATGGCATTCATTTATACTTGACCTCTACTAAAAACCCAGATAATATCAGTTTACAAAATTTTAAATAAAATATTCAGTTCTGTGTCCTCGACTAATTTCGTTTAAGCGTTAGAGTCCTGTAACCGACGCGACGCACAGAGTAGATAGAGCGTCAGCAACAGGGACCTCGACAATTGACAAATCTACAGCATTTAAGTAGCGAAGATGATCGTGGCGTGCTCGCTGATTGACTGAATTGTGAGTAGCGAAAGCACCCTGCAGGCTAGGCTACGCGGTGTAGCTCTCCCGGTGCCGTTGCGTCGTGGCGGCCTTTGAATCCAATAACCGAGGAACGCCGGGAATTAGGAGCGCGGCTCGCCCGCCGCGAAAGAAGATTGAGCACATTCTTGGGCGAGCGCAGCCGCTACGGCCAGCAAACCAGAGATAATACACACAGCTACCGCACAAGCTACCTCGAGCCTGCGCAGGGCGTCAGGCGCTGAGAGAACAGACTCCAAACACGCCTTCGACTCCAGTAGCGACACAAAAATCAGCGATTATTACTGCAGCCTATGGGTGGCAGGGAAGCGTACCTTGCATCATGAAACCTTAGGTCACTGTCCTCGTTGATGTTACTGTGGTGTTCAGCAGCCTCCAGCACCTCATATCATCAACGAGCAGAACGGACTAGTGTTGCAAATTGAAAAATAAAAAATTTTTTTTTTCAGCTTTGTGAAAAAAAAAAAACATGAAAAAAAACTTAGCACCCTTGTTTTTTTTCTAAATTTTTTTTTTTTTTCAGGAAACAATATATTTTATAAATTATAGTTTCATATACGGAACTTACATTTTACAAATGTGTTTTAAATGTTACTGAATCATATAATGTTATACATAATGATTCATAAATGTATCTATATTGGTAACATCATTTTATTCATCCTTTGTCAGTACCACATTCACTAGTATCAGCACTACCAACACTAGTTCGGTCGGTGTCGGAATTTTCTGTTTCTTCTTCTGTCTCCTCTATATCCATAACTTCAGAAGTAGTTAAATTTTCTTTTTCTGGTTGTTCCTGTATTGTACGCAAAAGATTTTGAGATTGCAATTTTAAATTGTGAGCAAAGTATACACTGTGCTTAAAGACTGCGCCGATAGTTCTGTATTACGGTCTTTTAAGTTTGAATTTAAATCTATTATCATACAAAATAGGATATTTATTTCTTTTCAATCGTTGGTTTACGCCAACAGTTGCAAGGAAATGATTCATAATTACTGACAATTTCATGACTCAGTTCAAATAACGAGTATCAATTCTAACAACGGGGAACGGGGATTCCTTCTCGTGTAACCTAGCCTATTCGGGAACTCCCCGTTCATTAAATAAAATTTCAGTCAATGTTGCTAATATTTTTGTATTTTTTTTTCTACTGAACCAGAAAAATATGTTAGATTTAAAAATTAAGAAAAGTACTTAGAATAAACTCTAAAACAGTCATATTAAACAATAAATGCCTTACAAATTTGAGATTTAGTAGTTATGAAAAAAAAACATTTTTTTCAAAGTTTTTTTTCGTGTTTTTTTTTTCAAGCCAGAAAAAAAAAACCGTTTTCTACAACACTAGAACGGACTAATACTTCATGAAGCGAGGCATGCTTTGCTGTGAAGAGAACAAATCACTCTATAAACCCGACCTAGCCACGTGACAGCTGCTTTCTCCTGATAGGCTGGACCGTTAAAAGCTTCCATACAACCAAATGGTAACCGTCTTTAGTAGTCCGTGTGCTTCTTATTGTACTTCCGGCAATGAAGAAGACCACAGTACATCGGCCGAAACGTTGGTGTCTAAGAAATAGGGCGTATCGCCTCCAGGAAAGCATGAAAACTTCTTAATACGGCCATGGAGGCTTTCGACTGGATCTTTAATTTTGTTCCAGCGCATGTCACGTTCGACTTGAATATATGAATAAGTTACGTAGCCTTTATTTTCGCTGTATGTTTTGTACTGCTAGCCATGTGGCCGCGTGGCGTGTATGTATGTTCGAAAGATGAAACATTTTCCGCTTCTTTCCAGGTGATACACGCGTGCCTGCGCTTCAGACCGATAAAAGAACGAATCGTAGCCTAAAAGAATCCAATTGTTCAGAAATACGAGTTAAAAAATTCAGTTATTGATATGGTCGATTCTATGAAATATTTGGGAATAACAGTACAAAGAAACATGAAATAGCACTTACACATTAATTCGTTAGTAGGTAGAGCTAATTCTAGGCTGCGATTCATAGGTCGAATATTGAAAAATTGTAATGAACAAACAAAGGAGATAGCGTACAAATCTCTTGTGCGTTCACATTTGGACTATTGTTGTGCCATTTGGGATCCGTTTCGTAAGGGGTTGGTCGAAAGTATAGAGAAAGTACAGAGAAGAGCCGCTCGATTCGTGACCGCTTGCTACAGTCCTTATGAAAGCGTCACGGAACTAATTAGTATACTAGGCTGGGAGTCTCTGGTAGATAGACGACACACGTTTCGTTTAAACTTATTGGTAAACATGTGTACTCCCACTTTCACTTTTGAGTGTAGTGAAATACTTCGTCCACCAACCTATTTGAGCCGGAATGACAGGAAAGATAATATTAGAGAAATAAGGTGCTGCAATGATTCTTATATGAATTCTTTTTTCCCTCGTACCATCAGGGATTGGAATGCACAACAAAGAGATTAGCTTTGGTGCTGAGCACCCTCTGGCACCCACAATTTTGTGAATTCCAGAGTATATATGTAGATGTAGATTTAAAATAACGAAACGAGATAGAAATATCATTTTATACATACACGCAGAATGTGTCACCTTCTGTAAAGTGGTCTGATATAATTTATAGTTCAGAAGGTAAGCAATAGAATGCTGAAAATTTACATAAATAGAGAAATGAAGCCCTCACACAAGAGACTAAGATGCGCCAGGAGAATCGAAGTAGTGCTCTAACAACTAGAGGAGTATCGAGGAATGCAAAAGGTCTGAGATCACATCTGCGTAACGAATGACAGAGCTATAGGAGCACCGCAAAGGTGAGACATTGGGTTTAGCTGAAGTCGGGTATTCTGGTATAGCTACGCAAGAGAAGGATATAGACACAGACAGCGAACAGTCAACCTAGACCCAATATCTCAATAACTACACATTTCTTATGTCCTATTTTGGTGTTGCAAGGGAAAATAACACGTTCTTGATCTTAAACCGAGGTGGCTATGGAATTACTTCCTAGTTATTTTATTGACTGGCTTGTTAATTTCTGCTACATGTAATCACCTCGAATTACTGTTAATCCGTAAGGCATAGTTTTAGTAATAGCAAAAAATTAACGTTCCTGTCTATTTTTTGATAGGATAAGTTTATAATTTTATTTGTCTACCAAAGACGACAATGAACAAGCTGCTTTGCTGCGTGGTCGAGAGAGCCCTTCACCATTTACATCCGATCAGACGCGAGCGAGAGATAAGTTTTCGCAACGCTTATTAACTATTAGCTGTTACCCGCGACTTCGTACGCGTGGAAGTGGTATTTTATTGCTATAATTGGAAGTAGAAAGTTGTAACTTAAACAAAAAGGTGTCCTAAAACTCATGTCTCGTGAAGAGAACCAATTTGCAACATTTTTAAAAATAGCAACAATCTTAGGGGGTGAATGATTGACTGTTGGAGACTAACTGCTACAATTTCTTCGGTAAATTTTTGTTTGTAGTTTAAATTTATATCACCATCTGAGGACATCTTTTGTATACAATGTTTTTGATTTCACTGTTCTTTGTCAAGATCATACGCAAACCAACTGCGAGAGAAACAAAACATTAGTCACTTATGTAACATTACATAGACTTGCACACACAGTTTGTCAGTCAGTAACAATTCGATTAGATTATAGAATTTCATTACTAAATACTTATCCCAAAGAAGTGTCCTGTATTCTTACTAGTGATACTAGTATTTTCTTGTCAATTAATATTGGTTTACGTAATAAACAGAAGAGTTACTTTCACTTTTCTGATATTAGTATAGTTGGAGTACTTACCGGGATGCGTTGGAGTAGACAGCGAACAGTCAACCTAGACCCAATATCTCAATAACTCTCCGTAGTTAACTGATTTAGACCAAAGAGCGATAAGCCAAGAAAGACCTTGCAGCTACCGCAACATGACTAGCATCTGTCCGTTTCTTTCTCTAAGGTTTACTGTGTTATTGTTTATTTCATTTATATTTGGCTATTACTTTTTCTTTCATAAATTTTTAGAAAGAAAAAGTACAATATTGTTATCTTCGGTCTCTGTAACCATTTATCCAGCTCCAATTTATATTCGTACCATTCCAACTATTGTATCATAGTTTGCTTTGTAATTGTAGACACTTTAGTTAGGACAGCGCTAGACGGCTATACCCAAGGATGGGCCCGAACCGGTGACTCTTACAATGTCAATTTCAGGAAGCATTAAGGAAATGAAAATAAGGAAGAACAGGGATAGTACACCGTCACTTACAAGAGATAAAAGACAGAGGGTAGCGGCGGCCATGTCAAAATGAGCACATTGTAAATACCTCGCTGTAACAAAGAATATTCATGTATAGAGATAAGATACATATCAGAGGGATGGAAATTACACACACAGAATAACACTTTACTTTCAGAAATGTAATGTGTGCTTGTTTTTGTGTGTTAGCTGCTAGCTTTTCTTTAGTCACGTAAAATGTCGAAGGCGTCTATCTCAGCCTTTATTTTCAGCCAAATGTCGGTGATTAACTGTTTTTTTACTCGCTGCCGCGGAAACTGTGGAAGACAAAAGCCAACACAGTGCTATGACGTCATCCACTCTTCTGCTCGTTACCGAGGCAAAATTGTTTCAGCATTTTAATAGCTGCGTTCCAGGCCGCACTGAGTTGATAACCAGTGTCCGTGTTAACTAATGCATCAGTTGTTATGATTTATACACCTTCTGTAATAACGCTGGCCCAAATATCTTTGACCCGGGCTGAAGCTGTAGATAACTTTTTTTTTTTTAACCAGATTTTTCTTCTGGCCCAAGACGAACATTTCTTTCGTGTTCAACAAATCGCTGCACAATACACCGCTGCGTTTGTCCCACATAACTACGGCCACATTCACATGGCATATAATATACACCAAGGTTTCGTAAACCTAGGTCAATAAAGATTTTTTGGCCGGCGTTATCACAGAAGCTGTAGAAATCAGAACTGACTCTATAGTTAACAGGGACACTGCTTACCAACTCAGTACGGCTTGGAACCCGACTTTCAAAATGCTGATACAATTTCGGCTCGGTAACGAGCAGAAGAGTGGTTGACGTCATCGCACTGTGTTGGCTTTTGTCATCCACTGTTTCCTTTTATGGTATGAAAGAGTCATCCCACAATGAATATTAATATAGTCATAATTAATATTCAATTTTCTATTTGTTTATTTAAAAATGTAATTGATAGGGTTAATTGATGCATAAATAATTATGTATTAAGCCTGGGTGGCCAAATTTATTATTATGTAATTTAATTCAGTGCAAAATTGCTGTTAAGAGAGTATTAAATGTGGGAAATGTTGGAACTGCAGTTTTAAGCGTTCAGATAGCCGGACATTGTGCCGAGCGCTGGCGACAACCAGTTGCCGCATACAAAATGGAGCGCCCAGTGAAGGACGCTTAAATGCGGTTAGGTTCTGAGGGCGACGGCCCCAGCTCTCCCTTGAGGGGTGCAAGGTCAGAGAAAATGTGCGAGCAACGAATGCTAGCTACGGTACGAAACACGTGATTGTGGGCAACGTCGTTTCACTAATCGTGCATGGCTACAGGGTCTACTTTTGTTATTCAAAGGCTTCTTTTGCATGTACGGAGAGAGGGAAGCTGGCTTTCCGTGGCGGGAGAAGAGGACGCCATGAGAGAGAACTTGCTGTTGAGACGAGCTGAAGTGTAGACGTGTCGTCCGACACACTCTCCTAGCTGTTGGTCCATGACAGCATCTAGACTCTTTCTGGCTCAGATGTGGCCGGAAACTGAGTGTTTGACCTGCTACAGGCCATCAGCAGATGCACTAGTGCGGATGGGTCCGCGAATTTGCACTCAACAGTGACTCAGCGTGTCACACTTTGTCGAGCAAATGCGATAACGGTAAAGTACCAATGCAAAGGTCAATGGTTCCATAGGGTTTTAACGAGGCTTTCAAACTCGTAAGCGGCTTCTGAGATTAGATTCTCCGCTCTCATCACAACAATTTTACTGAGCTAACCAACATTCCATGTTCATTAACTTCAAATTTTAAGCATCTTGCTCATTATAACTAATTCAAATGATGCTTTTCACTTTAAATGGCGACCCTGAGATTATTTTGTAAATGTTAACTTTAATTTGTTGGCCTGCGCCGCCACTTTAATGTATATTGACTATGCAAAATATTTGAAATATTTAAAATCTGTTAATGTTTGTATTTATCCGGCAAATTGTAAACACCGGGTATTGCTTGTTTATTGTCTTTGATTGTATTGTGTTTAACGTAACGTTAAATATGCCCGGCCTTGTATAAGCCAGAAGACAGAATAAATTGAATATTTTTATGTAACTTAAAATTCTTGCAGCATTCGAGATTCTAGTTCACCAATTAAACAAAGTAGAAAATTAATATTCATATTCACCATAAAAATTTCTACGTGATGGTATCCCCCCCCCCCACCCCTCTCCGAACCAACCGGTTGATACACACTGCAGCTTGTAAACAAACAGTTAATCATTGACATTTGATCGAAAATGAGGGCTGAGATAGATGTCTTCGAATCGTCCCTCAAGTGTGACTTTTTTACGCGACTGAAAGCCCGAGAATTTATTTATATACAACGCCGTGAAAAACTTCGATCTTAAGCCTCCGAATAATTACTTTCTGTATCATGCGTTGCCTGCATTACTCTGAGTAGATTTAATTTACTGACTGTACACTAAATATTTTGCATCCCACTTATTGTCTTGTAGCGCTAATCGCACACTGCTCTCACGTACAATAGTTTCTGTGTATTTTGCATTACGTGTTTTAGTTGCCTTAGCTAATCCAGATCGCACTCGCTACTCTCCGGGAATCCGGATAATTCACTCTTTCAAGCATTTTTGCGGGGTAGTTCCTTCGCCTGAGATATTGCCACTGGAGGCTTCTCTGCGTGTGGCAAAAAAGTCTTCAATTACCTAGACACCGGTAAATTTCATTTTTATCCGGCGCGTAAAATCTTAAATTGAGCATTGGATCAGTGTGCAAGCGACCAGAGGACAGTTGCAGCGTAAAATGTACTTAATGCGTCAGTTACCTCCCAAATACGTTCCCAATGCGTCAGCTACCGTATACATCCGCTCCCAGAAATATATTTAATTTATATGATACTAGCTGGGGTACCCGGCTTCGCTCAGGGAGTTGAATTGAGATTATGTGGTAGTTGGAATAAAAGAATAAACTTTAAAATATAAGCGGTAAAACTTTTTTTTATTGAAAACATATTCTAAATATTTGCAATTCTTGTTTATAAACAACATTTTTCATTTTTTTTTTTTCGGGGAATATATGTACAAATTTTTCGAATTTCCTACTCGAGAGATAATTATAGTTGACCGTGAGAGAAGCAGTAGTCTTTGAGGTTGATGCCGCAATGTTTTATATTGTCCTTTTGTCGTCTCGAATTATAACGTTATAGGCATCAGAAATCATTCGGTCTAGTGCTGTTTTGAATACATGAATGAACTGATTGTATTAGTGTTAGATTCTCTGTACATCTTGGATTATTTCTCGTCTCAATCTATTGATATGTGGGCATCGTTGATCAATTTCTCTTTCTTCATTTTCGATCAAATATACCTGCATTGGATAGTGGTAGTAATGATCCCATTTTGTTATAGATTTGTTCTTGGATGGAAAAAACAGTCGATTTCGTCTCTGTTAGTGTTGATCGAAGTGAAACCAAAAGAAGTCAATTGGAAGCAGGCGCTGCATGCTTTTATATTTTGAAGAAAGTGTTTGCATTCAGGAGTTTCCCCGTTCATTTAATGTAGAAATTCCTGCGGAGGTGCTTCCAGTGGTGGTAATCGAATTTTTCCATTAATGCAACCGAATCCTTTTTTCTCATTGCAAAATTGGCAGACGTCATCCATTTTTCCAATTACGACATGTTTGTGATCGTTATATTCTTTTGTCGGGTCGTAGTGGAATGCTTCATTTGTTAGGTTGTACTGTGTGCTTGTCCTCGCTTCTCGTGGGGTGATATTTTCATGGGTGGATTGCGTTCGCAATGTTTTAATATAAGATTGTGTCGCAATTGTTAATTCTTTAATTCGATCATTTCTTTATTCTCTGGTTTCTCTGCTTCTCACGGTACCCATTCTCGTTCGTTGGGAACGTAAACGTACCTCATTTTTTCGCTGTTCTTTTTGTTTTCGCCGTTTTGCTTCAGAATTTGTAAGATCTCCACCTCTTTTAAGTTTGAGCACCGTATAAAATATAAATTAAATTAACTTTTGATTAACAAATACACTAAGCACATTTTACTTTTCAGTCACTGTATCACTTTGAATGTTCACTCTTCACTGTTCAGCTGTATCTTGAGCAGCACGCCCTTCAGGTAAAAATGGGAATCTTCTCCACTGTTTGTTGTTATTCACTCATTGCACTACTTTGGAATTTTCGCTTCTTTTTCGGTTCTTCCCTTCGTCACTGATAAGAAAGTGACGTTTTACCCCACGACGGATCTTGCTTTATATCCCCCCCCCCCACCTATTGGTAGTCCCACCCACGCAAAAAAAGCTTCGAATGGTCCACAATGTTCCAGAACATTCCACAACATTCTAGAGTGTTCTGGGATGTTCCAAAATGATCTGTGATGTTCCGGGATGTTCCCGAACGTTCCAGACCATCCTGGAACATTCTTGAATGTTGTGGAATGCTCTCGATACTATCGAATATTCTAGAGGGTGAAACTTCCAACCCTTATATCTTCAACAGGACGCTCTTCAGGTAAAAATGAGAACCTTCTTCATGGATAAGGGATAGAGGAATGCCACGCCATATAACTCCCTCAATCGTACCGGAATTAGTTTTTGAGTTTTAACGGCCCGCACATTGTACACTTGCTTTTATAATATATATTGATTATCCGTAGATTGCAGTCGTCATAGAACTGTAACTGCCGTTCTTAACAGGCTGGGGGATGGCGGAGTAAGTTGTCCGTGTACATTGTCTCCAGAAGTATTTCGGTGATGCCAGGCTTTTTTGATAGTATGGCTTCTCGGTGGTGTTTGTTTGTGTTAAATCATTTGACTTAGTAGTCTTGTATGACTTTAAATAGTGATGTCATAGCGACCAATGTTATTTACTTCCCGGTTATTGTTTCTGTTTGAACTTTTGTAGAATAATTCAGCCAGTTGTCGAAATCTGTCATGAAGATATGGAACTCCAGAAGCTTCATGGAGTGCGTCGGTGGGAAACCTGGCTGGAAGGTGCAGGGCTCTTGTTAGTAGCCTGAGTATGTAGCTGTTACCAGAGTATGCCCACACTGGACAGACATACTCAGTAATAAGTCTTACTAAGGTCGTGTAGATCTTAATACCAGTGCTTAGGGCTAAGTTGTTGTCTCTGTTAAGAAGCGACAAGAGGCTGTGTATCCTCGCGCATGCTTTTCTGTGGACGTCATTAATATGGGCTACCCAGGTTAGTCTCCTCTCTAGCAGCACTCCCAGGTAACGGGCAGTAGCTGACCATGGTATGTCACTACCGTGAAGGTGACGAACAAGGTCCGGTACGTGCACCACGGGGCCCAAGCCTTTTACTGATCATTATTGCCTGAGTCTTGGCTGGGTTACTGTCAATCCTCCATCTCTGGGCTCCGTTACCTGGAGGACTTGCTGGAGGCGGCGAGTGGCTAATATTCTGCTGCGGCTGGATGCGACGTACGCTGTATCGTCAGCGTATGTTGCGACCAGACCCCATTGGTTGTAGAGATATCAGCAGTATATATGGTAATGAATATAAAGTCGGACTCAGAACTGAGCCTTGAGTAACTCTTGCTTTCACTTTTCTTACAATAGAGAAAGCTCTGTTGACTCGAGCACTGAATGTGCGGTCGATCAGGTATGATTTTATGAACTTCACGTATGGACCCGGGATCCCCTGCTCATAGAGATTAAATAGGAGGCCCGAGTGCCATACGGAATCAAATGCTCTGTAGATTTCGAGCATCACCATGGCACAGAATTGTTTGTGGTTGAACGCTTTAGTGACAGCTTCTGTTACCCTCATCAGATGCTGTGAAGCTGAGTGGCTGCGACGAAATCCCAGCTGGTGATTAGGTAATGCATTTGTGTCCTCGATATGGGTGGATAGTCGTTTTAGCAGTAGCCTTTCAAATAACTTGCTGATGGCTGGAAGAAGGCTTATTGGCCTGTAGTTTTGAGGTTGGTGTTGGTCCTTCCCACTCTTGTCGATTCCCACAAACACTGCATGTTTCCATCGGCTTGGGTACTGTTGTCGGCGCAGGATGGTGTTGAATATTTCTGCGAGGTAGGCTGAGGCCTTCGGTGACAGGTGCCTCAGAGAACTGTTACAAATCTCGTCATGGCAGGAGCTTTGCGAGAGTAGAGAATTTGCAGACTACTAATAATCTCTTGAGGAATAATATGAACTATCTGGAGTTCATTTTCTGCTTCCAGGAAAACCTTCAGCGGACAGTTGACTTCAACGAGGTGTATGGGGTCTTTGTTTGCTTGCGACGGTCGGAAATTTGTTTCGAAGACATCGGCGAAGGCATTCGCCTTGTCTTCAGGAATGGCAGCTAAGCCATGGCTGTCGGGAAGAGGAGGAAAGTGCTGTCTTCGTCTGGTAAGCCTTCTTGTTTGAAGACAGAGCGACCCGTCCTCTGGGCTAATCATGGTAACTCTTTCGTCCCACTCTATTTCGGTGCTGCAGTATGGAGGATTTTATTTCCCTCTGCAGTCGGTTGAGCAGCCTTCTCTTTGCCTGGTTTCTCGTCAGCTTCCATTCCTTTGCAACCCTGTTTTTGTGTCGTATTTCAGCCATCAGTTGAGGGGGAAGCTGTGGAGTAGGGCAGAACGAGGTAACCTAACGGGTGTTGAAGCAGCAGTAGACTCATCGACTGCCGTCTCGAAGAGTTGGAGTGCATTGTAGATGCTCGAAATTTCCGATTGGTTAGTAAGTTTGTTTTGGAGGATCTCTTGGAAACGCATCCAATGTGTATTTTTGTAATCCAGAGTAGAGTTCTTCACGGGCTGCCATGGTCCAACCTCATTCTCCACTACGACCGGACAGTGATCAGAGGAGATCCTGTTTAAGGCTGCGGTAGCGACATAGTCCTGAATGTCCTTATTAATAAAGACGTCTAGAAGATCTAGTTTTTAATCTTTTATCGGATAATGAGTGAGCACATCTGGTGCCCCGTGTTAAATCTGTTGGTCAATCTTCTCAGCGCTCCTCCCGCAGCATGGGAATATCTCCTATTCCAATCAGTGTGCTTTGCATTTATATCTCCGCCGATCAGGAGCTTACCACCGGTGGAGGCCAGGGCCGTGACGTCATCCACGTCGAGCTGTCTCCGAGGAGGACGGTGGCAGGAGATGATCGTTAGTTTTCCGTTGGAGGTCACTTCAACACCGACGGCTTCCATCTGTTGGAGTGTTGGTATGGCGATTTCGTGATGTGGAATGTTCCATTTTATGTATAAGGCGACTCCTCCGCCGGCGGTGGGTTGTAGTTGGGCACAGATGCTCGCAGACCGGATTTGAGAAAGTTTTCAGAGACAAGGGATACGACCACATCCTGATCTCGTAAAAACTGTCTGAATTCTGGTATCTGACTAGGGATGCTGTTAGCATTCCAAGTGCAGAAAGATAATGAGTAGGGATCCATGCCTATTTTTGGTTCTTTTTCGCGTCTTGGATTTCTTCTTCCCTTGATTTTTGGGGTTCTGGTCTTTCTTTGTAGCAGGAGTGCCATTTTGCTGCCGCACTGCTGTTGGAGGTTGTTTCTTATCTGGTGGTCTTTCTTGCTCGTTTAATGTTCCTCTCTGCCTGTCACGAGCCCTTCTGAAGGCTGGGATAGCCCTTGTAGCTGTCTGCATGACCTCCCCCACAGTTTTAACACTTGGCCTCGTCCCTGCCTTTCTGAGTAGTACATTATGTAGACTCGTGCTGCCCGGCATATTTTACGGTGGCATTCTGCAGTTTAGGAGTTGTCAGTTTATACTACATCTGCCTTAAAGGCCTGTATAAAGCTGTTGTTGAGTAGTTCTCGAGTTATAAGTGCGCTAAAATGAGAGAAACAGACATTTAATTTTATTTTATTCAATTTTTTTTCGAATTTCATTTCATAACTGTCCTTGTTGGCAGTGCTTTTTGTGCGAGTGAGAGCCTGCAGGAAGGAATCGGCGAAGCTAAACGTTGAATTTTGTCTGAAAATTCTTGGCTGCTTCAGCCCAAAAACTGTGTACTCAGCGGGTCCATTGTAGCCTGATTTTTTCCCTGGTCCTCGCAAAGTCCTCCGTTGGCTTAGGGCCAGGTGGCGAAGTGGACCTACGAACGAGAAAGAAAAAACGCTTCCCTGGCAGTGCTGCCGCAGTTGTGGTGCCCCAGTGACTATCACGGTTTAATAAACCTCATTTGCAGTCCTTGACTTTTAAAACCATTGCGTAGTCTGAAAGAGAAGAGAAATAATTCAGTTATCTTACAGAATCGGTTAAAGTGTTACTTCCTAATAAAACTTCTCAAGTTTTGCATTAAATTGTCATTTACATTAAATTGTTCCTTAGGTAACTGTGATGTAGATCTGATTTCAGAATGTAAGGAGATTGGCAGGTAAAGGTAGAATGTATACATGACCTGTCATGTAATCCCATGACAAAAAATCCGGAAGTTTTAAGTCTGGGAAGCGAGGTGGTCATGATTTACTGTACGGACTATAGACTCACCCGAGATACATATATCATGGTTTTCCTGAACTATGTTATGCATCTTATTGCTGGTAGTAAAGATATTCATCGCTTTCGTCGTCATCTGACTGTGGATTAAGCACATCTTCATACATATCACTGCCGTGAAACCGAAACACACATCGAGCACGTTACACACCACAGAAAATTATTATTTCACCCGTGGATATCAATGCCACTTTGTTACTATGACAACACGCAAGTAAACATTGAAGTGTGTAACTAGCTAATGGCTTTCTAATCATTATTTACATAAATTTCTGAATGCTTTTAAGGTGGTGTTCTCCTCCTTGAAACAAACAATATCAGAAGTATGTGCTGAAAGTAAGTATCTTGATTTAATCCGATTGCTATGGAGCATACGCAAACATTATTTCCCAATTCATTTTTTTTTTTATCTTAAATTCTTTGATTGCAATTTTTCCCCATTCCCTATTTTCTCCTTAGCGAGTATTAATTTGTAACTCGTCTCTTAAAGATTATCGCAGACTCCTGTTGTGACTTAGAATTAAAATATTCAACTACGATTATTAGTGCAAAGTGTTGAAATCTCTATATCTATAAAACGAAATCCTTGTTTACCAGTATATGTCCGGGAAAAACTAAAAGAAACACAGAGCAGATTTCAGTGGGGTCATTACCATTTTAAAGCTAGCGATCAAAATTGAATTATTTTGCATATGTCATCTTTCAATGATACATAACACCTTAGCAGAAAATGAAATTACGAACGTATTGCGAGAAACACCACGGATGTAATATCAACTAAATGTTGCATTCCTTATACCATACTTCCTAAAAATAATATGGCAACTATCAATTACGGTTATTCAGTTTTAAGCCACGTAGATGGCTGTATTTAATGTGAACAGCGCGCATTGAAAATACGTAAATTAATTATTTAAATATACCAGAAATGCATATGATTAAACATCAAAATTATTAATTGAAAACGGGTGCTCGCAATGATTTATTAATCAGAAATCGGTTTAAAACAACATAACCTGACATATTATTTTGACAAATGATTCTACAGACATAAGGCGTATTTAAATTTATTGTTAATAAAGAATCAAAAATTATATACAAGCAACACCTTTGTTCTATATCAGTGGCCACTAAAATTAAATAACTACGCAATACAAGAAAAATTCAGTTCTGATTTTCTTTTACAAAATAATCATTTACAGTTTTCAACAGGACACGTAATGAAATTATTTCATAAAAGTTAATGTCCTCTGTTTCATTCAGAGAATCAAACTTGTACAAATGCAACTGTTAGTTTCTATCTTTGAGAGTGAGTATTCTTATGGTGCCGACTTCTCCGCTCAGAGCGTTAGTTTGGGCAGCAAAGGAGGTCCCAAGTGCAAACACCAAGTTAGGAATTTACGCAGAGTTTTTGTTTTACCGTCTGGTCGGTATTGACGTCGTCAACAACGTCCGACCTCATACTGAATTTATCTTTCACCCTGTTACTAAAAATGAAGACTCCATATAACACATAACCGATCGCTCACGTGCCCAGGCACAAGTGAAGTCACACAAAACCGAGCGTGGTGGCGTAACGGTTAGCGTTCTGGCATCGCATTCGGGAGGACGGCGGTTCGAATCCCCGTCCGGGCATCTAAATTTGGGTTTTCCATGGTTTCCCAAATCACTCCAGGCAAATGCTGGGATGCTTCCTTCAAAAGGCCATAGCTGAATTCCTTTCCATTCATTGTCCCCCATCCTTTCCCGTCTCTAAAGACCTCGCTGTTAGAGAGACGCTAAGCAGATAAAAAAAGAGTGAAGTCACGAACCAACGATACCATACAGACCTCGAGTATCTTCTCTCTCTACCTCTGCCTGCTGCTACCATCTCTAGGCGCCTCTCTCGTAGTCGAATCATCATGGTAGCAGTTCCCGCCTATCTCCCCATAGGTGGACATAGAATAACATTGTACAATAAATGGTAACAATTTTTGTAAACTCAAACCCTACTGGCAAATCTTTCGTCTCTCCAAACACGATCAGATTGTGCAAGTAAAATTACTGTGTTGCAAATTAACCTGAACCATCGTGGGCTACGCACCAGGGTAGTCAAGACTTATGCAACAACTGATACTTCACTAGTAGTCATTTTCCTTAAAGTGAAAAATGATTACATATATTATTGATCAGAAATGGGATACTCCGCATTTTTAAAACAAGGAAATTAATCATTTTTTACAATTTAATAGTTATTCATAAAATATAGAGATAAAAATTGTGTCTTGACACATCTGGTGCAACTTTTGCATACCTATAAGCACTCGATAAAATGTCATTAAAAATGACTAAACAACTCAATAAAACATGAATTTAAATATTTGGTGCTATTCAGCTACTTTATAATGTTCATTTTTGTTTGGAACAACTTAGCTAAAACGCTTTCCTATCAGAGCGTCCTGGGTTGCGATCAAAGATGAAGTAGAATGCCATGAGAACGCTCTTATGCAGCAATTTACTACTATTTCATGAATGTGGACAGCATTGTGTATGGTATGACCATTACGTTAGAAGCACAGTTCCTACACAGTATAAACTCAACACTTTAGAATCACACCACGCTGTCGTGTGGCTGCTTACAGGGTCTTTCTAAGGTAATATCTGTGGCAGCGGCCTTTTCTATCAATCGCAAATGATGTGTTATCCGCCGTTTCAGGACCACCTTCATTCTTTTTTCAGTCAGCTTCCATTTGGTTGCCCGAAAAAAAAAAAAGACAGAAAACAAAATTTATTTTCTGTTGACAATTTGTGGCAGCGAGTGTCCCTACTCTGTGAATATTCAAACAGATTGTCGCTCAAAGAATTTCTGGGAATGTTTACTTATGGGATTTTCCTAGTACTGTAAATCTTCGGTAATTCAGAAGCAAGCTTGACCTTATTAATCTTATAAAATTATGTCAACATTCGCTCTCTCCCACATTCGGACGTCACCTGCTTATCCTCGCTGGGCGCCTTTGCCACACCGATTTGTAAGCCACCTGTTAAGAACCCTTCCTCTGTCATTTCAAATTCGCGTGAAAGGAGGTGGCGTTTATTCAAACACAACACACAACGAAAATTCCTTTTACCTCCTCAATAGCTACAATAGTTTTTCTCTTTCACTATTATTCGTACCTCGTTCATAATTTTAAAATATTGTACTCCTCGTTCCCAGTATTCATATTATGTAATGAGTCATTTTTGATAATTACAATGTGTTGAACTATTCGAAGTCATGGTGTAATCTTGAGTATTGACCTGTTACATTCTGATTATATAATACGTCTTTGATCTAGTCATTTCATTGATCTATAAAAACATTAAAGTGCTTTCCAGTTATGTGAAATTTGTATATTAATATAGGAAATACATTATCAAATGAGATGGAAGTAAATATGAGAGTGTCACAGAGTAGTGATTGGGACCGTTGCTGTTAATTATTGTAATGAATGACTGTGTTGATGGGTTATGGTCAGAGTGTAGGTATTTTGCAGATGATCTATACTGTTATACAATAGCATCAAAACAGGTGAAGACAGTTGCACGGTGACCTGGATAAAATATCTAAATGGGTTGGTCAGCATGGAATGAAGATAAGTGCCAAGAAGTCTCAACTTATTAAGTACACAGATAAAAAAACATTATAATTATGGGGTGCGAACAGAATTGCCTGTTGAAGCCTTGAAGTGTAAATATCTTGGAATAACGTTTGATAACAATCTCAACCGGGTAGAGGACATTAGGTTAAAAAATCCTTTATTTACTGGATAGAGTGACGAGAGAAAGTACCAGAGAAGTTAGGGAATAGGTTTACAAAACTATGGTCAGACGTTTGGTTGAATATGATGGTGTAGTTTAGGACTCACATTTTGGTTATCAAAGACAGGAGGTAGAAGGTGTGCTAAGAAGAACAGCTTGATTCGTTTGTGTAAATTATCGCAGGACCAATTCAGCAACTGATATAATAAAGGATCTGAATTGGGAGGTAGCCATTGGAGGAAAGGAGGAGTGGGGGGGGGGGTGAAGAGAGTGCTGGGAATGTACAGGAATATGTTGATTATAGGGCTTGGAGGGATATTGGTCAAAAATTTTAGAATGCTGCATGGAAGGGAAAATGCGACGCTGACCACACGCTGGCGCTCGATTTCATGCATAACACAGTGGGAAAATTTTAGTTTATGGGTTAGACTGTCAAGGATTGGAACAAATTACCAAGTGAAATGATAAATAATGAACCATAAACGATGAAGAAATTTAAAATTAAAATTTGTAAAACGCAAATGTAGATGGGGAAGGAATTTAACGCTCAAATTATATAAGATAATTTATCAAAGAAAATGGGGTAATTAGATGACAGGTAATTGCTACTAGATCGTGTGCTACATTGCAATTAAATTAATAATAATATTTTTAACTCTAATTGCTTGACCATACAATAAAGCTGTAAGTCTATATTGTAGTTATATGATGATACTTTGAATATGGTAGAATAAAGACAACCTTCAACCCCTTCGAATGTAATACCTTCAGAGCCAGAAGAAATTGACGATTAATAATGACAGAAGTCTTGTAATGTTAGGGATAGCGCGCCCACGGTTAGAGGGGGCTCGGTGGAACCTGGTGTTGGGAGCCGCCAGCTGGGGGGGCTCCGCGATAAGCCGCCGCACTTGTTTGCTGCTGTCTTGTCTCTTACGCAGAGTGCTGGGCGAGGGCTCTCAGCCGGCGCCGAGAAATTAAAATGTAACACGCTCGCTGATAAACAAAAAATAATCTCTGGAAGAGTAGTGGTGTGATCTGCCTCAGCCATCAGTTCAAATGTTCCTCCATACGTGGATCAAGTGCACCACGTATGCAGCCTGTAACATTAGATTGTGTCTCATTAAACTGTTTAGTGGGAAAAACCTTTTCGAAGTAATTTCCCACGTAATCATATGTAGGGTCCTTTAGTTTTCTGAAACGTAGACGTTGGTACACACGAAAAATGATAATCAAACCTCATCAAAGGTTAACTTTCAAATAGTCGCAACGAAATTGAGGAACTTAATGTATGGTAAAGGTTACATAGAAACTAATTACAAACGTTTGTGCTTTACCACTCATAAAAAAACAAAAGGAAAACACATTACTAATCACACCAAGGTCGGGGAGAATCAATGGGAAAATGTTGGTGAGATCCAAAGAAAAACTCGAATACTTGAAAATAACCGTCAGTTAAGATGACATTAGGAAACTGTTCGGAGATCGTGATGCAAATGTACAGCTGGTGCACAAATCAAGTCAGAACGGTATAATTAGGCGGTGGTACCAGTGTTGGATACTTTGAATCGGTTGACCAGGGTGGTAATGACCTCGCATTCAGTGGAACACAGTTCCGAATCGCCGTCCAGTCATTCACGTTTCGGCTTTCCATAATTTAGCAAAATCACTCCAGATGAATGTCAGGATAGTTCCTTCAAAAAAGACTATGGCCGAAATCCTTCCTGTTCCTTGTAACCAGTCCTTTCAGGCCACTAATTACCTCGACGTGGACGAGACGTAAGCACAAACCAGAAAAAAGAAGAATTTACCGTATATTGCACGCTAAACAATTTTTTTTTTTTTTTTTTTGCTGTCGTCAGTCTTTCGACTGTTTTGATGCAGTCCACCATCCCTTCCTATCCTGTGCTAACCTCTTCGTTCCTACATACCCCTTACAGCCCACGTCCTCAATTATCTGCTTCATATATTCTAATCTCTGTCTTTCCTTACAGTTATAACCTTCGACTGTTCCCTCCACTAACAAATTATCCAATCCTACATGTCTCAAAATATGACCTACCGGCCTGTCTCTTCTTTCTGTAAGCTTCATCCACAAACTTCTTTTCTCACCCATCATTTCCAAAACTCGTTCATTTCTTACTTTGTCTGTCCACTTAATTTTCAGCATTCTTCTGTAGCACAACATTTCAAATGCTTCAATTTTCTTTCTTTCCGGTATTCCTAAAGTCCATGTTTCGCTACCGTTAAGTGCTGTGCTCCGCACAAAGAGTTCAAAAAGTTCTTTCTAATTCCTAGATCAATATTTGAAACTAAAAGGTTTCTCTTTTTCATGAAGGCTCTTTTTTCTAGTGCTATTCTGCTTTTAACATCATTCCAGCTTCGGCCATCGGTTGTAATTTTACTTCCCAAGTAACAGAATTCTCTTACTTCTCCTATTGCATCCGATCCTATTTTTATATTTAATCCACTAGTATTGGTATCATTTCTGCTACAATTCATCACTTTTGTCTTGCTTTGATTTATATTCAGTCCAAAATCTTCCTTCAGTATTTGGTTCATGCCATTAAGTAACTTCTCAATATCCTCAGCCCTCTCTGCTAACAAGACAATGTCTTCAGCAAATCGTAGCATACTGATTTTTTCTCCTTGAAAACTTATGTCACATGGAAATATTTCTTTGACTTTCTTCATTGCTTCTTCTATATACAAGTTGAATATTAACTGGGATAGACTACAGCCTTGTCTCACACCCTTTTTAACTGATGCATGCCTCTCGTGATTCTCTACTTTTATTACAGCCATCTGATTCTTATATAGTTTATAGAGTATTCTTCTATCTCGATACTTTAGACCTGACTTTTTTTATAATTTTTAACATCTTGTCCCACCTAACATTATCAAAAGCTTTTTCTAAATCAACAAATGCCATAATAGTATCTTTGTTTTTCTTGATCCGCCATTCAAGTATTAATCTTAGAGACAGAATTGCTTCCCTTGTACCGCAATTTTTCCTAAACCCAAACTCATCTTCACCTAATACGCTAAACAATATGTTGTTGAATCTCGGCGCATGCGACATAGATATTCCTAACTATACGACTACACGCCGCATTACATCATGCAAGAGACGGCGCAGTTAGCAGCGTCGTATCCTGAATGAGCCAGACCTGCGACCACTCAGCCGATACGTTCGAGCCGATACTGCCACCGCCAGTGAGGCATGCTCTGGAGACAGCGCTGTATTTGGTGTTGATGGGATATGGTAACAGAAGAAAGACTTGACTGTCTGTAGCTGTTTGTTAACACGTGCACTACATCCCGGTTTGTTGGGTTCACAGGGAGTCACGTTTTAAGTTAGAAGGCGCTGATGGCCGGTTTCGGACTGAGTTTGTGCGCTATTGGTTTGAGGAGTATGCCTCCCGCCATCGAGGCGGCAAGGCTGTTGGGGACTTTCGTCGAATATTTCAGTGCATAGTAGATACCGTGACAAACTGCTGAAAACGGTCGAATCAAAACAGCCTCCAAGAACTGCTAGAAGGGTGTTCCTTGGCCTCTGACATTTCCTTGTTAATGGCAACTGTAAATGTGTGGATACAATCGCGAAAACAATTATATGTGATTATTGTAAGCCACTTCTCCCACAGTTGCTTGTTAAACTAATAATTATTGTTTAATAAATACGCCAATAGAACTGTTGTTGGATGATATGTATTTTATGGACGCGTATCGCCTATCGTCGATGTATCTTCAGCGTACATTGTTTTTCTGTAATATGTGATTAGTTTTAACTTTTGAACTTAACTTTTATTTTTTTTTTTTTTTTTTTTTACATATAACGAAATTATTTTTATATACAGGAAGCATAATATGTCTTATAATTATATATCAGTTTTGAATTGTCATGCAGAACGTTTTCTTTACGTACATATAATAAGATAGGATTCATATTGTAACTTGTATCCTGATTTACGTTTTAAGGTGTGGTTGTTAATCGCCTGATTCCAATATTGCACTTAATTACACAACTTGGATATAGTTGGGATCTTATGACTCCACTGGTAGTCAATTCTGAAGCACAGTTTTTTGATGTACGTCGTTGTCAAACTTTCAGTTTTCGTGTGCGCGCTGCAGCTGCTCAACTTTTTATATATATATATATATATATATATGGCGGTGCTCTGTCGGAATTGTTGTGAGAGAGAGATTTTGAATTTTCTAATGCGTTTTGTGTTTTGCTTATTGTATCTATGTAATGCAAAACGTTCTGTATGATATTTCAAAACTGATATGTAAATATAAGTCATATTATGTTTCCCATATATACAAATAATTTCGTTATATGAAATTAAAAAAGTTAAAACTAATCACATATTACAGAAAAACAATGTAGTCTCCGCTGAAAATACCTCGACGAGTGGCGAAACGCGTACGCGAAATAAGTAATATCCAACAACATTTGTGTTGGCGTATTATTAAAGACGAATTGTTACGGATATTCCTCCTTTTGCGTTGGGTGTAATAATGACAGGATGCCACTGGTAAACTGGTTCGAGCCTCTAGCAACATGCATAGCAGCGTAGGAGATAAGGTGGTGCACTATTCCTGATCATCACATTGTCCGCGGAGCACGTGTGCAGTAGACAGTGGTTCCTTCGTCGCATGGAAACTTTCAATTCGTCGGCCCCATTGATGTCTTCGGAAGAGTAAGCCTGCATGTACGGTACCACTCTCTCCAAGTATCATTCACAAATCAGACAACGCACTGCACCAATTACGCACACACGTTTTGTCAGTTAAGGAAAGCAGTAACAATTTCAAGCACTTAAATGCTGTGAAAGGCAACGGGACACCATTCCGCTGATAGGCCGGAGGATTAATATCCTACATAACAACAACCTGCAGACATACATAGATATGGTTGGATACTGTTTTTTAATATTTATTGTACAGTTGGCATCGATCAATACTGAAATAATAGCGAAAACATTGGTTACTTTGTATAAAAATAAAATAAAAAAACTCATTTGTTTGTAAAAACAGATATAGCAGAAATAAGTCTGTAGAAGGAAGAGATATTACAATAATGTAAGAAAAAAGAACGAAGAAACACACTGAGGGAGTGAAGAAAGATTTGCAGTAAATAAAAGAAAAACGGATGTGATGTTATTTCTATTGTCTCGCGTTGACAGACTCCAAATAAAAGGAAAGAAATACATAAATGAATTTTTCAGTGCTGCCACAGAAATTTTGTTTTTCGTGGTTCAAAACAGCAGTTCTATAATTTGGAAGAGTAGCTCGGCTTCCAATTCACGACTTGTAACATTGGCCTATCGTTGTTATTTATTGTTCAGTGAGTAATTTAAGAATGACACACCATTTCAGGCGGGCGACAATAAATTGACAAAAATAACAGTTCAAATAAATGACCTGTAAGATCATAAGGTTTTTGATTTGTCAGTTGGTAATCTAGATTCTTCGCTGGTTTGACGTTTGCGAGAGAATGATCGTAAATTTTACAGATAAGTCATTATACTCGGCTGAAAGAAAGGGTGAACAACACCACAAAAAAGGATTGCTGAGTCGTCATCGTTAAAGAGAACGGAGCCAATATGCCTGGTAAAGAATAAATTGCTTTCCCTATGAATATTCATGTATTCCTATCGGCACCCCGAGAATGATGAATTTATTGCTTCAGATTTGCATTTAACTAGAAAACGGTTAATGAATAATAACCCAAAATTTGAGAGAGGAAAATTTAAATTTTTGAATGGAAACAAATCGATGCGTCAACAAGTCAGCAGATTACAGAAAATTGCGCTCGGGATTTATAGCGATTCTAATATTGGTAAAGTGGAGGCAATTTAAGACTGGCTCCAGACGAGACAGCAAATGACTTAAATACGAGCTTGGCTGTCCGTCGGCTGATATCGCCGAAGCCAAAAGCTCACTTGTCAACAAAAGGCAGGGAAATAATCATAAACAACTTGGTTTCATGAGCTAAATGTCATTTAATCATATAAGCTTCGACAGAATTATTAAAAATACTTTCACAAACAGTAGAATATCGTTGATAAAATGATAATCAAACGCAAGTTTAATTTAAAAAGTTTCTTTGCTTTGCAATATTTCCAAGCATGCTACGTGAAACAGTGCTGATCATTAGATGAAACGCATTTGTTTCGAAACACAAAACACCAACAACATTAGTTCAGTATTTGTAATTACTACAATCGCAAGAATGAATGATAACATAAGAGAAATTATGTGCTTTTGCTTACAAAATTTTAATCAAGTTGTGAAATTAATAATGTCAAAGAAGCTGGCTAAGGATGAGTTTATAAAGAATATTTTTAGTGCAGGAGGGCCTCTGACTGATTCATCTAGAAATTTCTATAGCTATATCAGGAAAATGAGGCGAATAGAAGGTATTGAGACAGTTTTAGAAAAGGATGGAGAAGTTACTACTGAGGATTTGAAAAAGGCAGAGTTATTAAGTAACTGATTCATTGAGACCATTAGGGAAATTAATTCAGGGGTTATATCTGAAAACGAGCCTATCCCCACAGTTGGAGGTGAGCAGATTAGAAAATTTGAAATTAAATATGAAGATATCATAAAGGAAGTCAAGAATCTAAAAAAGCGTAAAGGCACTGGTGTTGATAATATTGCTACAGATGTTTTAAAGATAGGGTGGGACAATGTACCTTACCTTGAAACATTATTTAAATTGAGTCTGGATACTTGTTGTTTACCAGATAACTGGAAAAGTGCGATAGTAGTACCGGTCAATATAGGAGGCGTGACAAACATTGTTGAAAACTATAGGCCAATCAGCTTGACATCAGTGGTAGATAAATTAATGGAGAGATTAATATACAACCATATTAGAAGTGTCTATGAGGAAAGTAAGTGGTTTTCAAGTCGTCAAAATGGTTTTAGACAAGGCTATTCATGTGAATCTCAGTTGGTAGGCTATTTGCAAGATATTTCTGATCAAATGGACAGGGGAGGTCAAGTTGATAGTGTAGCACGCCTTTGACAGAGTGAGCAATAAAATGGTGTTTAATAAGGTAAAAACTAGTGGAGCTGATAAAAAGGTGATTTTCAGGGTAGAAGAATACCTAAATGATAGAAAAAAAATAGTTAGGGTAGGTGTAATAGACCAGCCTGCTTCTATGGGATCTGTTTTCACCTGCACAAAGTGAATTATTTATATAGTTTAACATTTATAAATTACTCCCTTACCAAACAAAGTATTTTTAATTAATAAACAAGCATTTTAAATACCATACCGATTTGATGGTATGTCCACATTTATTTTAACAAATCTATCACAAAAGGATGAAGAATTTACAAAAATAAATGAAAACAGTAATGGAAGACAGTGGTGAAACCTCCTATATAAAACGAAATACTTTGATGAGATTATAATATTTGATAATACATGTCCCATTATCATTTCAGGCAGGGTTTTGAGTAGCCTACTTTAAAAAATAACCACCATTAGTTATTGTCATTAGATATGCCACAGTCCGGTGAAAGGTCAGGTGCTTTTTTGTGTGTGCAAACAGGTGTTTGTTTTGAAATTAGACTATTCTTTCGAATATAAAATTCATTACAGCAAATCAAGTGTACATTTAGAGGTTTTCAATAAGATCCATGTGCTAATTACTTTAAGTTTTATCCAAACAACTTACCTAAACTTAGTTTACTAAATAAACAATTTACTTAAATATTACCAAGTACGAACAAAGTCGTCGCGTATGGGATACTTCATGCTAGTGTTCGATTGTACCGAAACTAAGGAGTAACGAAACGATACGATAGTAACGAAACGAAACGATACGATAGTAACGAAGTTATCCCGTACGCGGTGCGACTCGATACAATGCTTCATGCTAGTGTTCGATTGTACCAAAAGTAACGATTCGAAAGTAACGGGTATTGATTGGTTTAGTAACGAATACATACGGGTACAGACTTTCTCGTTACTTTTATAGCTCTAGTGACAGTGGTTCCTGCCTCTGAGAAAAGGCGTTCAGAAGGTATGGACGAGGCTGCTTTGAGTAAATGATCAATTGCAATTTTGAACATATCATAAACCAACTAGTGATAATTGATTCAATTTAATTTCACTGCAAAAAATGTGCCGTAATATCCAAAAAGTCGGTGTTATTGTATACGTAACAATAAAAAATGCTTCAAATTTTTCGACTCCTGCTTCAAATCTTTCAAAAAATTTTAATATTTTTCATCAATTTTTGTTGTGATAGTTTTACGAAAATGGACTTTGTATTATGGTGCTTAGTGCTTCATTAAATCTTAAAACCATTTTCTTCAACTGCATTTAAAGCTGTATTTTCAACACATCAAATAAGCAAATTTATCGGTCAGGCGGTCAAATTTTTTTACCCCCTTTAGAATATTGTAATACGTCCCAGAGAGAAACAAGAACTAACGAACGCAAACGTAACGAAACAAATTAAATAATAAATCGGTGAACGTAAATGAATGGAGAACGAACAACGCGCACGAATCGAAGTGGAACCACAGAGTAGCAGAGGACGTTATCGAGATAAATCAGAGTTTAGCATAGTCAAGTTTCGTCCCTTTCACCCATACATATATATACTCGCAGGATTTTTTATATATATATATATATATATCGCGAAGGGGTTTGTAGTTTTCGATATTTCACTGCATCATATCTATACTAACATATCGATCATTTAAAAATATCGATAATTTTTGGACCGATATTGTCGATATTTTCGGATGACAGATATATCGTTGCAACCCTAGCTGTTAGGATCCACCTATGAATTCCCGCCTGGTCACTCAGATTTCGGTTTGCGTCGATTCTTGAGGTAACCCGTGTGGACATTGTTTTCCTAACATAAGCAAGGACCGGATTATCTGGAGTTTAATGACATTAATTCTCTCCTTTCTTTAATGTTATCATTATCACTGTATACGAGTAAAATATAATTCGCCACCCGTATTCCTCTTTGTATCAACGTATCTCTTGTAACGAAGATAGTTTGGCAACTGACCAACATCTCGCCGTAACAAGATGTTAGCTTAGCGAAGCCCTAAGTGGGGCCTCTGGTGCCGGTCGTTCAATTTGTGGTAACGGCGGCGACAAGTAGTGTGGGATAACAAGCGCCACTCACGCTTCCGGTTGTTCACCGCCCGCTAAATTAGCTGCTCAGACAGCACGCAAGTAAAATCAAACATAGGGCTCACAACCAAACACAAAATACAACAGAAATTAATACACGATATTAACAATAATGCTGACCCATTCCTAGAATCAGGTATTTATATGTAGAATATGTTCAAAATTCTATCTAGGACAAAGTGGCTGGAATTTCCAAACAAGATACTTAGAACACATTAATTAATGCATTAAAGAATGGACAACACACAAAATCAGCTATAACAACACACATACACAACACTGGACACCCTTTCGGTGTTATTGATAAAGATTTGAGGGTACTCCACCGCCTAAATAGAAGCCACCAAACGGACTTGATGGCAGAATTTGAAATTTATTTGTATCAAAAATTATCTAGACACGATACTGAATGAAAAATTAAAAAATGATTCTGCGAACTTTTTCAAATGTTTCGACACCATATTATAAAATGTGTACCATCATCTGCTAAATCCCAACTTAACTGTAATATTTATTTAATAGATTTCTAGCGCAACTGTAATATCGTAAAGCAACCTCCGTTATAAATAATATCTTTAATTATGCCCGTTCTAGCAGTCAATTATCTTTGATTTGTTTAAATGTAAAACGTATTGAAACGTTATTTGTATATATATATATATATATATATATATATAAAACGTATTATCTGTATACATTGTAATGTCCAGCCTCTGCTGTCATTATTTCGTCACCTCTCAATGTATTTCTAAAGGTGCATTCCCACGATCCCTTGTAAATAAAGGCGAGACGAGACGTGACGGGACGGGACGCCATGGGAACAGGGCCGCCTCTGCTAGCGGAGACGAGACGCAGCTACCCACTCAGAGTCGGTAAACATCACAGGCGTGTGTATCGGTGCGCTGTTGCCATTGGTTTGCAGCAGGGGTGCGCACCCCTTCTGTTGCTGTAAAGTGCTCTGTGCCAAACGACACTAGGCAACGTGGTGCGGAGGTGGCGGCAAAGTAAGCTAGGACTAGCCTGCGGCCCGCGGTCGTCCCTACACTTCGGCTAATGAGGTCCCGTCCCGTCTCGCCTCGCCTACAAGGGATCGTGGGAATGCGCCTTAAGACATTTCGCTCAGCCGTTTTTTGTGAGACGTCGTAGGGTGGAATTCCTGTGTTGCGGCAGGTTGACGGCGTGGCTTTATCCTTTGTTTGTTGGGCGCAGGCACAGAGGGCGCTCCAGAAGCCGGGAGCGGTGCGAGTGGACATGCGGTAGCGAGGGGCACTTCGGGTTGGGATCCCGGATAGTACACACGTGTGTATTTGTGGATGCGAACTCCAGAAACGTGGAGGCCGTATTTTTTTATTACGACAACATTTTGTCCTAGTGTTTTCGTCATGTGCTGCCACGAGTGAAGAATGAACCCATCTCATTTGGTGGATAGCGTTGAAAGGTGTTTCTTCACCGTGAAGGAAACATCGAGGTCACCGACAGCTTCCTGCATAACAATAAGTGATAAAAATGCATATAAACATTTACCCAGTATACGCCCAAACTGATGGAGTTTCGTGCTCTCCCTAGCCGGGAACAATTTGTTTAATGTCTGTCAGTTTCTGTTTCTTTTTCTTTGCTGGCTGAGCTTCAATTTTTTGTGTAATCTTAAAAAAAACATGTATTTCTTTCAGTGTTTTATTTTATAAATGTAGTCTTTTTTTTTATTCCACACTCGTGTTTTCTTTTTTTAATTAGAGGGTGTAATTTAAATTTAAACCTGTTTTAGCAAAAAAATAATAATTATTGAAAGAACATTTTTTAATAAATAAAACTTGCATCTCATGCACGTAAATGTTTTCTCGGTATAACGAACCTAGACATTTCAACATTGTGTATTTCGCCTGGTAACTGTATTTAATGTAGTGAGGACGTACACATGTGAGTTTCTGGGTTTTCATCTTGAAGAAGCCTTCATAAAAAGAAAAGCACAGAAAGCTGTGTTAACGTCCAGCAGTAGGTGACGCGAGCACTACACCACTGGAAATGTATTCAAACTGGGTTTCAAAATGAGAATTATTTCTCGAAACGCGTGACGCTCCTCGTAAATACGTGAGCAAAAGTAACTGTGTTGCAGAACAATTATTTGCTTTCCTTTCAATCGAAAATCTATTTATCATGGATAAAGTAAAGCACGCAAAGAGCCTGAGTGACATGGTGCAGTGAACGGAAGTAACTTCCACTTTACATCAACGCAGCAAAGCATCATGTCCGACTCTCTTCCAATTACAGGTTCAGTCCACCGATTTTATGAAAAAATCGGACACGTCTATAATATCTTAAAGGTACTGACTGCTTCCACAATAGATGATCTTTTAATAGCTTGAGAAATTTCTTTTCATTGTCAGCAAATTTGTGGGCTGAGATCGGTAGTCATGCCACAGAAGCCGATAGATATGTAAAACTAGTAAAGCTCATTACTCATCTAATATCAGATATTTTAAGTGTGGTTCCGTAGCTTACATGATACAGCATCCGTCACCGTTAACAAACACAGCCATTAATAGAGCTGTAGCAAAGCGTATGTATTCGTTACTGAGTAACAGGTTCGTCGCCTGACTCGAAGTACCGAATCATTACAATTTCATTTCATTGCTCGCATGTTTCATTATTCGCATCTGGAGTGTCAGTTTGAGTCGATAAACGAAGGAACACGACGTATCATGCGGGAGCTGGAACGATTCACTCAGCGATTGAATCTGCAGATGTTTGTTTTGAAATTAGTTGATTTGAGTGTGCTGCGATTGAGATATTAGGTATTCTGAAGTATGTAATACTCAGTGCAGTAAATCAAACGTACGAACCATTTACCTAAACTTACTTTTCTCAATGAACAATTTACTTGAAATTTACAAAGTACTAACGAAGCCATTCATGCGATGCTTCTTGCTAGTGCTCAGTTGTATCAGAAGTAATGTGACATAGCAATCAATGAATTTTAACCACCGCAGGATCCATGTGATCAATGCGGTACTGGTTTTGATGTTGAATGTTTGTTGTAACCGCGACGCAACAAAAATTATGAATCCAGTCACAAAAAGATGAAGAATTTACAAAAATAAATGAAAACAATAAAGGAAGACAGTGATAAAACCTCCTATTTAAAAACGAAATACTCTGATGAGATTATAATATTATATAACATTTTGTAAATACATGTCCCATTATTGTATCAGGCATGTATGCAGGGTTTTGAGTAAGCTACTTTAAAAAATAACCGTCATTATTTATTTTCACTACATATGTCAAAGTCGATGAATGGTCAGTCCTTTTTTGTAAGCAAAAAGGTGTTTGTTTTGAAATTAGAATATTCTTTCATATATAATATTGATTACAGTGAATCAAGTGTACACTCTGAGGTTTTCCATAAGATCCATGTGCTAATTACTTTGTTTTATCCAAACGAATAATTTACCTAAACGTATTTTACTAAATAAACAGTTTGCGTAAACTTTACCATGTAGGAACGAAGTCGTCCCGTATACGACTTGACTCGGTGCAATGCTTCATGCTAGTGTCCGATTGTATCAAAAGTAAGGAGTAACGATTCGAAAGTAACGCGTTCTGATTGGTTTAGCAACTAATACATCGGGTTACAGTATTTCTTGTTGCTTTTACAGCTGTAGCCCTTAAGGCTAAAGTCAGAACCGGGATTCCTTCCGCCCAGTTGACTTCAAATCTTCATTATAAAGTTTCACGAAAAAGAGGGCCAGTCGAAGTTTACATTCCATACTTTCAGTCAGAAGTGAGATGGACCGAGCGTGGTGGGTTAGCTTTCTGGCCTCGTATTCGGGAGGACGCCGGTTCGAATCCCCGCCCGGGAATCCAGATTAGGGTTTTCCATGGTTTCCCTAAATCTCTCCAGCCGAATGGCGGGATTCAAAAGGCCATGGCCGAATTCCTTCCCGTTTCTTTTCACCAGTCCCATCCCGCCTGTAATGACCTCGACGTCGACGAAGAGTAAAGCCAAAAGTAAAAAAAAAAAAGAAGTGAGATGGAGCGTAACAATTAAAATTTAACAGCATTGTGTGGCATAAATTTTAACGATATCAGTTTGTGGAATCAAATGTCCAAAAAGCCTGGTAAAAATCGGTGCTAAAGTTTAGAGTAATTGGTATCAAATTGAGGAAGTTCCCGGCGAGCAAAATGCTTGGTTACACGACTCGAAGAAAGTGCAGCCGGAAAAAAAGTGGTTTCGTCAATAACGGTATAAACGCAACCAAGTCCGAATTTTAATGTTTACTGACGCTTATTGCCATTTTTATGCTGTATCAAAATCGGATATAGCTTCTAACAGGAGTAGCTTGGTCAAATCCTTTGCAAAATTTATCAATTGATATGTCTTGGTTCTTCACAAAATTCTTGCTACTCCAAATTTACAGAGACATTTATTTTTATTAATCTCTGCATGAGATTTAATACTCCTTTACATAAATTAATCGTTTTCCACATGAATTGAGAAGTTTTGTTTATAATGAATAAGGAAATTTCATAATATGGAAAGGTTGTTTGTATAGGCTACACATTCTAATTACAAATAGTGAATGCGACGCGTCAAATGCTAGAAAATCAACTTTATAGTATTTTAATATTTAGAAAAAATACGTTGTAATACTGTACATAGAAGCTGATTATGGAAAACTCTCAATCGGTATTCAACATAAAAGGCACTTAGCCATAAACAGACAACGAAACCGTTTATCGATGCATAAAACATTGCCGGCTATGAAGAACAAGACACTCGATGATGGCCATCGTTTCGATAGTTATCCTCGCAGGTGTATACTGGGCGAAATTTTTTATTCATAATTGTCACTTCTCCATGCTGAACATCGAGTCGGGAGGACGGGCATCTAGTCCCCCTTACCTGACATTCGGAAGGACGGAAGTCAAACCCGGTTCGGCCATCCTGCCTGGGGTTTTCCGTGGTTTTCCTCAGTCACTCAAGGCGAATGCTGGGAAGGTTCCTCGAATCGTTTTTAAAATAATTTCGACATTTACATGTCTATTTGCATCATCGGTTACATTATTTGCTACAAGATTAATTCATTCGGTAAATGAAAGCATTAATTCAATACTTGTATGTTTATTAAGTTAAATGTATGAGATTTTTCAATTCCACATTTGGATACATGCTTTTACATAAGTTTCTTCCTCCTGTAAAACGATCCGTTAAACACGTGTGTAAACATATTCGCAAATAACGGAAAGAAACTGTAATATTTCAGCGGCTATTTTCCACATCCAGATGCAGTACAGAATATATATATTTTTTTTTTTTTTTTTTTTTTTTTTTTTCAGTGGCTGCGGATTTAATTACTTAATATGCATAGGCTGTATCACCATTCAAGAGATTTTTTGAAAAATTGCAAGAGAGGCGATGTATAATGGTCTATTCCTCAATATCTCGGAAATATTTTACTAAAAAATTGATTTCACATTTGTAATCATCGCTCTCGACTTTGTACGCATGAGGATTTTTTTTTTCACATCTTTCATCTCAACTGGCTGACTGACGATGAGGAATTTGCCTGGACTGATTTCGTAAAACCGTTGACCATCGAAATATGGTTGGCTGTATGGGGGAATGGAGCGCAATGCGAGGCCTGGGCGTTACTGCTCAACCGTCACGCTAGGTAAGCTGTATTGAAACGTCCAACCATATTCGAACCTGGGACCTTTTGACCCCAAATAAGACAATTTACAATAGAACTATCAGATTATTCTGCAAGGTGGTATCTCTTAAGGGAATATCATGCGAAGGTTCATTGTATCCTCATTACAGGTAGAATTATTCGGCGTTTCAGCTTAACCTTCATGTCAAGAAAGTTTTTTATCATGAGTACATTGTGAGTACAGCCTAGTTTGGGATCCACATTAAACTTTAGTTCCTACAGAATAGGAATCAACCATTTCATCTCCAAACTACTGTCTTAATACGAAATCCTCTAGAGGACGCAGCTAGAGACCTGTTCCTGAACGAAATTATTTTTTTTCGGAACCCAAACCATTGAAATTATTTTCTACTTTACGATAGTAATAATTACACTACTGTGTCCCCCATATTGTGTAATCAGTTTTCGTAGCAGTGATTACAAGGCTACCAAAAACTTAAATAAAACGCAATATCTCATTTGTAAAATGTCTGACTGTGGATCGAAGCGACCTCGGCCCGAATTTAGATTTCGGCTCACATTCTGAAGGGCTCTTAATCAGTCTGTCGCTTCTTCAAAACCACGCTTTTTATACTTGAAAACGCTAGAACGCTTCGTGGTTCGGATTCTGCCTTTAACTATTGGTCCCCTTTACAGGGAGAATTACTGGTTAAGCAACGACATACACGAAATTCGCGCACAATTGGAAGCTGTTTTCGTTATAATAAATTTTCAGTGTACTCGGCTAACCGTAAATCAAGTAAACATATTCTATGATACTTGCGAAACATATTCTCTTCGGGTGCTGTAATAACCGGGCTAAGCAGACTTTCATAATTTTCTGGTTGCATCAGGATTACATTTTAAAATCTTAAGTTGATAATATTAACAAATGTTTTAAAGTAATTACAATTATTTGCGTTTCCAGAGTTTTTAGATTCTTTGTTGCTTCACTATTTATATATCATCATTAATTCCCAATTGTTGAGAGTTCAACTTTTAAATACCTGTCCTACCTCCCCCTGTGATTGGCTGAAGCGTTGAGTCAATGTGAATGTCATTCTGAGGGCAGTTAGCATTGGAAAAACACCAGCGTAACGCGCTGCGTCTGGTTCCACGGAATTTTGTAACTTTTACGGCAGTTTCGTGTGAACCAGTCGCCGTTAAACAGCAAATTAAACGGATACCACGATGCAGTATTTTGGGAGAAATTTCTATTGAATCTGAACCAGCCATCTTCTTGGATTACAGTGTTTGTTGTGCTAATTACTGTGTAATATAACCTGTGTGAATTCAGAGTTTATTTCCTGCCAGGATGTTATAATTACCTTTGCGGATAATTGTTTGCCACTTCCAATGTTCTGTTTCTGTTTTTTCTGAAACTTTTTTCTTTACTATGGGGGACGATATTTGATTTTTTATTGAAATTAACGGTAAATACGATGCAGTGGTTACCCTTTTCCGTTTAAAAACTTTCCGTTGTCACTGGTCCACTTAAATTTCACACTATCCCTAGCTATCATTAATTAAATATTGTTTCTAAGGAGAATGGACGAGAAAACAAGAAAGGACACAATCAGAAATGAAAAAGTTACACAGAAACAAATACACAGTAACTTCTATTATTGACAATGGAGCTCTAACATTTTTTGCCTCGGATTTTACATCATTGGAGCCCGGAGATTATTGGAGACAAGGTACGGAAATGAATTCGACCATGGACTTTTGAATGATGTCGGGATACCGTGGATTACTGTAAGGGATGAATACTCACAAACAAGTGCTTAGTAGGCTTTGATTGTTATTCCGCACCAAAGAACGATAATAATTAACAGAAAAGCTGGACGAGAAAAGCAGGGAACACCAGATAAAGTAGAAGAAAGAGCAAAAGACGTGCTGATTAAATAAAGTAGAATGTGACAAGTATAGGAATGGAAACATCAACTTACACGCTATGGATGAAAGAGGCATTCAAAGCGCGAACCTGTGCAACTATGTATGGACTCTACAGATGATAATTAAGGATAACTTGCTATTCATTACAACGAGCTTGGAAAAACTGAAAAGCCTACATTAACATCCACATTAGCTTATCAGTTTAAATGTGGGATAGCAGAACCCCTGGGAACAAAGTGGTCACATTGTTGTGTGTTCCGTGATTAATATAATCAATAGTTCTGCAGGGACCTGAAAGCAATGGTAAAATAATAATAATAAATTCTTGTGAGAGGGGTCATTAGTGGTCTCTCGAATTCCGTTGATGATTTATCAAAAGTATATATATATATATATATATTACCTGTATAAACAGACGTGTGTTTTGATATATTTCACTTTTCAGCCACCACTACTAAGCACAGATCACTGGTCTTTGTGTGTGGAAGTAGCATGGAGTTTCCTGTCGTGTACAACGTTGGCCAAATGTCGATAGCTGTGGGGATGTGGGAAATATGATGATTAAAGTTGGCCAATGCAGGGCGTTTTCATATTTCGACCAAAAATTTGTCTTCTTATACTTCTCTTTCCTGCCACAACTACATAGCATAGAACATTGGAGTTTGTGTGTGGTAGTAGAATCGTGTCTCCTGTCTTGCACTATGGTTGTTAGATGTCGGTAGCTATTGGGGATGAAAGTGGTCGACCTGCGGCAATTTCATATTTCTGCCAAAGACGCATGTGTCATGGTGTATCACTTTTCAGCGAAAACTATCTATCACAGATCACTGGCGTTTGTGTTTGGTAGTAACATAGAGTCACCTTTATCACAACATCGGCCGAATTGTGGTAGTGTGGGAGATATGGCGGTTGAAAGTGGCCGATCAAGGATATTTTCGTATTAGACGAAAGACATCTGTCTCCGCATTTGTCACTTTTCTGCCACAACTACACAGCATAGACCATTGGTGTTTGTGTGTGGTAGCAGAATCGTGTCTCCTGTCGTGCGCTATGGTTGTTAAATGTCGGTAGCTATGGGGGTGTGGGAGATATGGGGGTTGAAAGTGGTCGACCTGCAGCAATTTCATATTTCTGCCAAAGACGCATGTGTCATGGTGTATCACTTTTCAGCGAAAACTATCTATCGCAGATCCTGACATTTGTGTGTGGTAGTAACACAGAGTCACCTTTCGATCATAACATCGGCCGAATTTCAGTAACGGTGGGAGTGTGGGAGATATGGTGGTTGAAATTGGTAGATCAAGGATATTTTCGTATTTCACTTAAAGACATGTGTGTCCGTATATTTTACTTTGCTGCCTGAACTCTCGTACATAGCGCAGATGACTGGCATTTGTGTGTGGTAATAGCATCGCGTCTCCCATCGTCCACTATGGTTGTTAGATGTCGGTAGCTGTCAAAACAAATTCTTTACAAACACGAACGAAGTCGTGGGTAACAGCTAGTAAGAAATAAAAGAATGCATCCAACAGACTTTTTAGCTGGACACTGGAAAAATGTTTTCTTCATGGTAATTCAGAAACTTCTAGATAGCGCAGTAGTTAAGACGCTTTCTTTATAAAGCTTGCTGTGCCAGAGCTGGGTTCAAATCGCGATTGGTGCAGGAATTATTAAGAGTTGAATTCGATCATACGAATTACGCCAGGTCGTTTGGTGGTTGGAATTCCAACTTAAACTATGAGAACCAGAAAAAAGGAACTGGCCGTCCTACATCTGACACATTGGCTTACAATGCCCACCTCGGGGAATCGAATCAACCTTCACGTTTGTAGCGAGCGGTGCTTGTTAAATGGGAAGAAAGGGTGAAAACCTTTTTACCTCCTTTTTATAATTCAAAGAAAACCCTAGTTTGTTAATTTATTGGATACTCATACTGGCGTACAGGTGAGGCTTATTTATTATTAAAATTAACACATTCAATTATTAAAAGCCTCTTCTTACAATTGAAAACATATTAATAAACAAACAAAGAATTAAAACACCACCACATTTTCAAATTGATCTTGAAGCAAATTCCCAACATTAATAGGCAAACAAGAAAGATTCACACTTGGTTTTAAATTGAAGTTCCCTTTATAACAATCGGGAAACATAAATCAAATTCAATATTAACATGAACTGCATCTGATTTCAAATGCCGGGCGCCAGGATAATTTAAATTATCCACCAAGTGATTATGGGAAAGAAAATACTGTCCCAGTCAGCTCAATATTTGGGGAGCGAGAACTGCTAATCACTCAAAGGACGTTACAGGGCTATACCCAATGACTGAATGAAAGTACCACACTGCACTGTAGAATGATTACCGTGACGGCGGTATGTTTCCCTCGACGGCGGAATTATTATAGCCCCTTGGCTGTAGCGGACAGTGCACCACGTCCTTCAGTCAGCGAACTGAATGAGTGCACAGTGACCTCGCTGTACAGGACGCTGGTGTCGACCCTCAGGTTCGATGCCAAGGCAGGGCGATCTCCGATCACGGAAGATCCGCTCCTTCCAGTATGAAGACTTGGCGTCGAGTGCTCTCCCGTGTCCGCAAGAAAAGCTTTCTCCTGTCGCTCGTGGTTCACATAGAGAAAAAATTCACTGTCTTTACAAAATGCAGAGGATAGTCTCCCGTTGATTGGTTCTGCGATTTTTGGCTCCTCCTACCGGCTGTGACGATAGGCAAACCTTGTCTTTTGGAGACACGTACGAACTCGGCCAGATTCGGACCTTCTCGCCAAATTTGACCTCCAAACTGCCCGCTCGGGGACCGGGGTTGCGAACGAGCGTTCACCCCGCTGGGTATTTTCTCGGAGCTAAGGGATCATACGCTTGACCAGCTCCATTAGAAAGGGTGGCTACATTGTTCGGTCTCCGCCTGCCTGGCGCGTTAAGTGACTGCTACCTGCCTTTGGGTGGTCCCCCGGACAATGGCTGGCAAAACCTTCCCAGAGTTATTCCTGTGATTATTCTTTTTATATGTTAAATATAAAAATGTACGGAATGACCCATTTTTGTCATTCTGTTACATATGTCACCCAGTTAATTTTAAAATTATTGTAGAATACAATGATTTTAATACAATTATAACTATAAGTTCAATATTTACATTGTTTTTGGGTTTATTGCCTTATTCTCATATTTGATGATCCGATAAAATCATCTAAATTTAACAATTTATGAAGCTTTGGTTTTCACTCTATCCCATCCGCTCGTTATTATAAAATCAAATCATTATTCAGCAAGGAAGATTCACGCGAAGCTAACTGGAATAGTTGCGGCCATTTCCTTACAAAGAATTTGCATGTAGCTTGAAGCAGAACCTTAGCGAGAACCAATTATGCTTAAATCTAAACACAAATAGCTATAGATAAAATAATAAAATATGTGCTCAGACTGAAACCTACAAAGAAAAACATGAAAAATATAATAAAAAATGCACATGAAGTTACTGTTTTTATCTCTCAAACAAATCAAAATTAAAATTACTGCAAATTGAGAGGTAAACATCATTTTTAAGATACATGCCCAAAATTTGTCGACTTTTCCGTGTGTGTTCATGACGCTTTTTACCGCCAATGAATGCCAGATGAAAGAACCAAATGATCTTACAAAAATCAAAATTCCTTTTTAACTGAAGTTAGCATCTAAGATAATTACCTTAACTTGCAAAGTTAGTTGAATTATTGAATTCATCCCGTAAACAAAACTTTCCCATTTAGTCTTTACAAATGCAATCGCCTACAACTGACCACAATTTTTCCTCGCGCAATGGTTAACAAAATAACAGCCAAGTGTCACGAAAACTCTCCTGTGTACCTGTAATCATTCAACTTATGATTCCTAATTTTTGTGATGACCAACACAATTTGAACAAATCTTTCCGGCAAGGTTTCGTGTTCCATTGGGCAATATCTGTGGCACTTTCGCCTCCGCTGATAGATACACAAAAAGAAGTAAAAAATGTTGACGAGATAACATTAGATCTTCGACCAACTAAGACAAAGGGACATTACGCTAGCTGCAAACTTCTGCCCAGAAAAATATAATGTAACTACCTAACCGTATAAACGTTACATCAAACTGATTCATCACAAAGCGTTGAAACCTTTTTGTTTATGCCACAGATTATTCTGAGAAAACATTTCACAACATTTTTATCGTTGTCAGATTTATTCTGATTGCGAAGATAAGAGGTTGGGCTTGCTAATGGCGTTTCGTTGGCCGCGATTGCATAACAATTTATATGGCTCAGGAAAATATTTAATATTTCAGGATTTTTATCCAATCACGTCCACTTAACATCGTGAAAATCAATTGTGACTATAAAAATTTCACGTGGACAAAGTTCGGAGTAGCAAAACAAGCATTTAGAATTCCGAATGTGGAAATATCCTATTATAAGCACAAATTTTCTAACTTGAATTTCGTTGGATTTTCCGTTTATTTAATTTTCCCAGCAAAACAGACTGTTTAGAATATTGGAACTGGCATCGGCATTCTTCAAGCATGATTTACACTACTGTAATGAGTCAACCCTAAAAAAATGTATACTGCACTCCGAAATCGGACAATTTCAAGATTAGGCTTTTCGTCATCGTATTTGGCACGCTACACAACTTGTTGAACAATGCTTACATGATGAATTTGAGACGCCACATGAATTTTCTTTTAGAAAATAATTCTACTTTGCGAATATTTGACTATTCCATATTCAACACAACATTGGGCTACGTGAAACCTCGGGCCTACAATAACACAGGCTTTCAGCGGTTTGTGCCTGCTGGCTAATTGCGTGCGTGAAACAGGTATTATGTTCGTCGACCGACCCCATTCACTAATGGGTCCAGCTGACAGTTGCGTCCTTTCTGATTGCAAGGAATGAACAAATTGTGTACTGTTTTTTACCAAATCACGAACAGAAAAAATCCACGCGATGTTGATCGGCTGCGAATTCTGAGAATGATTTCCCATTTCTCCGAGGATTGGAAAACTAGCCGACTCTCGTCTGGCTTTCAAGAAAGACATGTACTGTACATATTTCGTCTCCTGCCCTACAAATGACCATTGTTTCACTGACAGTTTGCATTTAACTGTGGATCCAAGATAACTGAAACAGCTGTGTTTCTTGATTTCAGAGATTTTTGCGTACAAACTGATGATTTTACTAACTAAGAGTCGAGTGGCGACTTTAACAACCGACTCTGTCGCAGTTTGCAGTACCGCAGTCGGAGGATTTTGTGGAGAACTGAAATTACCACGTTCGGTTTCCACAATTTCTGAACCTATCTCCTCGTTTATTATCTCGCAAGGAACCGACAATTCACTAAAATTGAGCGCACAACAAAACTTTTGTGGTTTCAAATCTTCAATGACGTCGGATAAGATTGCGATGTCAGACTCTATATTTAAATGATTGTTATCGTTACTCTTCTCGGATTGCTGAGGAGAGATTGATAATCTGTCTTCAATGACTTGGATATGACGGTCTTGTTGCCTGTCAACCGAAACCAATTTTCCTAACAAATCATCTTTTACGCTTGCCAATGAACTTTTGTGGTGTTTCCTGTTGCATGTATAGTGTTTGCGATATGTGGTGGCCCGACATTGTCAGCTACCGCGTTACAATTATTACATAAGTTTTTCATATTGAAACGGATAGTGATTTGTGTTCTGTTCTAGCAATTGTGACCTCATTTTGTCAATAATTCCGGTGCATTGTCTTTCCTTATATATGTGTGTGTTCTTCCTCTGTGGGAGTTCTATCTTGGTCCTGGTTGTTGTGTCGAGTTCGGTCTAGGCTTGAAAATGTGTATGTTTGAGCCTAAAATATATGGTTATAGAATTATACTCAACGTCGAGATTTCACCATCAATGTGTGCTTCTAACCATTGTTTCAGGGCTTAGGCACTCTCCCGTTTCACTGTGGTGTTTACCGTTTACTGCTGTTTGTGTTGGCATACGAACTGGGTTTCTCACGTTTTTACTATATACACTTCAGGATAAAAAAAATTTAATGGAGGGTGTGATGAGGTGATGTACCAGAGAAGCGAGGGACTTGGGTAAAATCCCATAGTTGCTCGCATATAGTGCTTTAGTATACAGTCCACATTTTTTGAACATCAAATGCAGGATGCAAAGAAGGGCAGCTAGATTTATTAGCGGAACACATTCAACAAGTGACATAATAAAGGAGCTGGGCTGGATGTCACTGGAAGATAGGAAGAGTGTTGGGACTGCATATGGCGTACAATGATGGATATTGCTGGAATAATTCAGAGTGGTGTATGGAACCTAAGTTGTCCATGACAACGATCTGGCACTTGTCTTTAGGCGATGAGACCTGGGTGGATAAAATATCCAAACACCCACTTTCATATACGAATGACCTAATAATTTACGACAATTCAAGTGTGGACACTATCTTCAACGTAATAGAACAAGTGTCTGCACCTATGGGGATGTTTTGGATACTTATCGATGTGTGGGGACCTTCTATGAAAATTTTGGTTATGATGTCTGTTTGATGACCATGTAACTATCAGTTAGCTAAGAGCATTATGGTAACTTTATCATGTGTGCTGGTTAGTTGAACAAAGCATGTAATTACAAACAAAAGTCATACTTGGTCCTGAATCCGAAGGTAGACATCAGATGGGAACATTTAAACCAAATGGAGAACTCTCCAGGGTCCTGATTGGTTGAAAAACACTTTAGCGGAAATTTCCTGGAAAAAGGGAGAATTTTCTTGGAAAACTGCAGTAGAACCCCATTAAGTGAACATTTTGGTACCTGGGGCCCCTGGTACTGATTAGGAGAAGACTGTGCGAATTTTGAATTTTTTGATTACTATAACGCATCCACAATAGGTAACCCTGTCAGTAACCGAAGTAAATCAGGAGTTGTATTGGGAATGACTGGAAAAAAGAAGGTTGTTTCAGAACGTGCTTGGAGAGTACACGGCTTATGTTGGCGATGGTAAAAGATGACTGATGACTATCAGCACGAGCTAGTACTCGACTTCTTGCATAATGGAGGGGGGTAAGTTTTCTATATCTGCACCTTGGCCACACGCGATGGTCTCAGCCATTTTATTACGAGTCAGTATGTTCTGTGCTTAGCTCTGCCTTAGTGTGGCTCGATTTTTAGCACACAGGACTGGTGTACTCTGCTGCGGACCAATTCCTAGGGGAGGAAAGTAGTGAGATTAGTATTTGCTAAAAGATGTTTCATTTCTGGAACATGCGAAGTGCTCGTCCTGTGCTTTAAATTCCAATTAAAAGGAGGGTGTTAATAAATGCCGCAGCGTATATAGCTGTTTCTAGTGAATCAGTGACGAAAACTTTACACCTATGAAGGATCACATGTTTAATGGCCTTTTGGTCTCCTCGTTGTCTCAGGTAACGTTAGGTGGGAATGAAAGAGTGACCATCTGTTGCCTGCAGCGCAGATATTTGTGATGTGACTTCTAATAGAAAGCCAGGTTAGAGCATAAACTTTAACAACATATGTTGGTAGAGTAATTGTATTTTCAGAAGAAGGAGCTTCAGCAGAAACATTGGCAGCGTATTGGGTCAACGCGCTTGACTTTGTACATACTAGCTTTATTTGAAAAATGTCTCACAGAGGTAGTATTTATCGGGAACAAAAAAAAAAAAAAAAAAAAAAAAAAAAAATACCTGCTGAGATCACTGATAGGGTTACAAGTGGTGGAATATGCATGCTTTCCGAGATTAATAAATAGCGCTTATGCAATTATTGTCAAGTTACACGTCGAGGTTATCCTTACATACATGAGGAAACCCCTTCGATGCCTCTTTGAGTTTGAAAAGTGGCTGTGTTCTCGGTCTGTTTCATAGCGCCTAGTTATACATCCTTTAAAATACACGGAATATAGCTGAAACTCGTGAGCTATCACTAATGTTGTTAACTATTATATTGGTTCATAACGAATCCAGCATGATGTGCAAAACTGAGAATGTTTCCCGTCTCTCCGTTGATGAATGAATTTTTAATGTCTGCCTGCTTCGATCATCGGAATTTATGGTTTTCCCTGCCTTCGTCAGTGACTGAATTTTTAATGTCTGTCTGTTTAAGTGAAAGGATTTCACGAATTGATGGATTTTTGAGGCTACGAACTTTGAAAGCAATAACGTATGTGTCTTTGCGAAAAACACTAAATTTCTTAATGTTTATGTTAGATGAGTTGCGCAGCCATGTTTCCGATATAAGGACTAGGTCGGCCTTATGTTCTGTTATGGTTCTTTGAAATTCGTCCCATTTTGGTAATAGGCTACGTGCGTTCCACTGTAACACTGTATTTAGTACACCTAGCCATTTTTAATTAACAGATTTGCAGCCTCTGATGTGGTTCCACTTGGCCCCATTTCTTAACGAACTTGTCGAAATGCTTCGTCCTGAATTTTCTTCACTGTGGTGGCTGCCATCTTGCCCTTCTTGCTGTGCTATCAGTTTGACCACTAGTTTGACTATTATATTAACAATGTCTTCCCCTGCCGCTCTGCTAGTTTGTTCTTTGCTGGTTGCTTCTTCCGTCTGGGTAGCGATAGATTCCTTGGGAGTACTGACGGTACTTTGGCAGTGCTCCCTGATTTGCTTTGTTCCCTGTGGCATCGTCACCGCGCTGTACCTTTTACTCCATATTCCGCTGCCTTGTATTGGTAGCTTTGTTGTATACTCCTCTTGTTATCAGTCACCATTTTTGCCTTCTCCTCTTCTTGTCGCTTCCGTTCGGGGCATTTCCTATCGTTGGCTCTGTGGTCACCTCCACAGTTTACGCATTTTTTGAACTAATTTGAGCAGCAGGATATGTTGTGTTCTTCACCAAACTTCATACATCTTTACAGAATTTGGCCATATGACCAAATCTATAGCATTTGAAGCACTGCGTTACCGGAAATATGTAGGGAGACACCTTGAATCTCAGGTAGAAAATATCGATTTCCTCTGTCAGGAGTTGGCTGTCAAAGGTTATGAGCACGGTCTGCAGGGATAGCGTTTCCACCTTGCCGTCCTTGATTACTTCCTTGCTAAATCGCCGTACATCGATAATCGGTGCCGACGAAACAGCGTTAATCCTAAATTCTTCTTCTACCAGGTCCGTAGGCACAAATTTGATAATCCCTTTTCGTTCTACTCAGTTAGTCGGTATGTAAGCTTGCAGACCCAAAGATTGAAGAAACTTCTTGTTTTTAACGAAGCCATTAGCAGTGCTGGCATTAAGAAATTCCATAGACATTCTGTTTTCCCTAGCTGATTGAGTCGTTTCTGCCCAGTGACCTTGTCATAAAAAATTTTACCCAGCTGAATTGGGTGTAGAGAACTGTCTGATGCGTTCTCCATTATAACCACATATGGCCCCTCTGCATGGTCATTATAAAGCCTCTTCCACATTGCCGGCGCGGGGGGGTTCCTGTTGACTGCTACTTCTCTTCCTTGGCTTGCCCGACTAGTTGTCAGATGGTTACCTAAGGTGTTCAACTGATGGCCTCCATCTTCTGACGATCTACTGGGAGTTGTTTGAGGTGGGGTCGCTAGGCTGCACGCCACCTCCTTACCTATGCTAGGAATCGACTCGGTGATCATTGGTTCTTCACCTTTCCCTTTCGTGACGATTCTCCTGTCTGCAGCTTTACGTTTCTTCCTCAGATTGTACTTTTCTTCTTCATCGGTGTCGTTTTGGTTTGCCTCCATTGTCTTCCTCGTTGTCTCCATCATCTCTGGGTCACTCTGTTACACGGTAGAATCCTCTTCTTTTCTCGGGTCGATTCCATCACTTGCTTCTGCCATTTCCTCTCGCCCTCTGGCAGAAGGGTCCGACGAGATGAGCTCAGCTAAGTATGTATTAACAAGGTTAGGTTGTCTTCTCTTGATGTAAACTAATATATCTGTCCAGAAGTTCTGTGAATATTACACGACCGCAGTTGGCACTGTTGATAGTCGCCGGGAGATGAGTCCGCTTCGCTGCCACTCACACTCGCGCAGGTAAACACGTCTCACTTCCTCACTCTATCACACCGCTTACTTCCTTACTCTTCGGCTGCAAGCAGCAAACTGATGTGAAGGACGTTGCGAGGACAGTGAGCGAGTACTTATCGCCACTGCTCACGTAGCGGCGCCACTGTTCCGCTGTTTTTATTTTTCCGGTCCTCTCGTGCCGTCTCCGCTGTTGCGGTCGCTATATTTGTTGGAATTTTTTTGAGTAGCGTGGAGGAGAGGTCGGCATTAATCACGAGGACAGGGGGGGTGAGGGGTAGGAGTGTTCATCCCCGATGACGAGCGGCAGCGCTGAGTAATGAGCAGCGCTACCAACTGCCAGGAAGCCCTTTTTAATACTTCTCCTCTAAATGCAGTTACACAAGGCACGGTGTCTCAAAGGGTACAAGGGACACAACATATCAGACTTATTCTCCCGTGTCTAAAACGGTGTGTGACATTCTAAACGCACGTAATTAGTGGCGAATTTACGGATGTGCATACTGCGCATTCATAAATAAAATAACATGTAACGCATGTGTGCATCTGTACATACACACATTTAGAGGCAGTAAAGGTGAAATTAAATTTGCATGTGTGTTGGTGACGTACATGATTTCTTACTTATAGAAGAAATCGGTGGTGATATGAAATGTACATATTAATATCGGACATACGATTCCTTTTAAGCTTTCTGTTGCCATAAGCCAATAAGTAATAACATTACAAAAACAGCTATGTGGTTAATTTAAATATGCACAATGTTCATAGTCTGCTTTATTCGCAACCCCCATAAAAACAAAAGAACTTTATAAAATTGGAATACTTCTTTGTTTAGACGAAAACCAAACTTTACAAAGCAATGAAATTTATTAAAAATTCTGTTGAATTGTGAAATAAATCATAGAGGCTTTTGGGTATGAAACATAGTTTTCACAGCACGTGTACCAATAATTGAGTCTGAAGTACGGCTCATAAGTGTGTGGATTGAAAAATGATTTTTGTGGATGTGAAATCAGAGAACTACACTATAATTACAGTAAAACACAGAACATTTTAAGTTCCTTAACTATACGACATAACTATCAGGCTTACTTCTGTGAATTGTTTTCGCTTTTATGGCATATGTCACGTCGACAATCAGGCCATTAACATGCTAAAAACCGAGCGTGGTGGATGAGCGGTTAACGCTTTGGCCTCGCATTCGGGAGGACGGCGGTTCGAATCCCCGTCCGGGCATCCAGATTTGGGTTTTCCACGGTTTTCCTAATCACTCCAAGGGAATGTCGGGATGCTTCCTTCAAAAAGGCCATGTCCGAATTCATTCCCGTTTCTTGTCCCCAGTACCATCGCATCTAATAACCTAAAAACCACGTCGCCATAAGTAAAAAAAAAATCCTGAGACATAACTATATGCCGAATACGATAACAGAAATTTAAAGGTTATATAACTTGAAGGTTCACAGTCTAAAGACCAGTTAAACTCCAGAAAAAAATCAACAATGCAAAAAAATACTGCAAAACAAGAAAATTAGTTTCGAAACGTGCCGAAACGCATCAACAAACACTAGTTACAACTAAACTGAAAATAATAACTTAAAGAGAAATTTTGAAAACTGCAAATACGATAACCGTCAACAAATAGGTTAACCATCTACATCTATATTCTGCAAATGATCAAAAAAAATTTCATGTTACTTCTTTTAGGTCTAAAATGCAGTTTTGATAGTCGCTTCTTCTTTAACAACTTACTCAGATATATTAATCTAATACTTTTTATATATATGTAATTGAATTTGTCCAATATTTCGAATAACCATGTTTAATTTGAAAATCACTATCTGTCTATATTTAAAATTAATACCACATATCTCCGTTTCAGTCTATCTTTGTCAAATGTATTTACGCGTTAGACCAATAGGGGAACGATCAAACTTTGTGTTTTATAACACCAAACTCTTGCAAACAGTGGCATATTTCTTTTGTTATGAAACGTCAAAATTGCACTTTCTAACGACTGATTGCACATAAACCACCAAGTGTTTCAACTGATATTAACACATATACATTCATGTCTAACCGTATTTTTACTTCATTATTAGCTTTTTCTATCTATAACATAGTACGTTACATAAAAAAAAAAAAAAAAAAAAAAAAAAAGATATACACTTGAGATTTGAGATTTCTGATGTAGTATAGACTTGTAAATTCAAGTTCTAGCATGTTATGAAATTGTAATCTTAACACTTTTACAAAATTAGTTACTACAAAGTATAAAAATTAAACAATAAAAATGTCCAGGAACAATACATTAAACATAAATATCAGGGACAATTTTTTTATTTAGGTAGAGAGGATCAATATCTAACAGTTTTTAAGATTTAAATACGCATTATTCGATACTTTAGTAATCTGTCTAACAGATGAAACGTTATGACAGATTTTCTTACTGACTTAATTGTTTATTTCCTGTTACACTAATGATTGTGGTGAAGCAGAACACATCCGATTATACGAATATAATAAACTTTACAATTTATATGTTACGATCTGAATGATTTCTGGAGTTTATATGGTTTTTATTTGTGGATTTCTGGTGTCTCAAAAATTCTGAAAAATTTATCATTTTTTGCTAGTAAACGTAGGATAAAGATTAGAAGCATAAAGAAAATAACAGTTACCGTCCTTGCAGCAAACGTCTACATTTTCGAATGATTTGATTAGTATTTATTATGTCTTGATAACTATCCTCGGCAGATACTATCCAATCTCCCACTGTTCTATAAATTGTCCTTAGCCTCATCCAATTATTTGATTCGATGAGGTCCAACTATTACTCTTTGTCCATTTCTATCCAGGTCTTGCTTTGTATTATAGATTTGTGCACCAGTTTCATACTGTCAAACTTTGTAATCTAGCATTTATAATTTTTCATTTTTAAGTTCACCTTTAAGTCTCTTCGCCTATGTTTATTTCTTACCTTCTCTTTGTTTTGTTCTTAGCACAGTGGTTCCCAGAATCTCCACTTGTAAAGTTTGTAATTTACTTACTTCCTTCTGTTTCCTACCCAGCTCCCTAAACTATATGGCGCTACTGTCTTGTATATTGTCTGCTCAGGTCGTAGAGAAGTCCGTTGCTCCAAATTAAGTTACTCAGCAAGTAGAGGCTTTTATTATCCTGCTCCCCAATTCCAAGTTTACTCTTCCACTTGACGGTTTCCAGACATCCAAACTTCCATCTCTCGAGGACAAAGTTGCGCTGTGTGTGTTGTTGTTTGCTCGTGGGTATATATTCTAATGATTTTCATTGCCTCTGTCTCATTCTTACTCACGATCAGCATATATTCTCTAGTTTACTATGTATTTTAATTAACTGTGGCATACCGGCACAGATCATGTGAACCTATCTTTAATGACGGGTTACTCAAATTGATTTTAAGTGATAAGAAAACCAATTCAGTAGAAAGTTGGTATAATATTTATACTTTTCCAATCTCGTTTTAAAATGAAATAACTAGTACAAGAAGATTCAGATTCAAGTCGGTTTATTTTCCTTTAAGACATTGAACTCCAAAGATACTAGGTGCAAACGTAAAAAAATTATTAGCGGTTATAACTATGAACACCAAGGCTCAACAAACTTTCAAAAACTGCTCAATACCACTACTAAATACTCGTCTCTGCCGATCGCTTATATAAGCTTTACAGAAAATTCCAGAATACTTCAAAGACTTCCGACAGATGTTTCTCGAACTCTAACAATAGCTAAGCAATTAAAATAACATTAAAAACAATCAGAATTAATACAAAATCATTCACAATCATTATGAAAATGCACAGAAATGAAAATTAAAGATGTTTACACAAAACATTATCCTCATAATTCAGTCGAAACTGTCGCAAATTGTCCTCTAAACATTGTAGCTCACCTTAATGCTTAGAATTACAAACTTTTAACTAATCTTTCTTGGATAGTACAGTCCTTGAACATATTCCCTTTACACAAATTCACTATTAATTGCAAGAAAAATATACAAAATCATACTTACTGAACACTTAGCTTGCTACAAATAATTCTTAGCATACAATTTCATCAGAGGTCTGGGTCAGACGGCCGTCACACCATGGCGGGATCGTTATGAGGAATTCGATTTTATTACCCGGAACAGAAAAAGTAATATGGGTTAAAGTAGCCACAGGCATAGTGAAGCTTCAGGCGGCAGTTACGTTTGAGTTCTTTAGGGTTTTATGTGTCATCGACGTCGAGATTATTAGGAGCGGGAAGAACAGGAATCAAAGTAAGGGAAGGAACTTGGTTTTGCACTTTTGGAGGAACCATCCCGGAGTTATCACGGGAACCATAGAAATTTGGATAGCTTGTCGGGGATCCGAACCTGCGCCCCACGAATGCGAGGCCAGAGCGTTACCACTCAGTCACCTCGCTCGGTGTTATATTGCAGCTAGGGTTGCCACCTTTTCTTATTGCGATTAAAGTAAATTGGTTATTAAAGGTAATAGAAAAAAGTACATAGTGTCAAAATAAAGTACAATTTATTTTTCGTTATTATTATGTTTAAAAACATTTTTATTGCTTTTCGCAAGTTTTATCAAATTATTATCACTGCTAAATAATTGCACAGCATCTTTATATATAAGTTAAAGTACGCTAAATAAGTAATTGGTATTTTTTATTCCTCAGATACAGAGACGGTTTGTTTCTTTCGTCTCGCCATTTGTTATTAAATAGAGAAAAAACTCTCTCTGTGAATGCTGATGTGGCGGGAATAGACAGCAATAATGAAATTACTTTATACAAGTCTGAACAATTATCATCAGTATTATTAAGTGCTGTCATTTTTGTGCAGTAGATAATTTCACAAAACCTTTAGAACTATCTAATCATGAAGTTTGTTTATTAAAGCAATTTCTCCATAATGATCATCCATGTATATATATTAAGTTTTTGCAGTTTTAAATTTTCTATTATGTTAACAATATTATTCAAATAAACGTTGCTCTTTAAATTTATATTGTCAAGTGTAAATAACAGTTTGTGTCATAAAAATCAGATGATTCATAGGAACTCCAAGGCTGTAATCGTTTATTTTTCTGTTTCGTAGTATCATTTTTTGACGCATTTTTTTGGCGTAACATATTCACTATCTATTTCATCCGTTTCACTACCAAAATTACGTTTTGTAGATGTGCATGGAGTATTTTTTTTTTTTTTTTTTGCTGAAGATGTCCTTGTCCATGATTTTTACTATAACATAAATCTATAACACCGATAAATGGTATTTTTATTGCTCTCAAAACGCTTTACTATAAACAAACAATTAAAAAGGTTTGACAATACAATGAAATTGATAATGTTGACATTTGAATTCATTTTGCGTTCAAAAATTATCAAAAACAAGCATTCAGGTCGCGCTGGCGACCTATCGATTCGACACCAATCGATAATGTACCGTTTAACGCAAAAATTCCTACGATCAAACTTTTTTAAATACCAGACAAATCAAATTATGTGAAATAAAGTATTTTCGAGTACTTTATTGTTTTCATAAAGTATAGAGTACAATCACCAGAAATAACGTACAATACTTTATTATAAAGTACGGGTGGCAACGCTAATTCCAGCCCACTGATACAATACGGGAATTCGACGCCACCCGATGCAATTCGTCAATTCATTAACAAGTTGAGTTAAACTGCAAGCGGCGTACGCGCACTGCTATATCAGATTGCAGGCCGCTACGAAAGAGAACTGTTAAAAGTTACTACATGCGTACCTATTCTTCTTCTTCTTCTTCTTCAGTTTTTAGCAGCTTTCCTCTTTTCTCTTCTCTCCCCTATCCTGTTCAGTCCACTGTGGATTGAGCATCAAATGTCTGACACAATCTGATTCACGTATGCCTTGCCAGTTGCGTTCTTTTATCACTCACTATCGTTGTCACGAATCTCGTATGACTCAATTGATCGCCAATCAACAGGTCTTTTTCGCGTCTGAACGTGGCGTCACAGAAGTAATCTCTGTGAATGCTTCAGGTTATAAAGTGTTTGCACACACACACACTTCCGTTGATGCCACCGATACAGCTCTTAAGAAAATAATATTCTCTCAAGAAAATAATATTTAGTAACAAACCTTTCTTTTATTTTTTATTATTGCTTTAGATATATTAATTATTATTATTCACAAACTTATTTTCGTGATTAATAAAATGAATTTATTTCGTTCTGTCAAAAGCTAGTAATGAAACCTTTGTGTCTAATTGCTTAGCGGTAGGTCCATTGTAGGCATTCGACAAGTCAAGATGGTTACCGTTTTCTAGTTTTTAATAGCTTTAAACTTGGTTCATATTCTAAAATGTAAAACAGGTTGCTACAGTGATGATTCTGCTGAACTACCTGTCGTTCCAAACACTACAAATAGTAATATTTCAATTTAAGATCCTTCGCTAGAGTGTACATTTGTCAGTTTTGATTAAGAGAAATTGTAAAGATATTTTGGATTCATTCACTTCATTTATCAGTATTTACGACTGTAAAGTACCATTCTATCACGCTGTGTACCTAATTGAAGGATTCGCGATCATTTTCAAAGTTGCAAACTGTTCTTTTTGGAGATGCCAGTACAGTTTCAGTTGGCGGTCGGGGCTATAACAATAGTAGTTAAAATATGGGATGGACAGGAGTTGCATGTATAAAGAAAAAAAAACATTTTAATATGTTTTATTGTGCATTTTTCATGTAGTATATCGTCTTGAGCGAACTGACGATTAATACTCGTTGTCAGATTATAAACCCTTTTTATGTTCGAGTCCGCTATGTCGTACACTGTTGCTACTATTCGATATATCGTGTCGATTTAAAATAAATAAGTCTAAATTCAGCCTAATAGGCAACAACTGTCGTTGCTGTTTTGCTTGTACAATAGAACTCCACTTATCCGAACTCCGATTATCCGAATCGCTTTTTAAATAAGACGGAAATTGAAAAGAGAGGGAAAGATAGGAAATGACTTGAGGAATTCAGAAGGATTCTTTTGAAAATTCCTTGATGTTCAGAAGTTAGTGCTGAACATATAGGAGAGTGGGTGGTATGTGATTCGTCAGACCCTGGGTATGAAATTCTAAATGTTGATGAACTTATTGAAAGTGTGAGATAAAAAAGTGTCGAGGAAGAAGATGAACTTATAGTCGAAGTTGAAGCAGACACGGTACCATCAGCTAGTCAAGCATTTTCCGGCCTTGAAACTGCGTTGAAGTGGATGGAGCGTCAGCCCGAGTGTGACCACATGCAACTTCTCACTGTCAAGCGGATGCGCGACTTGGCTGCCCGAAGACGGATGAATACAGTCAAATACTTTGAACGAGATGTGCAAGCAGTGACTTATATTTACAGTACGCTAAGTACATACTGTACAGGACTTGTAAGCAGACCCTTTATCGGAAAAATCCAATTATCCGAATTTTTTATTATCCGAATGGGGTTCGGCCGCAATCGATTCGGATAGTTGGAGTCCTACTGTATATCCTATTCGCAATGATTGTGGATCAAAGGTAGAAAGCAGACACTGTTAACGATGGTTCGTCCGTTGGGTGGACACTTGAAGGCTAGCGGCCGCCGTGTTGTAGACCTGAATGGGCTTGCAGCGGGTTTCGCCTCTCCTTTCTTTCATCTCTCATCCACAAAACACAACTCTCTACACTGAAAACACGGACTATCACCGTCTTCCGCACTAACAACAACACTCAGACTGGGGAAGGCAACGGAAAGCCACCCCAGCCAGCCATCATCTAGCTTGGCCTGAGCCAATGTAGGTATTAAGTTCCAAGACCTTGATGTCCTCTGACTTATTTCTGTCTAGGGTTTTGCGAATTGGCTGTCTTAGTCATGTCTTAGTTACTGTAGTCTGTGTGTATGTGTTTTTTTTTATTTATTTTTTATTAGTATCTGTAGTTTCTCGTCAGCGTTAGTTTTGGTCTGTTGTAGTTATCGTCATATGGTGTTTCTTGTCCTAGGTTTTTTATTAATTGGTGGGACGAAGCTTGAGATTTGTTATAAAATTTTGCGGACTTGTCTTTAATATAGTCTGTCATTTTTTGTATGCCTAAGTCATGATGTATTTGTGCGTTTGTCACGTACCGGAGGGCGTCTGTTATGACTCTTAGATATCTATTTTGAATGGTTTGAATTTTCTTAAGTTGCCAGTCTGTTGCAATGCTATATACTTCCTAACCATATAGTAGCGCTGGTCGGATTACTGATTTTTAGATTTGCATTTTTGTTTTTCTTTGTAGGCCTTTTCCTTTGAGGAGGGGGTAAAGTTTGGTGAGTCTAGCTGTTGCGGTATTGCATAGGTTTTGGATGTGCTTGCTCCAAGTCAGCTTTTTGTCCATTTTAATGCCTAAATATGTGACTGCGTGCTGCCACGGGAGGTCTTTGCCGCCGATTGACACGTGTTGGTCGTGAAGAGATCTTTTTGTGGTGAACATGATCGCTTGGGATTTGTCAGCATTGATTTTTATTTTCCATTTATTACACCAGAGTGTTATGAGCTCTAGGTGTTGCGTGAGTTTCCGTGCGATGAATTTTTGGCTGCGGCAGGATCGATAAACCGTCGTGTCATCGGCATAAAGACATAATTCCCCGCCTGGTTGGTGGGAAATGTCATTTGTATAGATGGTGTATAATATTGGAGCTATGACCGAGCCTTGGGGTACGCCTGCTTCAATTGATTTGAACTGGCTTGCAGCCCATCCTACCAGAGGTTAAACATCGCCCATGTTAACCGCCGGTGCCCGCCCAATGGGAAGACGTTAATAATGTTCAAGTAAACACTGCAAGTAAACTCAGTGATATACTAAATGATGTAGGGGGAGTTGGGGGACAAACTTTTTTAGCAGAATCAAGTAGGAGACTGTGGCGAGTGTTTGTCGAATGTTCAAAGCTTTCCGGCGTCGCGGCTGCCTGCAAGTTTACCATGTCCAGTAAATAATTCCAGTCGGCTTCATTTTGGGAAGCGATTTAGCCGACGCCGCGCAGTTAATGTCATTACACCGGCCCTTTTGTGTCGTTTCGGTTTTGTTGCAATTTTTTTGCCCTTCCTGCCCACCGGACGAGCGAAGACCCGTGAAATATGGTTCGCCCTGAAAAATGGCGCCGGTGCAGCTGCAAAATTAATATTCTCATTCAGGACGAATAAAAGTTCCCTGGGTGGCAGAGGGAACGGTGGCCAACATACCTTCCAGTTTGCAGTCCCACCAAATGGAACCAGCGTACATTCTTTTTAACAGGTGTAGTTTCGTCTCTAGACGGGAAAATGAAAGTCCTTAATTCTGTTAACAGTAGTGTAGACGAGGCTTTGAAGATTCCAATCAATAAAGACGCTCAATATTAAAATATTCTTACTCTTTCTGCTTCTTCAGTTTTAATTGCAATTCTTATGGAGTTAACTGTCTCTTTAATTCTATTTGTTCATTAATATTTTATGAGACTGATTACAAAAGATTTACTACGTTCATTAGATAGATATTTTTCAATATTTTCGTCGATTCGGAAAGTTGACGGACGGGCAGAACGAGGTTTATCGTCAATTGACATGTCGCCATTTTTAAACCGAAAGAAACCACTCATTCAGTTGAGTTTTTTCCATAGCGTCATCTTTGTAAGTAGGTTTCAATATTAAAACAGTTTCAGCAGCATTTTCACTGAGTGGAAAACAAAATTACACAGCTGCACGTTGTTCTTGCCATCTTCAAAAACAAGACAAAGACAAAAACAAAATAGCGCTAGCAAAAACAATCACTCCAGATTAACAGAACAAGTCAGGTCGACAACACAGGCGGCACTGAACGGACAATGAGTTGCGCTATAAACGCCTAGCGGCTGAAAAGCGTACTACACAAGCACACGTCGATCATATTGCGGCTATTTTCGGGTACCCCCTCGTATAGCGTATCTTGACATCAATTTAGTCAGGATAAAGGTCAAATAAGAAAGAAGTCTATTTCAAATAATTTATATTCACAGTTCTTGTATACAAATATCAGCCATCAGAAATCAGTACACTATAGTGCAGTGAAAGTGACATGAAATTGTTCATAAAGATACAACAAGCACCTGTGATGCAAACTGCTACTGCTGATGCAATTACAAGCAAATGTGACCAATGAAAAATACAGAACCGCTGAAGATGCTTCAGAGAATGAACTGAAATGTGTTCGAAAAATAAACAACAAATTCAATTGCATTGGCTTTACAATTACTCAAAAAAATGAATTTATGTTTATTCCATATTTATTCTTGCACGATATCACACTCAATAATACTGTTTCTCTACACAGCACAATTGCTCTACGCTTGCTAGGCATTAGTATTATCCGCGTCCTACCCATCATGCCCATTGTTGACAATACGTTTCAGTCAAAGAAGTTTGAATATTATACACTAGAAGGAGCAACGGTGCTAGTGTTCCTTCGCAAATGGAACGATGCGGTCGCCGCCATATTGAGGGCAACCGGTAGCTTTCAGAGTTTACTTTTGTACAGTTGAGACGTATTGACATGATCGCGTGCTCGTATATTTTTGATTTACAAGTGTTTTCTACCATGGATAAGTCCTGCGCTGCATGTAACTACAACAACTGTGTTACAAGAGGTACAAATTTGTCGTTTCACAAGTAAGTAAGCATTTAAATAAGTTCAGAATCTTCTACTATCTTAACGCCTGGATGTGATCTAACCTGCTGATCACATGTTTAATACTTTCTTTCGATACAGATTTCCGCTCCGTTATTTGAATAAATTGAGGGAGAGGTTAGCTAACACACGCCAGATCCTGAAAATCATATTATCCTGCTTTCGAAGAAAATGACTGATATGTTTGTCAGGCTGAGATTTATCATGCTGCAAAAATGCGCAATAAAAAGCAAAAAGTGTCAATCAGACAGAAATTAAACAAAACTGTGTTGTTTTTTAATTAATAAAAGAATTAGACAAGTTAATTTCTTGTATTTTCTTCCCTAATATTCTCATATGAATGATTTGATTGTTTTTTTTGTTTTTTTTTAATGGCATTTGGCAACGGAGGCCATACAGCCAGCTCAAGGTGATTTAATTGCTTTCAGTGTATTGACGCCACAGGACGGACAGGACATTCACACAGACATAAAACACTTAACATCCATGCCCGCGGCCGGATTCGAACCGGTGGCCTTCGGCACGCGGAGCTAGCACTCTAGCCCCTACGCTACCGAGGCCGGCAATATGATTGTTATTAATTTCGTAATTTTATTCTCCAGATATTGCGTTAAAGGTGGTATAAAATTAACGTAGACATTGGCACCTTGCCAGCTAAACTTTAGGTAGTCCCTGGAGTATACAAAAATAGGGGAAAAAATAGAATGGAAAGTAACTTTGATATGCAAGGTTATAATTTAAAGCCCGGGGGTGCACTTGAATTCAAGTAGTATGTAATATGAAAAATGCACTTTAATATATTTTGTTGGCCTTGGCAAAATTTGATTAGCAAGGAGCATCATGCTTAGATTTCCTGGACCCGTATGCTGAATTGCTAAATATTTAGAAGTGAAAGATTTTCGTACAATGAACAAAAAAGATAAAAATAGTCACAATAGAAAAGCTAAACCTTTCCTTCTTCGGTTGCCTTCATACTGAAAGAACTACTCGGTCATATTCTTCATTTCAATAAGATGAATGCCAGATTCTGTCTTTGAACTGATCAGAAAATGATTGCTCAACTTCAGAAGAAAACTTAGTTTGAGCTCTGACTTCTTAAAATTGTGAACCGGTGTTTCATCAGTTTTCCTTCATTACATTTATAAATACGTCACTATTATTGAAATGTTAACATCTTTCCGGATCAGTTAAATTAGCCTACTTGAAGAGGGAGAAAAAATTTAACATTGCTCAGAGTGAAGAAAATAAGACCGAAAGTTAATTATAGTCAGCGGAAATTTTATAATTAACGTCACTCCATCTTCTCTGAGCAAGTGAAAACCCTTAACAGTATAAAATTTTCCATTCTACAGTGGTTTGTTATATGTGTGTACGAGGGTTTCAAAGTTCCCGCAATCTCTTGCCCCTAAAATGGCGGTGGCAGCCGGCTTCAATTTGCTAAGAATTCTGGTCGCCATTCACATGCGATAGGAGGGGACCGGTTTCAGTTAATTTCGCAAATGTTGGTGGTAGCTTTGTTTAAGACGCAGAATGCGCCGTGTAAGAGACGACGCGTTTAGAGTCTATCGCGTTGCCGCTCGGAGCCTCTTACCGCTTATTCGAGAAGCTGCCGAAAGGCCGCTCACTGCGTCGTTGTCGATTACGACACACCGGCTTCGACTCCACAAGAAAAATAGAGGTTACGCAGGCATCGGAACGAATTTACTGATAAGAGGCGGGGCAGTTCCGACAGCGGGGCTGTGCCGTTAACGAAACGGATGTGAAAACACCGGTTGAAGAATGCCAGAAGGGATACAGCTGGAAAAATAAAACGGCCCTACAGGACTCCAGTGAGGAGCCGAGGTTGCAGGGAGATGTTTAAAGTTCCCGGCTTTCCCGTGGATTTATTCGAGCAATAACAATTTCGAACATTCCAGTTGATTTCTTTTTGTTGTTGTTGTCGAGTAACTTTTTTTTTCGGACGCAGGTTTGGCGAGTGGGCGGATCATAAATCGCGCCCGCTCTGAATGTCGTCCCTGGACGGCCGTTCCGCAGCGCTACCTCTCTGTGAGAGATGTAACCAGCCTCAGGGTCCCCCGCGGACGCTTCTCTGCGCTCGTACTGTTTACGGAGTGACAAACTCTGTTTCCACTGCCATTCCTTCATCTACCTCTATACTCTGCAATTCATAAATACTGTAAGAGGCAAATGGTGCTATGCACCAGTACTAATTCTGTACATTCTAATCCCGAGCAGAACGAGGAAAGAAAGAATACATAAAAGTATCAGTACGGCATCTTATTTCTGTAATCTTATCCCTCTTGTCATTGCGACCGAAATAGGTTGGCGGAAGAAAAATTTGATTGTACTCGTTAATTAAAATCTTTCACATATTCTCCAATAAATTCAAACGAAAATGACGTCGTATGTCTGCCAAACAATCCTAGCCCAATTTATGTATCAATTCTGTGATTCTTTCGTAAGTACTGTAACTTGCAGTCACGAATCGAGCGGCTCTCATCTGTACCTTCTCTAACGTGTCAATTAATCCCTTGCGACACGGATCCCAAACTCCACAACAGTAATCCAAATGAGGACACACTAGTTTTATCAACGCAATTCCTTAGTATCGATATTATAACTTCTCAAAATAAGACCTATGAATCGTAATCTGGAATTAGCTTTGCCTACGACGGAAGTTATGTGCAAATGCCATTTCATGTTTCTTTGTACTATTACGCCCAGATACTTCAACGAATCAACCGTGTCAACTACTAATTTGTTAACTTTGTATTCGTTAACAAAAGGAGTCTATTTGTTACTTATTTTCATTGCCTTGCACTTTTTGCCGTTAAGTGTAAGCTGCCATTTATGGCACCATTCCGAAATAAAATCCAGATCGCGCTGAATTTCTAAGCAATCGTAAGAGCAACTTACTTCCCTATAGATAAGTACATCATCAGCAAACAATCGCATCCTGCAATTAACGTTGTCACGGAGATGTTTATAAAAATTAAGAAAAGAAGTGGTCCTATTACACTTCCTTGAAGAAGGCCCAAAGTACCATCTAGCTTAGAAGAGTCTTCCCCGTCAACAACGACATACTGTGACGGTCCAGATAGAAAATCGCGTATCTATTCGCAAATCTGATTCGATATGCCATCTGATCGGCTCTTCACTAAAAGTCGGTTGTGTGGTACAGAGTCAAAAGCTTTCTGAAAATCCAAGAAAATTGTATCAACATGTTAACCTACCTCAATAACTTTCATTTCGTCATGCGATAATAGGGACAGTTGTGTTTAAAACGATCAGTTCTTCTGAATCCATGTTGGTACGGTATAAGTAACCCGTTTTCATCTAGAAACTTCGTAATGTTAGAGCATATGACATGCTCCACAATTTTACTGCAAACAGATTTTCAGGAGGCTACATCGAGAGTGGACACGTTCCCTTAACGCTGAGGCCCGCACAGTGGATCAGGAGGCTACAGCGAGAGTGGACACGAGCCCTAAACGCTGAGGCCCGCACAGTGGATCAGGAGGCTACAGCGAGAGTGGACACGAGCCCTTAACGCTGAGGCCCGCACAGTGGATCAGGAGGCTACAGCGAGAGTGGACACGTTCCCTTAACGCTGAGGCCCGCACAGTGTATCAGGAGGCTACAGCGAGAGTGGACACGAGCCCTAAACGCTGAGGCCCGCACAGTGGATCAGGAGGCTACAGCGAGAGTGGACACGAGCCCTAAACGCTGAGGCCCGCACAGTGGATCAGGAGGCTACAGCGAGAGTGGACACGAGCCCTTAACGCTGAGGCCCGCACAGTGGATCAGGAGGCTACAGCGAGAGTGCACACGTTCCCTTAACGCTGAGGCCCGCACAGTGTATCAGGAGGCTACAGCGAGAGTGGACACGAGCCCTAAACGCTGAGGCCCGCACAGTGGATCAGGAGGCTACAGCGAGAGTGGACACGTTCCCTTAACGCTGAGGCCCGCACAGTGTATCAGGAGGCTACAGCGAGAGTGGACACGAGCCCTAAACGCTGAGGCCCGCACAGTGGATCAGGAGGCTACAGCGAGAGTGGACACGTTCCCTTAACGCTGAGGCCCGCACAGTGGATCAGGAGGCTACAGCGAGAGTGGACACGTTCCCTTAACGCTGAGGCCCGCACAGTGGATCAGGAGGCTACAGCGAGAGTGGACACGAGCCCTAAACGCTGAGGCCCGCACAGTGGATCAGGAGGCTACAGCGAGAGTGGACACGTTCCCTTAACGCTGAGGCCCATACAGTGGATCAGGAGGCTACAGCGAGAGTGGACACGAGCCCTAAACGCTGAGGCCCGCACAGTGGATCAGGAGGCTACAGCGAGAGTGGACACGAGCCCTAAACGCTGAGGCCCGCACAGTGGATCAGGAGGCTACAGCGAGAGTGGACACGTTCCCTTAACGCTGAGGCCCGCACAGTGGATCAGGAGGCTACAGCGAGAGTGGACACGTTCCCTTAACGCTGAGGCCCATACAGTGGATCAGGAGGCTACAGCGAGAGTGGACACGAGCCCTAAACGCTGAGGCCCGCACAGTGGATCAGGAGGCTACAGCGAGAGTGGACACGTTCCCTTAACGCTGAGGCCCGCACAGTGGATCAGGAGGCTACAGCGAGAGTGGACACGTTCCCTTAACGCTGAGGCCCGCACAGTGGATCAGGAGGCTACAGCGAGAGTGGACACGAGCCCTAAACGCTGAGGCCCGCACAGTGGATCAGGAGGCTACAGCGAGAGTGGACACGTTCCCTTAACGCTGAGGCCCGCACAGTGTATCAGGAGGCTACAGCGAGAGTGGACACGTTCCCTTAACGCTGAGGCCTGCACAGTGGATCAGGAGGGTACAGCGAGAGTGGACACGTTCCCTTAACGCTGAGGCCCGCACAGTGGATCAGGAGGCTACAGCGAGAGTGGACATGAGCCCTAAACGCTGAGGCCCGCACAGTGGATCAGGAGGCTACAGCGAGAGTGGACACGTTCCCTTAACGCTGAGGCCCGCACAGTGTATCAGGAGGCTACAGCGAGAGAGGACACGTTCCCTTAAAGCTGAGACCCGCACAGTGGATCAGGAGGCTACAGCGAGAGTGGACACGTTCCCTTAACGCTGAGGCCCGCACAGTGGATCAGGAGGCTACAGCGAGAGTGGACACGAGCCCTAAACGCTGAGGCCCGCACAGTGGTTCAGGAGGCTACAGCGAGAGTGGACACGTTCCCTTAACGCTGAGGCCCGCACAGTGTATCAGGAGGCTACAGCGAGAGTGGACACGAGCCCTAAACGCTGAGGCCCGCACAGTGGATCAGGAGGCTACAGCGAGAGTGAACACGTTCCCTTAACGCTGAGGCCCGCACAGTGTATCAGGAGGCTACAGCGAGAGTGGACACGTTCCCTTAACGCTGAGGACCGCACAGTGGATCAGGAGGCTACAGCGAGAGTGGACACGAGCCCTAAACGCTGAGGCCCGCACAGTGGATCAGGAGGCTACAGCGAGAGTGGACGCGAGCCCTAAACGCTGAGGCTCACACAGTGGATCAGGAGGCTACAGCGAGAGTGGACGCGAGCCCTAAACGCTGAGGCTCGTACAGTGGATCAGGAGGCTACAGCGAGAGTGGACGCTAGCCCTTAGCGCTGAGGCCCGCACAGTGGATCAGGAGGCTACAGCGAGAGTGGACACGAGCTCGGATCCCCGCATACTGTCCGTCCCAACTGGGTTTTAAGGGGGTTTCCACTGTCATCATGCTGGGACCGTTCCCAATCTTCGCCTCATAAAATACATATATCTGAAACCAAAATACACATGTCATAGTTACACATTTCTCAGACAGACGAAAACGCTTCCTGCATTAGCATGTAATACGACCTGGTGGTTTGTAAAAAATTTTTGGCGTTAGCTTGGGCGTGTGACCCTACAATTAAAGTTTTCTATTCTGTTGTGAGTAAAAGTCGACATAGATAGCAGAGTATAATATCCGGAAGAGGTTAAAGAAAGGAAGAAGTCATATTCCTCTTGTGTAGTGGCATATCGCACTCAGTACATAATTACAATGTACCTCACCTTAAGTGATATGGTAACTAGGTAAAGGGAACCTGCCGTTTAACATGGAGCGTGAACGTCATGAGTCTTAATGATCAGTCCCGAGGGTTAGGAAATGTGTTACCACGACCCTGGATACAAAACAATGGTCAGTCTGTTAGCAGTCACATATCCACCACAATACTAGGAGAGGGAGGAATATTCTCTCTGGTACGGACAGTTTACCATGTTAAACGATTATTTTGTCCTTTTTTCGGTATTCGTTTTTTTTCCCTAATTTTGTCAAATCATTCAGTCCATCTGTTAGAAGAGAAAGACTCCGTTGAGTTTATTAACTTCATCAGTTTTGATATGTGTTTGGGACAGTAGGAAATGACAGAAACTGCATCATACTGCAAAGAAAATGAACGGAGCATACGAGACGTCCCGTGAGTGCATGTTTGAAGCCCTACAGAGCAAAGTAGAAAATACTCGGGACGTTTTAACACTCTGCAGCATCCTGAAATTTTTACCTCATTGGTGTGTGCTGAATAATATCTTCATTTTGCGAAGTCGTGCGAAAGCGATCTTTAGGCTGTTGAGGGCGGTGAAAATGTGATTTTACCAACAGGTAATACCTAGTTTTGAGAATATAAAATTTCATTGTAAGTGAGAAATTGTATTAAAATATTCTCAAATAAAGTTTAATAAGTGATGGTAACTTAACTAATAAACAGTACCTAATGGATTTGAAAAAAGTTTCTCGTAAACTGGAAAAAAAACTGAGATATAAAAAGCTAATAAGTAAGTCATTGTTGGGTCTACCACCTAAGGGAGAGTGTTTCACTTTGCAGTGACCACCTTGCCCAACCAGTTCTGGAGATGGGCCACAATTTCTACTCTAACGTAGTCTGCGGGCCACGTAATACTTGCCTATGTTTACAGTAGATATTTAAATATAATAAGGATATAAGTAACACAGTTTAATTACAATCAAAAAATAAAAACCATCAATGACACCTTTGCAGATGTTTTCTCAATTATAATCAATAAACAAAAAACTTCAATTATACCTTTGCATAGGTTTTTTGAACTAGGATATTGTAGACCACTGCTGTTGGCGAGGAAATTCAAGTGCGCTGAGGGGACATTTCACGGTCCGCAAGCTTGGGGTTGGACACCCTTGGAGTAAACAGACTAACAGTTTATGGCCAGATACAACGCCGTGAGTGTCGTGCAAGACATAAAGAAACTAAAGCTATGCAAAAGACGCAGGTCAGTTTAAGGACTTAAGTATATTGCGCTGGAAGTCAGGAAATGATTAAACCCACCACATATGCATTTACAGATTCATTCAGTACAGCAAGGCTTTTCGTCTCCAATATCACAAGCTGACATTGTATAACTAATTCGAACGTCGCTTCTCCATCATACTCGCGCTTGCAGTTTTCTAGAGTTATAATTACATCGTTCGCAATCTGCGAATTATGAAAATACGACCTCTCAGCCTGCTTCTTACTTTATTTCACACGTATGCTGCTGCCGAGGAAGCGCGTTCGGGCCGTATTGAAGTTGGAGGGGATTGTTAATAAATACTGTTAAGCTCGTTCCAGATTATAGCCTCCCGGTTAATCAGTCAATCACATTTCTCATTGTCAACAGCACAGTATTTTAAATTTTGTTTTTCTGAATGGGTGCTTGCGAAGTATCATAATTGCTTCAGCGATGCTGCTACAGACATTTCCGTATCATTCACTGACGTTTACTGCCATAAGGTATATGTGTATATGTTCCGCTTATTTAACGTTGCAATCCTTACTTTATGTAAACGTATTAGATCCACATATCCGAGGGTGGTAATTAGGTATTACTGAGTCATTCAACCCCAGTCATTCACAACCATACCAACTAATCACGCACTCCCGGCTCTGCATGGAGCATGGTGAAACATTTCAGTGGGTCACCGTTTCACCCGACTGTGTTCTGACAACTAGGTGCTAGTTGTCGAAATCTAGAAACCGCCTGTACCACAGTATAGTAGAGCAGAAAGCGTAATGTATTATATATGTCTCGGTAAGTGATTGTTTTAATGTTATGTCGACATCGATGTCGTTAGAAGCGAGAAACGAGTGAAGGCAAGGAACGGGAAGTAATGGACCATCGAAGGAACTCTCCCGGTAATCGCCTGGAAGTATTTCGAAAAAAACATGGAAAACCGGTTTCTGGATAGCTGGAGGAGGATTCGAACCTGCGTGCTCCAGAACACGAGGGCAGAGCGTTGCCGCTCACCCATCTCGTTCAGCAGGTAAAAAGTTTAAGCCGCCTGATCACAACGACATGTGACGATATCGTGTAATGGTTGAGAAACTAAGTGAATGCCGCAGTACGTTTTGTCTGTCATCATGCTCTTGAAATGTGTTACATGGTGGCGGTAAGATTTAAGAATCTTTTATTTATGATACGCCAATCACTAAAATAACATTTCCGATTAGTTTCAGATAGGATTGAAAATGTGACAGTCCTAGGAAATGACTGGACAGTACCATGCCACAGCCCATGGACAAACGAGCTGGGAATTGAAAGGCGACTCCAGAGGGAGCCGGATACCTAACAAAACTATCTCTCTCCTACCTGCTAGACTGTTACACACTACTAGCTCGTACCCGCGACTTCGTACGCGTGGATTAAGAGTTTTTTTTGCCAGAATTAAATACAGAAATTTGTTGGTAACGAAGGATTTGTCCCAAACAATATCAAGTCGGAATAATATGACAGGAAAGCTATCACTATATCATTCTACCATCGAACCTGTCGCTTGAAGAGAATCAATTTCCGACATCTTTCTGTCACCATTCGATAAGGTCTCACAATTTCGTGACTACAACTGTTAATCATACTGGAAAAAATATCATGTGCCCTTCATACAGATTTTCTTATCAAACTCCATCAATATCAATATAGCCATTTAGTCGTCAAAACGTAACAAAAAGACAGAGACTTATTTCCGTATTTATAATACTATTACTGTGGTTCACGCACACACACTGACTGCGAACACCACCTGAGGGATTATTATAACGTAAAAAAGTGTACACCTACAACATTGCAAGACTACCTACGATTTGCCTCGCATTGCACCCCTAACTTTCTAATATCTACAGTTTAACATTCAATCCAAATAACCTGATTCTTACGATGAAAAACAATTTTTAAAAACCTTAGCCTCCACGGAGGTTTGAACCGCAGACCACGACATTTGTAAGCAAGCGCTTTAACCACTGAGCTGCCTAGCCGCTACAAGGAAAAACAGTACAGAGACGTCCATATCCAACGAGTCTGTCAATCGCCGTCCAGTAGTATTTCGAAATTATGAGACAACATGTGTTATTTAAACAAATGATTTTTAAACCAAATGTAGACAGTATTTTTCTCCTTGTTTCAAAGTATAAGTGTGCAAAGTTTCAAGGAGATCGGATGAAAACTGTGTTTGTTTGTTTGTTCTTCATACAAATCCAAACAAACATACATACATACATACATTCATCTTTATATATTTAGAGTCTCTCCTGACTGGCGGCTCCTCTCCTCTCCTCACCACCCCCTCCCCTCCTACCTCTCCGAGCTGACCGCTGTGTCCAGGTAGGGGTAAGGGCAGTGGAGTGGGGATAGAGTAGACTGACCTTCAGGCGCCTCTGTTAACTGAACGAACTACAGCTCAGACTGTAGCTCAGTTTTGATTGTTGGAATCAAGGAACAGCTTCACCCTGCGGCCGATTCATTACCGTACCGAGGAGCAACTCTCCTGAGATGTCTAAGTAGCTGTGATCATCAGTCTTAAACGAAGCACCGTCTTACAAAAAATTATGAACAGCCATCGTGTACTGTAATCCACTAGCTACTGTACGTGGTAAAAACATTTGTTTTTCGTGAACTAAATTATATTTGTCTCCTATGGTTCTAAGGAACTTGAATAAACACAAACGTATTTCATAAATATTAATTAAATTTAGCTTCCAATTAACCATTGATTCCCGTTCTTCAAAGCAGCACAGAAAAAATAAAATAACCAATAAACTCAACGTTTACGACAGTGAGCGAGTCCACTTAACTCGTTTACCCTCTTGTAGCATCCAGTCGCTGTGCCACTCCTGTATGGGAGAAGCACCGCCGCACGTTTACGGGGCGTTTAAAAAAGCCGTCTCCTTTGTGCGGCGTGTTTATTGGTCCGGGGATAACAGCGGATTGCGGTCTGCATACCCGTGTCGCACTTGCCCTCAGCGAATTACTGCTCTGTGCGAGAGCCGGGAAAAAAATTAAAAATATGTATATTACGCGCAGACTCTCCTTCCAAAAAAAAGAGGGTTTCTGCATAATTGAGAGCTACATAAATATTCATACAAGTTGACTGGGACAGCGGTCGTGGTGGTGGCAGCAGTAGGTATCGATTAATCGCGTCGACTGCCACTCCTCGTCGATATAGCCGCGCCGTCATCAGCACCTTGCACCACTAATAATAAATGTTATAGTATATGATTTAAAATTAATGGAAACATTACAGCTATATTCTATATTTATCTACATTATATGACCATGACATTCATCTAAAAATCTCTAACGTAGTTCTCTCAAATAGATAAATAAACGATTACAACAATTTTCTGTTTAAAGTGTTAACACGTTAAATCTTTAACTGACAGCGCTCTATAGATACCAACAGACATGCTCCGCAATTCATCACAATGAATATTGCATCAAAAGCTTTTCTCTGTTTTCATTGCGGTTGCTAATAACAAGAGATTTTAGAACACGTATGTTTATCAGCCTTGCTCTTATTGTCCGCGATATCATCTTGTCACTGCTATCCTAATAGATTGGTGCATAAATTCAGCCAAGAAATACTTTATCTATGTGGAGATTGTGACAGTTTCCTAAGTGATGTGGCAACAGGTCGTAAAAACTGTGACTCTCTTCTCTGTTCATCAGTTATATACGGACTCGGTATCGAATCACAGTATTTTAGAAGCGAACGTACAGTACAGTAATTTTAAACGCTATCCCTTTTTAAAAAGATTCCAGCTCTTTAAACATCGACTTATCAATTGCTATGTAGTATAAAATTATACTACCTATGATCGATACTATTTGCTGATCCAACTTCAGGATATTTCGCGATTCTTCTGCTCTGAAACACCAGAACTGTTCTCTTCCATCAGATCTCCCGCTTTACAGAGCGGGAAAACTTCCGACCTCCACGTTCTGTGACATGGCGTGACTGTCCACCATATTATCGCCGTTCCACCATCCTTCTAATACAGGGTCCGGCAATAAAACCTCCCTCATTTTAATGTGTTGTCACATAAAAACTAAATATGATAGATAATTTTATTTGTGAAAAATACATACTTTGCCATTTTTAATTATTTGGTTTTAAAAATTATATCTGCCCTCCATTGTTGACACATTGACAAAGTCTATCCAGAAAGTTCTCCATACATTTTCGCGTCATTTCTCTTGGAATGGCTGCCAATTCTTGGGTAATGGCCTCTTTAAGTGCTTGCAATGTTGTGGGACGATGTTTGTACACTATAGGCTTTAAGTGTCCCCAAAGATTGGTGAATGTTGCATAGACACACTCACACGCGCCAAATTTTCCGGCGTTGTTGCAGTCCGAGGACGGCCTGTAGTTTTTTTTTTTTTTAGTGCTGAACCTGTCTTTCTAAAGTTTGATGCCCACGGCTGAATAGTTTTTCTATCCGGCACACGATCATGTAGGCCAAGTTCGAATCATCTCCGAAAATCTGAGAACAACTGTTACGAATAAATTCGTCCACAACAAACGCACGATGCTCACCAAGCCATGACATGGCGCACACTGAAAATGGCAGGTACACCTCTTTAAAACAAAACACACTCCACATCAGTGTCCTCACTACAACCCGCACGCCGGCTAAGTGAAAAGTGGGAGGTTTTATTGCCGTACCCTGTACTTTCGATAGATGCTCACTACAGCAGCACGCGAAAATCCGACCAGCCTCTCGTTTCCGAAATGCTCGTTCCCAGATCTCGCGCTCACAAACCGTTCGCCCGTAATTTAAGGGAATTTCGTGACCTGTGCGTAGAAATCTGATGTCAGATAACTATGTGAGCCTACCAAGGACTTGAAGAATCCATGCTACGCTGAATCGTTTCTGTATTGCGTTCGTAAGGTGGACCATTATACTAGTAAGTAGGATTGTTATATAGTTGGTGGTTTAATTAATATGATAAATAATCAGTCCACCATAAAGTTCACTTTAAACTTGTTTTTATTCTCGAAGGAAACACGACGTCAAAGATGGTGGTTACATACATACATATAATCCAGAGATCGCATACAACACTCCTTCCACAGACAATACAGCCCTTCGCAGTCCTATATTGAGTCTGTATAAACTTTAACTGTTTCTCTTTCTTGGATGATCACTTTATATAAACTCCACCGAAATTTCTAGAACACTTCAAAAGATTCCGACAGATGTTTCTCGAACATTAACAATACTTAAACAATTGAAACATATTAAAAACAAACAGAATTAATACATAATCATTTACAATCAATACAAAATAGTCAGAAATGGAAATTAAAGATACTTAAACACAAAATTATTCACAGAAATCATTTTAAACTGTAGCAAATTGTACTTTAGAAATCGTTACTTGCATTAATACTTGGAACTACGAACATTTAACCAATTCTCTTGCACAATTCTGTTCTTAAACATATTAAATAGCCTTTAAATAATTTACTTTCATAAAATAAAGTATGTATACATTGATTTACAGGAAATTGTAAAACAAAAATACCAGATCATATTCAACCAAGCTTTAGCTAACCACAAGTGCTTCATAAAATACTATTAACTTTAATTTTAGGTTTGAGGGCTGTTACAACCCCTCCCCAGGATTCACTTAATTTTGCATAGTTAAAATTGATTGAATCCGTACATCATCTGTACATAGTTCATGACACTGATTCTGGTTACAATAATTGTCTTTTTTCAGATCCAATAATTTTCTTAGTTACTGTTTTACACTACAAACATTTAATTCCACCAACTTATGTTACAAATTAATTATTTACTTCAAATTACACACTTGCTGTCTGCTTGTTAATGACAACAGTGTGTTTACATTTTACAGCTGATAATTTGTCACCACAATGCAGCAGGTCCCAACATCATGAAAACACCAAAAGTCTATAGACAAAACTGTTAAAAATTGTTTTATACACTGGAATTCTTACATCTTAAACATTCTGTATCATTATATCTACTTCTGAACTGTAGTACTCAAACAAACCATCTATATACATCACAATCCTGTTTACAATATGAAATATTTACAGGTGGTGATCCCTCCCCAAACCATGCATTCCAACAACTAATTCTGTTAAAAAAAAAAATAGCAAACATTAGGGCACCCCTCCCAAGATTTTTGGTAAAGGCCCCTACATCTTATTATAATAGTGGGTTCCAGGTTGTCCCTAAAAACCCAAAGCTATGTAAATTACTTTTTCCGAATCTTCCAGTTTTCTTCTACTTTTGAATAAACATCTAATATTACATTTCTTTATACACAGAACTTCACTATATATTGCAAGATATACAAACTTTGAATCATCTGTAACAGAAGACTCTGGCATAGCCAGAGAACAGCTGACAGATCAATTGGTTCTGTTTTTACAAATTGTTTGTCCCTTAACAGCAATGTTGCTGATTCTAATACAAATTTACTATCATCACTACTGCAGTTCAGTCTGTCATTACTTCCAACTCCACTATCCATTATCTGATTACTACCTTAACCTAACAAACTAACTGAGTCAGTACCTACAATTGTTCTATCATCTGGCTCAATGACTTCTTTCATAATATAAGTATTTTTATCAGCTACTATCAATTCACTACTATCTCCAAAATCAAAGAGTGTCACCTACGTCACATTCTTTACATTTTTCCAAATTAGAAAACGGTAAAGGAAACTTCATACTCCCTCCTGTTTCTTCAATACCATCATTGACATCAAGTAAAGAGCTAAATAACGTATCAGCTAAGTCACATTCAGAACATTTTGCCAACTTAGGGATCGGTACATAAGCCTTTCCGATCTCCCTCTCTTCAGTAGACAAACATTCTAACTCACAACTGTCCACCTCATCTGTGTCTTCTTCTATCGATACCTCTCCTCAATTTCAGAACTTTTACAAATATAAGCAAACATTGTCCCAACTATGCCATGCCGGATCAAACTAGTTTCAGATAGAAGTACTGCCCTATACACTACAAATTCTGCATTACTTTTGGTAATTAACCTGTGACCATTCCATAAATCATCTACACGAAAATTATTACTTTCCCACACTGATGCGAGTGATAAGGTACTTTGGTGGTCTCCTTTCTGCTCTATCTCATCATCAACTTTTGCCTCATCAACCTTATTAATTACATCCTTCATTACTATACCCATATCATGGAATTCAGTTTCTGCTCCCTCTGTTACATTGTCTACCACCATAAAATTACTTGCTATATCAAATTCATTAACTTCCTCATCATATTTTGGATTTACAACCTTGTAAAATTCTGGAGATCTTGCTGCAGATATATTACTATCAGAAACTACTTCATTTACATTTAAATCAACTACTTGGTCATCATTAGGAATGATTTCCATCTCTTGGACAATTTTATTATTATTCAAGCAAAATTCTTCAATATGAACACTTAGTTTTGCCTTACCATTAACCAAGTCTTTAGTAACTTTTGACCCACCAGTATTTCTAACTATAGTATTTACCTCGTGAAAAACGGTACCTGGACCCAAACTCCTTCCCATCACTGTTGGGTCCCACAAAGTGGGGGTCCTTAGTTTGACTGCTCCCCACGCTGCTTTTGGATTCTGTTCTTTCACCTTCCAATTATCATTTCACCTTGCATAATTATCATGACCTCTTCTCCGGGATCTACCATTTCTTGATCTATGATCCCCCCTTGAAGTTCTTCTGCTTTGCCTCCTACGGTAATGATTGTAATACCGATCAGAGAATGACTCCTGAACATCCAAAAGCCTCAATAATTCAGAAACCCTATGCACATTTATTTCATCCAAAGTAGCAATTAAATTTCTTGTTTGCTGAGGTAGCCTAGCTCCTATCAAATCAATGAATTCTTCTTCCCCATAAGGATGGTCTAAGCATCTACACCGGATCCAACATTTATGAAAAAAATCATGCTGAGTTTCTCTACCCGGTTTGTATGGCCTACCAGTCATCAACTTTCTCTCTTCCTGAATCTGTCTACTAGTTGATCAAAAATGTTTCAGAAAGTTTTCTTTGCACAGCTTATAGTCATACACTTCCCTAGCTTGCCTATCGCTCCATGTCCTAGCATAAGATTTTAGATGTTTACACAGAACTGCAATTTTGTTACTGTCGGATAACACATTAAAATAGTCAGATCTTTCAAAATTATCTATAAATTCTATAGGATAAAGTCTTCCACTGTCATCATAGAATTCAAACTTTTCCTTAATATCAGCACTCACAATTGGATTACCTGTTGCGGGAACAATACCTTGACTTAACTGTACCTGCAACCTAGCAAACTTTTTCTCTAACTGATTTACATTACATTGGGTTGCCTCCCATCCCTGGGTAAGCTATTCCTGATGTTGTACCAATGCATTAGCATTTTGTTTCACTTCATGTCTCAGCTCATCGACCCTTTGGGACCCTTTAACATCACTGGCTTTGAATAAACTCACGTACTCATCCCTCATGTTATTACAATCTTCTTCTACTTCTCTAATTTCCTCCTCATACTTACAGCCCACTTCATTAATTGAAACAATAAAGGCATCCTTATTGTCTTCACAAAAAAAAATTTAACCTTTTCTCCTGACACTCTATAACTGCTTCCTCCAATTTAGAATTTGAATTGTTAATATCCTCTTTGAGTTGAGTACTAAAACCCTGAAATTGCTTACTGATTTTCTCATGTTTTTGCGTATCGTTATATGTCTAGAATAGTTCTAGTTCTTAGGGTCAGGTGTACCTGATCTGACCAAATATGAACTTGACCTGTGTTTCGCCCTCAGGGTGATTAAAATCCCTCGAGGTTGAAGAACTCGAAAGTATTAATAAACACGGAGGGGCACGATCGCACTATCGTATAATTGTTTCAAAGGTCGCAGACCCGAACTTGCTAAAATACCAACTTATCTTGTATTTGACCCTTAAAGTTAAATGCGCAAAATTTTAAGAATTTCTGTTTGCTTCGAAATCATCATGTTGTATTCTAATTTAGGCCGGACATTTATAAGGTAATCTTTGTTCATGCCAGAGAACTAAATATTGATTCCAGATTATTAAATAGTTGAGTATTCTGGCAATTCATTTCTTCAGAGTTACTCGATTTGGTAACATATTTGATCTGATGTCTACTCTAAACAACCTAATAACTCACGTGCAGCAAACATCAACAAAGACCATTAACGAAAATGTTCAGTAAGATACGTAAAAATTAATAAATCGTAATGTATAGGCATCGGTCAAGCAACAACATTAGCGAAAATATTAATTAAGCTGAATTTTAGCCTAGGAGGGAATGAAAATTGGTATTCATGGTTACAGCAGAGACCATGTGTAGTTTGAGTTTTTTTTAAAAAAAGTTTTTTTCATGTTGCTTTCATTTGCAACATGTAACTAAAAAGCAGTTCCACGTTTTTTTTCAACGTAAAGTTTATAAATATTTTTATAACTACGGAATGCTTCTAAAAGCACACTAATTAATGTTTTATGGTATTTAATTTAGATATTAAATTCTTTTCATGACCTCGAATTTCTTCTAATGATATCTCTGGTCGCTGTTAATTTGCGAGCGATGGCTGACACGTGACACCGTTCTCCAGCTAATAGCTATCGAGGTGAGTGAGTGAGTTAGTGAGCTTAGGAAAATTATATAGTACTAGTGTAAGCCCGTGACCGTTTCTTGCGTATCGTCACGGGTCTAGGATAGTTCTAGTTTTTAGGATCAAAGATTATGATAGGTTCACCTGACCTGACCAAATACGAACTTGACCTGTGTTTCACCGTTAGAATGAATAAAATGTATTGGGCCTGAAGAACTCAGAAGTATAGTAACAAACGTATTAAATATGGACAAAGACTATCGCACTTTCGTATAATTATTTCAAACGTCGAGGTCTCTTGACTGGAACTGGCTGAAATACAGTTTTTTTGACTCCAAAAGCTCACTTTGCTAAATTTGAAAAATGTCTTTTTAATGTGAATGGTGTTAGATCGGTAAAGACAGATTTGTGCCGACAGATGCGGCCTGACTATATGATGCGTTTCCAGAGTGTTAGTACACGATAACATGTTATTTAACCCATGTTACTTAACCCCGTTACTACAGCGGTGGTTTAGTTAACTACAATTAAAGTAGTGTTGCCCAAATGCAAGAACAAGACGAGACTTGGCCAGTCTTGGTCTTGGTCTTGCATCAATACACCTGGTCTTGGTCTTGGTCTTGCAAAAATGCAAGACCAAGACCAAGACTGCAAGACCAAGACCGATTTTGGGCAACACTAAATTAAAGTGAATACATTATGGATTACCAACCTTGCAGAAATTTATTGTCCTTTGAAAATTAAGTGTCATTTATTTGGTACAGAGGTAGCTCGATTAGTCACTTATTGATGCTCCAGTACCTTCCTGTAAACAATATTCTTTGTAAAAACTTTGTTACAATTTTTTAGAAGTTCACCGTGGCGATCGTTATTGTTGATTTGTACTTTAACATCACCTGACCCACATAAAGTTATCCATGACTGGAAACAGGCTCAGAGAGTTAAAGTCCAACCTTGTCGAATGTTTGACCTTGGAATTGTTTATAGTCATAGCAAAGGCAAGCATGACAGGAAACCTTCGTTTCAGATTGAACGGGAGGTCAGAATTGCTTGGAGCAAGATTAATACGCGGAATGAATACTGAATTTCCTTTTGCAGATCCAGTAAGAACTTTAGCAAAAATCAAATTTGGTTTCAAGTCTTTAACAATCAAGCGAGTGCCATTGCACAGTGCACAGGCCTCATTTTGTGTTAAGATTCCGCAGTAGCATGACAATTGCCCAAAGTTTTAGTCTCAGTTTATGTAGTCGCATTTCTGAAGGACCATAGATTATTAAAAAAAACTCTATGGGATTAATTTCTGTGTTTTGGTTCTTTGGATCTTCGATAGAGTCTGAACTGAAGTAGGTAATGCTTTTCAAGAATGTCTAAAATTCGTTCATTAAATTAATAAACATTATCATTCTTTGGACATAAAATGGCCCATTCAGAAAAATGAAGGACACCTTCTGGTGTCAATATTTCCCCAAATTACGGTAAATAAATTAGCTGTTTTTTTATGTTTTAAATTGCTTAAATAAAGTATGTACTGTATTATCTTCAAATAATGAAAGGAAGAAAATATTATATTTACGTGTTGTTAATACTAAATGCTGTAACTAAGAAGCTAAAAAATTAACTGAATTAAAGAGTTTCACATCGCGTATAAGCAGTCATATCCTCAATGATTTAAATGTATATTAAAATCTAAGTTGAATGGTTGTTCATTTCATAGTAATTCAAGTTTCTTCAAGTCGACATGTTACTGTAATGTAGTCCCCCGTTTTCAGTTGCTTAGGTATTAAACACTGCATATTCTACAATTTCTGCTTGCTGTTCATTAACGGCAGGAATATCGTTGTTAAAAGTGTTGTCTTTTCTTCAAATCAGTAGAGGAAGAAAATATTTTATTCGCGTGTTTTAAATACTAAACGCTGCAGGTAAAGGCAAAAATCAAGTGAATTAATGTGTTTCACATCGCGTTTATATAGTCAATATCCTTTAAATCTATATAAAAAGTAAGCTTATCGCTCATTTAATAGATAGCACGTGTATAAACTTTGGTTATAAAGTCGACATCTTCCTGGAAAGTAGTTCCGTTTCTTTAACAGTAAAGTTTATTGGTATGTTTTTTTTTAACTATCAAAATCAAACTTAATTTGGTGCTTTGGGACCGTGCACAAACTACGTAGCTCCGTCCAGGGGGGGGGGGGGAGGGGTTGGCTGGAAGGCTACGCTGGGCTACGTGGGGGGACGGGGTGGTTCCGAACCAGACCACGTAGCTTTCCTTTCATAACATTTTTCACAGTTAAAATGGGAAACAGAACTCACAACAGCATGTGAATATTTATTTCCCTCAGTTAATTATCTCCGTATGTAATTTTCAATAGTCTAACAAGAGAAAATAGTACAAAATGTCTTCTGTAATCAAAAAGGAAAAAAGCTACGTGCTACGTGAGGGGGAGGGGGGGTAGAGGCAAAAGCCACGTCGGGCTACGTGAGGGGAGGGGGGGGTTCACAGGAGTCCAAAATGGAGCTACGTGGTTTATGGACGCTCCCTTAGGTAATAAATTGTGGACATAACCTCAAATTTCTTGTAATAGTATCTCTGGTCGCTGTTTTGCGAGCGATGGCTGGCTCATGACGTCACCATTTTTCAGCCAATAACTATGGAGGTGAGCGGATGAGCTTACGATATAATATAGTAGATATAAAGTTGTTCAGCCACCATCCTACCCATTTATTCCTGGTGACATTTGAGATTTTGAAAGCACTCTTGCAATAGCATAGTATGGTAGGAACTGTAGAGACATAGAAAATTGTGAAGATATTTCAATCGATCCAAACGGGAACGTGCTGTCAGATAGTTGTTCCGTCCTGGCGTACTGGCCGCGTGGAGGTTGTGGCGGTGGAGGGGACACAGTGTTTGTGGCTGCCTCTCTCTGCACCTTGGCTCGCGTGACAGCGTGCGGTGCGCGCACGCCAACGCACGAGCCCCATCGGCTGTCCCTCGCAGGCTCTTTGCCCAGCGGATCATTTTTCAGTCGACGCAATCAGGGCGTGAGTGTTATTAGCGGCAAAGCACACATCAAACGGAGCGGGACGGTCCACTGTGCTCACAGAATAAGGCACTCCATACTAAAAAGGGAACCACAGCGTAATCTCAATGACATTACTGTAATTCTAAAAGGCTTTCTTTTCTGTCGTGAGCCCCATTTATCTCCGTTCATAGCTAACCGAAATCGATAAATGATGTATAATTTTTAACGTTAATGTCTCCGGTCTAGTATTATCATTAAAAAAAAAGACATTTTTTGGAAGTGTTAACTATTAAGACTGTAACGTTTTGGTCTTATTATCTAATTTGGAAATATAATTAATATTATTATTGTAATTGAATTTACCATGAATACTAAGAACTTGCGTGAACGGTTTGTATGAGAAATCATCAATGATTTTATTGAATTTTCTTGAAATGAAATTTTACAACCTTATTCTTATAAAAGAAATTAATTAAAATTAATAAGCTGTTCTTGGGTAGGCGCCAGGGTAGTTTATAAAAATACTCAACACTAAACAATTAAATTTGAACAGCCCGAATGTTTTCTTATGAGTGACACTTTTGCACTGGGCTATGAATAGTTCGCTCTTGACAGAGTTTTTATCTTGCAGGTTCGTAGCTGTTCAATGCTATGAAGATGACATACGACCAGCACAGAATCCTTCATTGGCGAAGTATAATTAATAAATTTAGACGTCTGCCGCCACACATTGGATACCGTGCGCGCAACCTCATCTCGTTGCCTTGTCTGCTCTGCCGTAGCTCAGTTCCTTAGAAAATTCCCTTTGCCTGAGCTCATTCACTCAAACAAAGCCAGCTGACGTCCAGATTCAGGCAAGCAGCATTCCCTCTATCCTCAGCTCTGCAGAAAACCCTTAATGTGTTAATCGTTAACTAACGAAGTTTTTTATCTGCTTAACGTCTCTCTAACAGCGAGGTCTTTAGAGACGGGAAAGGATGGGGGGCAAGGAATGGGAAGAAATTCGGCCATGGCCTTTTGAAGGAAGCATCCCGACATTTGCCTGTAGAGATTTGGGAAACCATGGAAAACCCAAATCTGGATGCCCGGATGGGGATTCGAACCACCCTCCTCCCGAATGCGAGGCCAGAACGCTAGCCGTTACACCACCACGCTCGGCAATTATCGAAGTTACCAATATTTTTAAAAAATCACTTTTAAGTTAACCTAAAGAACCATTAACACTCTTCTTAACTTCGGTTAACTATAGTCCCTTACATTGGTTGTTGACATCATTTCTGTTTGAATAGCGCACCACGGAACAATGGTACGTTCGGCGAGTCGAAAAGCGAACAAATTCGGTAACGCCAAGTGCGACTAATGTAACTGTTACGCTAGGCATGAGCAGGAACGCTACGGTTATCAAACGTTTGTATTTTACGTCTGAAAACCGGTTACACACTTCAAATCCAGTCAGTGATTGATTTTAGTATATAGGCCTACATATAATTTAACGTTTATACTAATATAGCGCCACTTATTAGTTTGTGTTGCTTTAGAGTTCGTTAGTGAAATAAATGAAATTGATATTCGATACATGATTACAACATGGAAACTGAAACTGTTAGTAAAAGCAGCAACGCGAAGAATAGCCACGAGAAGTTTAAAATCCTTGGCCACATTTAATCGGTACCATTGCATTTAAATCAAGATTGGGAGAACAGATGAATTATGAATTCAAATCGTGTTTGCCTAAACTTTTTGAAAGACTCACGTTTCTTAACCTTAATAATCGTAAACAGACCAGTAGGAAGCAAACATGCAAATATTTACAGTAAAAAAAAAAAAAGAGTATCAATTCATTGGAAAACGAAAAAGAATTCAAATACTTCATAAAATGCAGTGGACTCTCCTGGAGTAGATAACACCAGAAGTCTAGTTTTCCATCACCATCAGCTAACAAATTGTTATGTCATCAAATAATTGGTGAATATTTTGGCATCGTAGTTACCGACAATATCTTATCCCAAAATGGTCTAGATCAATTCATTCTAAAATTTTTCGTTGCCAACATGATTCCACTATATGTTGTAGAACCCGAGTGACATTGGGTAGATGTGTTGTTGATGGTCGATTTTTAACGGATAATTGTGGTAACTTGCGTTAAATTTGCAAAAATGTAACACTTTAACGATTATCGAAGTTAACTTTTTAAGTAGCGGATTAACGATTAACTGTGCCCACCTATGCCTCTATCGAACAGACAGTGCGGCAGAAGCCAATTACTCTTTTATGAATAAACCTAAAGTTTACTCGTTCGTTACAAGGTCACGTGTACGAGGTCGTAGGCTTCGCTGATGTCTGTCTATAACGATTGATAGCGTTACCGCTTGAGAGCACTAACACATATCACAGAGATATGGATATACTGCCTGCGTTTTGATAAACCTAGTCGTATTCCGGTGAGGTCTGTGACCCTTAAAATTCCGAGTGTTTGCGTCGAGGTAGAGGCTGGTCGATTGGTTGACAGGATGGTTTTGGCGCAGACAACTCTTTCTCCTATGGCACCTACTTGGCTTGTTCTGTCTGCTTCAGCTCTCGTTCTGTCAGTCCTCTATTCGTCTGCGACCAATTGGCAGTACTAGAAGTCTGCTTGGACTAACCAGGTTACGAAATAAGGCAAAGTCTTCAAATACTATTTCCTATTTATCATGCCTGTGCCATAGAGTGGTTACTCTTGCTAGATGCTCCACCGTTAGCAAGTATCCAAGACGCTTAGATTCCAACAAACTGGAGAAGTAAACTTACAGTTTAACATTGGCACCAAGGAGCGGACCCGGCTGGCTTTTCCGATGTCGCAGCGTCGTTGCTTAACCCGACATAGTGACAGCGTAGATGTGCTTCCAAACTGAGAGGTCAAGGCACTCTGCTGCCTTGCTTTTATAGCGTAACTCGCACGCCAGAACACGTGATTTCTGTCAGTGCCGAATGTACTCGAAAGTCGGCGCGTGACTTGAATCGGTGACCTCCCGAATGTTCTAGAAGGCTGCCATGTGCCTTAGACCTCTTTCCGTTTGGTCACATTTAGCTCCGTTGAATACCCTTTGTTTCACGCGTGACTGAGGCGCGATTTTTCTGATACTACACCGTCAGTAATCTACTTTCCGTCGCTCGGCTTCACTGCGCTACCACGGCTGCCGTTTAATGCCGTACATTTTTAAAAAGAATATTTATTTGCTCCTTTTTTTAGTTAAAATCCCCATTACACCTGCAGCACAGCATTCATCAATAGAACTCCGAAAAAATATAGCTGCAAATGACCCGGTTCTTCTTTCAGTCTACTATAAACCGTCAGCCTTGCAATTCATCGTATTTTACTCGTGAAATTTTCTCACGGGATATCTAGTTATTGTTTATGGCAATTAATTTGTACTATAAGTAATACGTTTTACTTTTTTATTAATGGAAATATTGTTGTTCCATGGTGTAGTGGTTTCTCAAGCCAAGGCGTATGATACCTAATCTTATAGTCAAGTAGAGAATGACGAAAATTTATGCCACCATTGGGGTTTGAGCCAACTAACCACTTTTTTGTTTGTTTGTTTATGGCTTATGACTTTCGTCGACGTTGAGGTCATTAGAGGCGGGAAAGGACTGCTTACAAGGAACTGGAAGGAATTCGGTCATGGCATTTTTTAAGGAAGCATCCCGGCATTCGACCAGAGTGATTTGGGGAAACCATGGAGAAACCAAACCGTCGACATCCCTAATGCGATGCCAGAGAGTTGCCACTCACCAACCACGCTCGTGTCGCTTTAATCGTTAACAATTTTCACAGGAAACGAAGATACAAGACGCTTACATAGGTTCGCAATGCTCCAGCCTCGTGGCCTCGCGTTGCACGCAGCTCTGGTTTCACATTGGTTATTGATGGTGTTTTGCTGTTGATACAGTGCATATTGTCGCAGCGGAGCGCATATGCTCCTAGAGCAGATGCATTGCGTCTCAGATGTATCGGGGTCGTTGTAAGGCAATCTTGTAGAGCGCCGCTACAGGAGACGGATGTCACCCGGGGGAGAGACGCAGCTGGAAGAGATCGCAGCGCCTCTTGCGGCCACGCTCTGTATCATGCGAGCAGGCGTCCGCTAGGCCCAACCAAGGGCAATCTCTTAGAAGCCAGCATCATCTCAGTATACTGGCAAACTGTGCAGGTTTAATGTAATTACGATTCCGAATATACCTGCATTAATTATTTCTGTAACATATTAACCGTCCGTCTACCTTTCAGCCAGCATAACTTTGGTTTTTGTCAACATGTTAAATTCACAGTAAAAAAATGAAGTTAATTCATGTGTGGCCTTGTAACATAACAAACGTCTGTGGCCGGCGCCGTCAGTAAATGTGATGTTGTCTTTGTAGAGTAGGGAGTCTTTGACCTCCGTCAGGTGAAGGTCTGACGCGGGAACATTTTTCGGTCTCATAGTTGAAATTGTGAAAACTTCGGTGAAGTGGATGATGGAGACTAGTATTATGTGGAACTCGCTGTTTTAAAGGGAATGCTGTGTTTTCAAGTGACTGTATAGCGTTAAGAGGACGATATTGAATATAAGTCAACCTCTCTTATCCCACGAATCTGCGGTTTTCGAAGAAGAAGTCCGATTCCTTGTTGATATATCATTTGGTGGTGGTACTTTCCGTCGGTATAGTGGCAGAGGTTAATGAACTAAAATAAAGTTTTTGAGTAGATGTTCACCCTAAACTGTGTGACTCTGTCATTTAATTATCGCGATGGAGAACAGTACCTAAACCTGGCGACCGTGGCTTAAAGAACATTTTTATTTAATTAACAATTGTTGTGTTTAGATAAGTGACTTTTAATTAAAATCAATAATCCACGCCAGTAGGCTTTCAGCCTGTTGCCGGAATAGTTGTTATAAATAATTTCCAGTCCAATTATCCGAATACTTTTATGGCATTTGTTGATTTTTTTTAAAAAAGCTTTTGATAATGTTAGGTGGGAAAAGATGGTCAAAACTTTAAAGAAGTTGGGCCGAGATAGAAGAATATAATATTTATAAGAATTAAGTAGCTATAATAAAAGGAGAGCAACGAATCAGTTAAAAAGGGTGTGAGAAAATGTTGTTGCCCATCCCCGTTAATATTCAACTTGTATGTAGAAAAAGCGATAAAGGAAATGAAATAAAAAAAATTTGAATGTAACATGAGTGTTAAAGGAGAAAAAAATTAATATGTTACGATTTGCTGATGACATTGTCTCGGTAGCAGAACAGATGGAGGATATAAGGCTTTACACTTCGTTGTCGTCGAGGTCTTTAGAGGTGGGATGGGATTGGGTACAAGGAACGGGAAGGAATTCGGCCATGGTCGTTTGAAGGAAGCATACTGGTATTTGCCTGGAGTGATTTGGGGAAACCATGGTAAACCCAAATCTGGATGCCCGGACGGGGATTCGAACCGGCGTCCTCGCGAACACGAGGCCAGAACGTTAGCCGTCCATCCACTATGCTCGGTATGAAGATATAGAGAAGTTACTGAATGTTGTGAACAATGTACTTAAGGAAGATTTTGGACTGAATATAAACCGAAGCAAGACAAAAGTGATTAAAAGTATCAAAAATGGTACCAATAATAGCAGATTAAATATAAAAATAATGTCGGATGCGATAGAAGAACTTAGTGAATTTTGGTACTTTGGAAGTTAAATTACAACCGATGGCTGAAGCAGGAATGATGTTAAAAGCAGAATAGCACTATTAAAAAGAGCTTTCATGAAAAAGAGAAATCTTTTAGTTTTAGGACTCGGAAAGAACCTTTTAGAACTCTATGCGTGGAGCACAGCACTTTATACCAGAAAGAAAGAAAACTGAAGCATTTGAAATGTGGTGATACAGAACAATGCTGAAAATTAAGTGGACTGACAAAGCACGAAATAAACGTGTTTGTAAATGATGGGCGAGGAAAGAAGTTTGAGGAATAGTCTTACAGAAAGAAGAATAGATTAATTTTGTGACATACAGGAGTGGTTAACTTGTTAGTGGAGAGAACAGTCAAAGGTAAGAACTGCAGAGGAAGACAGAAATTAGAAAATATGAAGCAGATAACTAAGGACGTTGGTTGTAACGGATAACTCGTATGATCTTCAGATAACATTTTGCTGAACATGTTTGTGATAAACTAATTATCTACTACACTTCTTCTTATATCTCACGACAGTTGTGCCTCGGAAGCCTTTTGAAACCATTGTCGATTACGTTCCTTTCTGAGAAGTTCATATTTATGTGGGTAGATAATAGATGTTGTAGCGGTATGCGCCGGGAGGGTGGTAAGGGTGAAAACGTTTTACTTCTTTTTATAATTCAAAGAAACCCTAGGCTGCTAATTTATTGGGTACTCGTAATGGCGTACAGGCGAGGCTTATTTATCTTTAACATTAACACATTGAAATATTAATAAAGGGAACTAAGCAAAGCCTCTTCTTACAATTGCCAACATATTAATAAACAAATAAAGCATTAAAACACCACCACATTTAAAATTGATCTTGAAGCAAACTCCCAATATTAATTGGCAAGCAAGAAAGCTTCACGCTTGATTTTTTTTTAAAATGAAAGTTCCCTTCACTATGATCGGGAACCATAAATCAAATACAGTATTGACATTAACTGTATCCGATCTCAAATGCCGGGTGCCAGGATAATTTAAATTATCCACCAAGTGTGGCTTTAAGAAAGTCTGCCCCAGCTAGCTCAATATTTGGGGGTGCGAGAACTCCTAATCATTCAGTAGTCGTTACAGGGCTGTACCCAATGACCGAATAAAGTACCACACTGCACTGTAGAAATATTACCGTGACGGCGATGTATTTCCCGCGACGGCGGAATTACTATAGCCCCTTGGCTATAGCGGACAATGCACCACGTCCGTCAGCAAGCGTACTGGATGCGTGCACAGCGACCTCACTGTACAAGACACGCTTATTGACCCTCAGGTTCGATGCCAAGACGGAGTGATCTCCAACTTCGGAACATCAGCTCCTTCCAGTCTGAAGACTCGGAGACCTCTCCAGCGTCTCCAGGAAAAAGCCTCCTCCCGTTGCTCGTGGTTTACATAGAGCAAAAATACACCGGCATTACAAAATGCAAAGGATAGTCTCTCTCGATTGGTTCTGCCGTTTTCAAGCTCCTCCTACCGGCTGTGACTATAGGCGAACGTTGTCTTTCTCGATTCGTGCGAACTCGGCATAACTTCGGACTTATTCGTCATCTGTGACCTCCAAACTGTCCGTTCGGAGACCTGGGGTTGGGATACGATCATTCACCCCAGTGTACAGTTTCCCGGAGCTAAGGGATTATACGCTTGACCAAATGCGTTAGAAAGGGTAGCTGGTGTCCATTGTCCCTGGCAGCCGCCGGCCTGTCGCGACAATCTGGCGCGTCTAGCTGGGAGGTCCCACAAACACTGACAATCCTATTATATATAAAAATATACAGAATATTATATATAAAAATGTACGGAATGACCCATATTTGATCATTCTGTTACAATGTGGCTATTGAGTTAATGGATGTTTGACGAATATGTTGCTGACCTCTCCAAATAATGATTAACCATACGTAAATAAGATTCCACGAATCATGATGCTCAAAACTGCGCAATAATACACTATTTTTTTCTTTTTACTGTTTCGGGAATAAACTAGCCCGTGATTGTGCACTAATTATGTGGGTGAGCCTATTACGGATCGGCAGCCTCTCCTTTTTTCTAAAGCTCAGTCAATTAAAGGTATGTTATAAAACAAAGCTTTACATCAAAGAACCATAAATGAACGAATTCCTTGTCAGGATACTATGCTGTGAACTGCACATCGATTAGATTGACTTAAGTGGTACACAGGCTGAAGAAGTGATACACATCCAACTACTTGAGAAATGCTCTCCAGGGACGAAAGTAGTTTGTAAGGCAGGAAAGGCTTAGGATAGGTTATTCACGTGAATGTACAAGGGATCAGTGTGGTAGAGTGGCACTAGTTTTCACCAAGACACTTGAAATAATAGAAGTAAACTGGGAAGCGTCTTTTTGGATAAAGAACTTTTAAGTTGTTCGAAGCAAAGTGTCGGGATGAGAAATCAGAAGAGGCGAGTGTCACAAGGAGATGTATTCAAAACATAAAAGTATCTTTCACAGTACATTGTTAAAACATAAATATTTAGCTTCGATTAATGACGCATGAAAAAATTGTAGATACAGAGACAGCGATTCGAGACTGGAAGTTCAACCAGTCTGCTGATTTCCCTACGTTGTAACTAGCGTTACAAGAAAATGATGATGGGGTTGGTACAACTGCCGTAGACTCTACAAGCTGAGCCTACTACAAGCGCATAAGAGCAATACTCCGTAAAAGCCACACCCCCAATCCTCCGCTACATGCAATGTATGGCGTTCCAAAGGCGCAGCCTTACAAATACTATCCATTTCAGAAACATTCTTTTATATCAACAGTTCTATAAATTTTGACTAACAGTGTTGAAACGTTTGTGGAAAATTCTCGAAATGCTTCCTGTTAATTTAAATTCTGTATAACTCTATTTAAAAACATATTTTAATATATCTTTTGTTGTGGCTCCGCCTCAGAGCCTTCAACGACGAGCCGCTATTGATTTTTTTTTTCTTTTTTTAAATATTTTCTGGGGGATTTTAATAGAAATAAATGGGCTAAAATATTTTTCTTACCCCAGCATGTGAGGTGCTGATGTTTATAGGTTTCGTTAACTAAAAAACTAAGATCTTTCTGTTCCTTTTGTTTAAAACGTTTCGCCAACAAAGTTGTCGAATTTCAAGGTTTGTGGTTTGTTGTAGGATGAGCCGTTTATGTGTCAACTGATAGTAGAAAAACACTTACAACGTCTTACGTCTTACAAAACAATTAGAAATGAACAAATGTTACCCTAACAAAGATACCCGAAAAGCTCATTAGGAAAAAACACAAATCTTATATAAAGTGCTGCTATCTAGGGACAATGCGATCGCTCATTATCGATGACAGCAAAACCTAGCAGCTTGACTCTGAACCTTGATTGTTCATAATTTTGTCATTTACGTGTTGGATTTCGAAAAACTTCTTTCTTAATTAATAATGTTACTAATGGGAAGAACTTAATCTTTAAAATGATACCTCCTCATTCATCGATTTTGTTTAAATGTCAATATTCACAAAAAACGCCAATTAGATATAATCTATATGGTGTATGATAATGCATATTAATGTACTGTTGCGCTAGTTTCGCATTATATTAATTCACTATAGTTTTCGATTTAGTATCCTTCGAATTTGGTCGACCCTCATATAAGATACAGCAGTAACCAATGTAATGCAGAAATCTTTGAAAATTGAGCACAACAGTTATATGTATGTCTTAGTATACAATGTCAAGTTTGTAATGTTTCCAACTCCCAGAAGTAGCTTGTATCGCCTGAAGTAACCATGGCGGGTCATACAGACGAGAGTAACTTCGCAGAAAACTTTAAAGCTATAAAGTCCGGTCTCATAACTTGCTGTAAATTCCAAACGATCTCCACGAAATAGCACACAGTACCCTCGTGCGGACGTTTAAAGCAGCGTAAAAAAAGAACTTGTTATCTGTACGTTCGTATTATACTACAATCTTTGTTCAGGGAGGTTTTAGCATTCCAGCAATGCAACTTAGGTGGACGTCAGCAACTATGTCTCCAGTTTATGATCCGCACTATCCAGAATGCGCAGAAGCACAGTAGAAAAGATGGCTTCCTGTTATTTTTCTTTATACATATAATCGTGGCCAACGGAAATCAAAACTGCAACCGAGTTTGTAGTAGGTGCTTGGGAGGGAAGGGTGAAAACTTTCTTACTCCTCTGTCTATCATTCAAAGAAAACCCTAGGCTAATTTATTGGGTACTCATACTGGCGTGCAGGTGAGGCTTATTTATTTTTAACATTAACACCTTCAATTATAAAAAAAATTATCAAGCAAGGCCTCGTCTTACTATTGCCAGCACATTAATAAACAAACAAAAAATTTAAACACTACCACATTTTTAATTGATCGTGAAGCAAATTCCCAACATTAATAAACAAGCAACAGGAGCTTCACACTTATTTTTAACGGAAAGTTCCCGTCATAAAAATCGGGAATCAAAAACCAAGTACAGAATTAACATGAACTGCATCAGATTTCAAATGCCGGGCGCCAGGGTAATTTAAATTATCCGCCAAGTGTGATTATAGGAAAGCTACCGAAGTCTGTCCCAGCTAGCTCAATATTTGCTGGAGCGAGAACTCCTAATCGTTAAAAGTTTACTCTGAACGGCCGTTACAGGATTGCTGCCCAATGACCGCATGTAAGTATCACACTGCACTGTTCGTAGAATGATTACCGTGAAGGCGATATGTTTCCTTCGGCGGCGGAAATGTTACAGCACCTTGGCTATAGCGCACAGTGCACCACGTCCTTCAGTCAACGTACTGAATGAGTGCCCAGCAACGTGACTGCCACAGGACGCTTGTGCTGAACCCTCAGGTTCGATGCCAAGGTAGGACGATCTCCAAACTCGGAAAACTCACTCCTTCCAGTCTGAAGTCTGGGCGTCGAGTACTTCTGCCGCGTCCGCAGTTAAAACTCCTTCCCGTCACTCGTGGTTCACATTGAGAGAAATTCAGAAGAATTAAAAGATGCGAGGATAATTCGCCGTTGATTGGCTCCGCTATTTGGATCCTCCTACACCAGCTATGATGGTTGGACAATCTTGTCTTTAGAGATTCGTGCGAACTCGGCCAGACTCGGACATGTTCGCTACATATGACCTCCGTAGCGTCCGCTCGGGGACAGGAGGTCCCCGAACGTGCATTCACCCCGCTGGGTATTTTCCCTGAGCTAAGGGATTATATGCTTGACCAACTCCGTTAGGTAGGGGAGCTGGCATTGTCCCCTCGCGGCTTGGCCTCGCGCCTCTGTGGAGACTAGCTGACTTTGGGTGGTCCCATGGACGCTGGGTGGCGAAACTTTCCCGAAGTGATTCCTGTGATCATTTTTTTAATATGTTAAATGTTTTCGTCATTCCGTTACAAGTTTCATAAGTTCTTAATTCCGTATATATTGTCAGTGCTGCCATTTCTACGGATTTATCCGTAGATCTGCGGATTTTTATAAACAGTTAAGATTTTCGGATTTTGTTAAAATATCTAACAATTTTTTATATTTTTTACTAACTGTTGATTTTTCCTTATATTGGTGTTTTTTTAAACTTTGGGCGTATAGTGTTAATACATTACAGAATTATCAATAATTGTTAATCGTTTTCTTGCAAACATTCATGTGAACGAACGATTGAAATAAATCTTGTATTTTGTTTGATTATAGATTTTATAGATCTTACAAGGTCGTAATACAGAACCATCGCGCACTGTTCATGCACGGTGACACGCTCGTTGGCACGGCTTGCATAACAGTGCCTTCCGAGAAGTCTTAACCAATATCTGAGAGTCAAAGTGTTAGCAGTATTTAAAATTTTCTGTTACCGAAGATATGCTAAATTTAATGTCAACAAAGAAAACAGATAATGTATAGTCACCGCCCCCCCCCCCCCAATAAAAGGGTAGGCACAGCAGCAGCGATGAAAGTGACGATGTATAAAACATGTTCAGAGATATTTCTTACTTTCAATGTAAAACATTATTTTGTAATTCGAATTTTAAAGGCCTTGAAACAGTAAGTATTCTTAATATTGACTCTCTCTCTTCAATAATTATTGTTGTAGTCTTTTAGTTAGCGAGTCTCCTGATTTTTGTACCAAATCTACCGAAATTTTAGCGGACATCTACGGATATTCAAATCCAAGTGGCTGGCTGCACTGTATATTGTTTTACTTGAAAAATAGAGTCGGTTCAACTGAATAACTTCAGAAATAAACCTGAAAAAATTAGAGTGCAATAGTTGGGAAGCAGGTACACCACCAAAATTCGGAACACCGGCTTTTGGAGAGTGAGATTCATGGCGTATAGACTACAATGTAGAATATTGTTTGTATGGAAGTGTACGAGAAATCAGAGCTAGACATAGGTTTATCGGTTGTTGCTGATACCGCGGGCATTTCTCATTCCTCAGTTTGGCTCCCATTGGTTTTGTTACAATAAGTTGGCAGGAATTAAAACTTCCTGATAGTTGGTCAGAAACGTCGGCAACGAATACATAATTATTTCGCAGCTGTTAACAATTCTTTACCAAACAAGCAGGATCAGTAAACATATGCTAAAATATTAAGTTCCTGAATACGAAACGGCCATCTTACATTTTTTGAAAATTCCGTCCGAGTGTATGCCTCTTCGCTGGCACAGATGCCACTGTGTGTAAATCATTTGAAACCCACACGTCAGAGGCATGAATATATAAATATCTTTGACAACGCCAAACGAATAAGTTGTAGAATTTTGTTTTACCAATATTGAAACTATAGAAATTATTTAATTTGCACGTTCATAAGCCCGGCAACATTAAACAACAGTGCTGCTTTCAGGGAAGATACAACAATACCAGACGCTGTCCTTAAAAGTTTCATTCCACAGACACACATCTGGATAGACGATCAACTCTCGATCACATTTTGTGTTTCGCAGACACCAACAAGGCGCATGTGAAGACGCAAACCGCAGCGGTTAAATCACTACCACTGTTTGACCGTGATCGGGAAACATTTCGAAGTCAGCCTCTAGCCGCAAACAGTGGATGTTCCACGTGGACATTAAAACACCAACAATAGTGGTCCTGCCTATCATGTTAGCTATTGATTCACCTATTTATCGTTCCTTAGCGTGACGAGATTCCAAGCAATTGGGCTGTTCGGACGAGCTTCAGAAGTGAGTGGTTAACCAGATGGGCAGGGTGTTTGAGAGAACACGATTCATTTACAAAGAAATCAACTTGCCAGGATCAGTTCAGCAAACGCTGAGATGATTTCTTCAAAAGTCAGTGACCTTCCTTCCATTTGTTGTCTCCAATCTTCTCCCGTCTATAATGAGCTTGGCGTCAACTAGGCATAAACACAAAACGAAATAAAAAAAAAAAAAAGTGTTGATCCTATGCGACACCCTCCAATGTAAAAACCTGAAGGCGAAACGTGAAATAATATAGTTTGAGGAGAGCTCAAGGAAGACACATATAATTTCGACTTACAGATGGGAAATAGAAACGACAGCAGTAGCAGACATTCATGAAGAGCGACCAGAATCAAGGTGGTTCTTTATGAAATATTCTGCGCTTAAGCAGCGTGCTAGATTGAAGTTAAATTTTGGATATTCATCATGAGTTCTCTCAAATTATTCCATTCAAGATTCAGTAATTACACATCTACCAATGAAGAATTCGAGATAGTGCGTTTAGCTGGAAGACCTCGTCACACCAAGAAATACATTTTACGCTTAACACATTCTTTTGAATTGACAATCTATGCTAATAAAATGCTAAGCTTGGTCATCGTGAAGTGGTAATGCTGGCGAAACGCGTCAATCCTTTGTTCCTGGATTAACACTGGCAAAGATGCCGCTGACCCATTCCATTTCAAAACAGGCAGATGATACAGTTTAACAAATGTGATTAGGCAGATAATCATATTTATTTATTTATTTGTTATTGCTGCTATATCAACCTTTATTTTAGGATTTAGCCTCTTTAAGACTAATGAGCTATATATCAAATTTTAATTCTACATAGTTTTGTTGTAGTTCTTTCCAGGCTGATCGATCTTGAGCCACCCTCTTCCCGTTCACGCCTGTAACTCGACGTATATCCTTATCCCAGCGATCCGGGGGTCTTCCTCTTGCTCTTTTCAGGTTCCTTGGTATCCAATCCAGCACTACCGCAGTCCATCTTTCATCTCTTTTGCGAGCAATATGACCGGGCCATTGGCCATTTTTGGGTCATGACTCCTTTTAAGATGTCTGTTACTTTAGTTATTGAACGAATGTGCACGGCCCTTTTCCTGTATCTTCTTGTAAATCCTAGCATTCCTCTTTCCATACTTTGCTGGACAGTTCTCATATTTTGCTTCGTGTTACTGTTTAGGGCCCAAGTCTGGCAGACGTATGTGAGGACCGGTAATACACATTATTCAAATACATGTTTTTTAAGATGTACTGGCATGTTTGATTTAAAAACTATGGAATTTCTTCCGTATGCTCTCCAGTTCAGCTTTGTGCGTCTGTAGATCTCAGGCTTTGAGTCACTATTCATGTAGATCTGTTGGCCAAGATAGATGTACTGATCTACGGACTCAGTACCAGCATCTTTCGTATCTGTCTTGTCTTTATCTTTCTCTGCCCATTTGTTTTGCATGATTTTGCTATTTGATATATTTATTTTAAGTCCCACTTCACTGCACGCTGCGTCTAGTTCATTTATCAGTTCTTTGAGCTCTTCCAGACTGTTTGAGAGTAAAACTATAATATCAGCGAATCTTAAGTTGTTGAGACTTCTTCCATTTATTATCAACACTCCGTTTTCCCATTGGATTTTTGAGATTGCCAACTCTAGGACTGATGTGAATATCTTGGAGGATATAGTGTCTCTCCTTTTTTTACCCCTCTTTCTACTGGGAACTCTTTGGTGGCTTTAGCGATGTTGACAAAGGCAGTGGAAGTGGTGTAGATGTTGTACAGTAAGTTGATATAGCCTTGATTCACTCCTTATTCTAATAGGGCTTGCATGATTGCGGAGTGATGGACTGAATCAAAAGCTTTTTCAAAATCGACAAAGGCCAAACAGAGTGGCAGCTGATATTCATTTGCTCGACTACTTCGTGGATGACTTGGATGTGATCTGCTTGTTGAATCCTGACCTAAAGCCAGCCTATTTGATTGGTTGTACTGTGTCCAAGGTAGAGCTGATGTGGTTATTGATGATCTTCGTAAACACTTTGCATATGATTGGAAGGAGGCTGATGGGACGGTAGTTCTTAACATTGTAACGACTGCCTTTATTGTGTAGCAACGGAATCATTACTTTGTTCCAGCTGGATGGGATATTTTTCTCTTCGAGGCATTGTGAAAACACCTTAGCTAGGTGTCTGTGGGTTTCTTCTGCAGTCAATTGGAGTACGTCAATAGATAGGCCATCATAACCACTAGCTGATCCTTTTTTCATTTCATACAATGCCCATCAAACTTCAGATGGGAGGACTGCAGGAATTATTGAGTCTAGGCTTCATGTCACTAAAATATTTTCATCTTGCTTTCTGTATAAGGAATGATAGAAGTTCCTGATATGGTCCACTACTTCCATTTTGTCTGTAATACGTTCGCTATCATCAGACGCGGCCTTAGCCATTGCGAGGCCCGGAGCGGCATGCCTTTGCGAGGCAATTGTCATTTGTGCAAAGTATGTGAAACGAAAGTGGGTATTTGTGATGATTGAAAAGTCATAAATAAATAAATTTTGCGTTTTAAAATAATATATTAGAAGAGTTATTAAGTTAACAAACATAAAGACATCAAATTATTAACGATAAACTGAAGTACAAAAATGCCTTGAATGACATACGCAGGGATTTAAAAATGATGTTTGCGGCTGTTCCTAAGACTAAAATATTTAATTAAAGCTAAAAATCTAACGAATGAGCTGCGTCATTCTCAATTCGGGAGTGGTGGCAATATTTCTCAGATCTACTTCGGTAGTGGGGTACACTTCAGTTATTGATTTTTTTTCTACTATATATCTCATCACTGAGATAACGCCGTCGCTTGGTTCTTATACATGGATAAACATATTCAGTTCTTCATAGAATTCATGTCCATCATTATCAGATTACTCTCCTACTGTTAAGGATATTTGCAAGTCTCTGCATTACCTCAAAAGTTCACATTCACTAATTTTCTTTAATCTTTTTAAGTTATACATGTTAGCATCATATTTAAGCGCCTAAAATCTACGTTGTCATCAATAACATACAAATACAGTAGTTTATTTTGAAAATCTCCTCCGCATGCAATTTAAGAGCTTCATCTTCTCCTTCATATTCATATTTCATTCTTTTACGTCTTTCTCGCGAATATGAACTTTGTTAATATCATTTTCATCAGCTGTTACCAAGGATGATTGGAAGCCATATTCCCGATAATATTCAAGCTAACGTGTAAATGCGTTTAAGTGTTGTATAACCACGTCTAGATGCATTTTTCTTATCACATTTATCTTTTTAAGACTGTCATACCATACAACCAGAGCAACTACAAATTCGTAGGTAATTTCCTTTTCTATGGCCTGGCATTCACTGACCAACAGACAATATGTTTTATTTTCTGTTAAATTGCTCAAAGCATCAAATATATCTCTTGGTTGGTATTTAAAGGCTTTCATCGATTGTACTCTACATTCCAATCTAGTTTCAGAAAGTGGTTTTAGCGAAAAGGATTTTGCTTGTCCTTTTAAATGAGCCCACCTACAACTTGAGCCGGCAGAGTGTACAGTATTTGTAGCAAAAAAAAAAAAAAATCTTGAACAATAGGCGATGCAGCAACTCCTATGATAAGATTCCAGCTATGACTCCCACAAGGTAAAAAATAAGCAAGTGGATTAATTTCAAGTATACGTTTCTGGACACCACCTTTTTTTCCCACGCATATTGGCTTTATTATCATATCCTTGGCATCTACAGTTTTGCAGTGATGTAGCTACCCAGCTTTTCTAGCTGTGATCATATAATTGATGAAACTCTCAGTTGTGGTTTTTTCCGACAGCTAAGAAGTCAATAAAATGTTCTCCAACGTCTGCTGTATTTGTACTATTAAAAAATCTTATACTAACAATTGCTCAACAAGTACAATCAAAAATAATTGAGTAATATTTATTCTTTGCTATTTTGTCAACAATTTGAATCTTCAACTGACTTTCCATTAATTTTATAAGTTCATTTTTTTATTTTTTTATTTATTTATTTATTTTTGAGATAGTGGTCATTAAACGTCTTGTCTGTTCTTTGTTTTAAGTGAAGGCGTAGCACTGGATCAAATCGGGATATTAACTTTAATAAATCTATAAAGTTGCCAGTAGTATCATTGAATCTGAGTCGAAGGCCAAATTGTGATATGTTAATAAAAAATTTACAATTTCAAGCAGTCTTTCTAAACAGTCTCTTCAACGCTGCCTTTCTTGTTCGGTTGGAGTCAGGGCTTTTGGTTTACTTTTTCCGTGTCGGGCTGGTGGTTGTGGAGAAGCATATGGAGGTAGTTTGGAAATTTCCTCTTCTTAACGTCCAAATAATGTATCTGTGTTATTGATTGCCTTAAAAAAGAGTCTTTTCTCCATCCTCACTTCCATGTTCATCAGATGATCGTAATATGTAGATTGAGCCATTCTAAAACATTCGTAAAAATTCGTTTCATCTATCATATGCTGTCACAAAGGAAACACTCTATTTTTGGGGTGTGTTTTGTGATAGCAAAAATAAAGAATATTATATAGAAAAATTATATTTATATTATTATGTTTGAAAACATATTTTTCATTACTTCTAGGTTTGTTCTAATGTATTAGTTGGTTATGGCGAGCGATTGCGGTACGGTAGGTCCTTGGTTAAAATTCCGGTCTCGGATGCAATTTTATGTGGCTTAAATTTGACAGTTATTTCTGGCAAAGCATTGATTTTTTAATGCGAAGATGCTAGGACGCTGCGTTGTTGGAATTCTGCGTTAAACTGTCGGTCTCCTATTGCTGGTAGGGTTACCAGCATAAAATAAGTGGATAGGATTGATGTGTATTACACAGCTGGTAAGAAATTCTGTGACTGTGTCTTCGAGACTACAAAATATATAATGATCTCATTCTTCATTGACAAAAACTATCGAGTGTATCGAAAGGAACCTCAAACAAAACAAACATGTCAAGTGCTAAGTGACTGCAGTTGCGTTCAGGAACGAGAGAATCTTTCAATCCAGTATAGCGTGAGAAAGACTTTAATGTTGATTTCTTGATTTGGATACTATTTTTGTCCGTAAAAGATCAACCAGTGATGTGATAACGTGAGTCAGGTGAAGAATATATTTTAGCGTTCTTTATTACCTTCGTTGATTATAAAGTAGGCTACGCCTAAGCAAAAGAAAGAATATTACTTTATGACAGAGTATGGTTGGCGACCCTTGCTGTGAGCACCAAATCACTTTTAGGAAAACAACCAATTCAAAACTTTAAAGGAGACTGAAGAGAGCTGGAATTAGTTCGTCACATGGCCGAGCAACAGACAAGTGTGAACAATGGAGGGGCGAACCTTCACTCGGCCGACTGTCGGTGCGGTGACAGTGCGGATAAGTACCTGTCAAGTGTGATTCGATCTTCCAGCGTAAGGTGACAGGAGTTGACGGACGAAACGAAACACGGGAATCGCCCGAGCGTAAATCGTAAACACTATTGTCAGGGGCTGATTGGCCAAGGCTAGTGGGCGTGTGTGTGGATAGGTGTGCTGACGAACTAACCTTAGGGAATTCCAGTTCTGTTTCAAGCGTCTCTTCTGTTCTTCTGCCAGCACCACTAGAATCTTACCATTGGACTGTTTGGGCTAATGCTTGACACCACTGTGGATTGACGGCCACAGACCGTAGTTTAGAAATTGATATAAGTTCTTACTACATGAAGGGGGTGTAAAGTAGACTAGCCTCCTCGTGGTACACCCTGGGCAACGTGCTTGCACGGCTAAATAGTCTACACAGTTGGCCTGCCAGACAATCCTACAGGATCTCCTGGCAACCAGAGCACAGTAATCGTCATGTCACCTAACGGTTCTTATCAGAACCAAAAGGCAAGAACCCTTGGACCTTCACTAAGGGTTTGCCAACTTAACATGGAAGGAATAAGCCGATCTAAAAGCGATTGCCTTTCAAAGTTATTACTTGACCACAACGTCGATATAGCCTGCGTTCAAGAAACCCACACCAAGGATGATTTGCAGCTGAGTCTGAGAGGGAAAGTACAAGGCTACAAAATTTTAGGTGCCACTCATCATCAAAATTACGGGTGCGCAACATATGTGCGAAATACTGTTACCAATGCCTACCTCGTCTCAGCATGCAGCGAAAATAACATCCACATTATTACCACGGTGGTGAACAACATTAAAATTATTAATGTGTATAAACCCCCTTCCGTTTCATGGCCGAGTGAAGTTCTACCAAAGTCTCGACATCCCGTTATGTATATTGGCGATTTCAACAGCCACCATACAGATTGGAAGTACACAGAAAACAACCAAGATGGAATCAGGCTAGAGGAATGGGCGGCAGCAAATAACATGAACTTAGTTTTTAACCCGAAAGACGCAGGTACTTTTAACTCGGGAAGATGGAACACCGAAACCAACCCAGATCTATGTTTTGTCTCCTGTGACGATCAAAGCCACCCTTTACCAACTACAAGACGAGTCCTACAAGCCTTTCCACATAGTCAACACCGACCAGTCCTGCTAGAAGTTGGTCTAACAATTCCCATAATTAGATCCTCTCCTTTACCTAGATGGAACTTTGGGAAAGCAAAGTGGGAAGAATTTGCCAATAACCTGGATAAAAACCTAAGATGGATACCTCCATTAGTAAAAAATTATAATAGATTTGCCAGAGTAACCATAGCGACAGCTAAAAAGTCTATTCCTAGAGGCTTTAGAAAAGAATATATCCCGTGTTGGAACGAAACATGCGAAATGCTCTATGATGATTTCCAACAGAACGGACGTACAGAAGCAGCCGACGAACTGCTGCAGAGCCTGGACAATGCCCGAAAACGAAAATGGAATGATACGGTGCAAACCTTAAATTTCAAGAAGTCCAGCCGGAAAGCATGGAGCCTCCTTAAAAAGCTAGGTGGAACCCCACATAACCTCAATCAAAGCATCAGGTCACTCCAGACCAAATAGCAAGTCGACTTGCCAACATGTCTAGAGTGAGCGCCGATAAAGATCATACTCGGAAAGTGAAAAAACTATTGTTCCATCTAAAACGATTGTACTCTGCCCCTACAAACCTCTCATCCCCTGTCACCGATATAGAGGTGGCAAGGGCCATCAAACAAATGAAGAATGGGAAGGCTCCAGGTTTTGACGAAGTTCACCCAGAGTTCCTTACACACTGTGGAAAACATACCAAAAAATGGTTGGCCCGCTTCTTTACTAACATACTACAGACAAAGTGTCATTCCTGCAGAATTTAAACGGGCAAAGATCATAGCCATTCTGAAGCCTGGAAAAAGCCCTGAAGTTCCAGAGAATTTTAGACCTATTTCACTGCTAAGTACTACTTACAAGTTATTTGAAAGGATCATCTACAATAGAATCAGTCCAATTATTTTTGCAAACCTCCCAGTTGAACAGGCAGGTTTTAGACCTGCAAGAAACTGCGAGGATCAGGTCCTGGCATTGGCAACTCACATAGAAGCAGGATTCGAGAGACGATTGAAGACTGGTGCTGTATTTGTTGACCTTACCGCAGCCTATGATACAGTGTGGCGAGAGGGCCTGGTATATAAACTGCTGAACATTTTGAAGTGTAAAAAAATCACTTGTCTGATCAATACCATGCTAGCTAACCGAACATTCCAGGTTGTTTCAGACAATAAGATAAGCAAAGTAAGAAGAGTGAATAATGGTCTGCCTCAAGGCTCAGTTCTTGCCCCACTTCTTTTTAATGTTTATATTTCTGACATTCCTCAAACAGAATCCAGACAGTTCTCTTATGCTGACGATCTGGCAGTAGTACAACAATCTGATAACGTTCAGCAAATTGAAAATAGTTTAACAGCAGACCTCAAAACCCTGAGCAACTATTTTCGGAAATGGCGTCTCGTACCCAGTTCCAGCAAGACGGAAACTAGTGTCTTCCATCTTAACAATCGGGTGGCGAATCTCTCACTTGACGTTCTTCTTGATGGCACTCCCATTCGACACAACCCCTTCCCCAAGTATTTGGGAGTCGTAATGGATCGCACCTTGTCGTACAATAAACATCTAAACAACCTTGCAGCAAAACTAAGAACCAGGAATAATATTCTGCAGAAGTTAACTGGCACCTCCTGGGGAGCATCCGCCTCTACACTCCGCACATCAGCACTGAGCCTTGTATATTCTGCAGCTGAGTACTGCTCATCTGTCTGGATAAATAGCGCCCACGTCAAAAAGATCGACACAGTTTTAAACCAGACAATGCGGATAATTAGCGGATGTATTAAGACCACTCCACTGTACTGGCTACCTGTTTTGTGCAACATCGAACCGCCTACGATAAGACGACTCAATCTCCTAATTGCCCAGTATAATAAGATCTGTGATAACTTGGATCTGCCCATCCATGACGACATGGATAATATGTTTGTGAGACTTAAATCGAGAAATCCAAGTGTAAAGACTGTAAAACAGATTATATCTGATAATTTTAATGGGAGAGAAGCTTGGAAATTGGAGTGGATAGCCTCAGCCCCACCAGAATGGCACTCCCTGTTTGACAGTCAACAGGCACTAAAGGGACTCGACCTTCCTCGCAAGACCTGGGCAGCTCTTAACAGAGTTAGGACTGGTCATGGAAGATCTGCTTCATCTTTGTATACATGGGGAATGAGAGATTCACCGAGATGCGACTGTGGTGAGGAAAAACAAACCATCCGTCACGTGACATTTGACTGCCCACTTCGAGCATTCAGGGGATCACCAATAGATTTTATTAACATTTCAAATGAAGCTTTAGATTGGCTACACCATGTTAATTTTGAATTTTAATTGTAATTTAATGTTATATTGTATTATTTTTGTGCAATGGCCATAAGCTAAATAAATAAATAAATAAATAACTACATGACAGAATGCAACACTTGCAATTGAACCAGTTTATTGGCTTCTAACACGGAGTAGTACAGTTTATAGCGTGGCGCAAAGTGGATTCCAACTATCACCAACTTATCTAAGCCCTGAACTGTAATAGTTAATTGTTAGGCAGATGGTCGCCCCGGATACGAGATGCATGGGAGGGTGGCAGGCTCCTAACAGGTGGCTATCAAAGTATGCTCGACTACTCTCGCCGACTGCCCGACAGTAAAGACACTACTTCATTGCTTGTACTTCCCAAGCCTCCTTGGCTGACCTACAATTACGAAGGGGACTGCACTCTAAGGTGCTGACTGCAAGAGTGCAGATTCCTGTCTGGTCACTGCTCGACCGCGCTCAGCATTTTCAATGATCGCCGATTGCCAGTAGCTCGACGACTGAATATTCCTATAATTCCCCAAATAGTAATGGTCTTCAAAATGACCTCTTACACTATGAAAGCAGCAAAACTGAGCGTTGAAGTGGGTTTTCTAATAAGCGCGGCGTGAGATTGAAATAGTAATTAATTTCTCCACTATTTTTTACAGTTAAATTACAACAAATATTATTATTCATTGATTATTTAATTTTTATACCGTTAATCTTATTTTTTACGAATGTGACATTGAATAAAGCTAAATGAGAAATTAACCAACTTTATTGATAATTTTTTTTTTTTAAAATTATACTTTTTCAACTCGGGTTGCTGCGCGAGGCCCCGGGTAATTGCCCTGTTCGCCACCCATTAAGGCCGCCTCTGGTTATCATCATCTAAAGCTATCATTTGTTTCTTTCCTATCATTAATCTTTGTTTTGCTTTCTTATAGCCTTTATTGTTCTCTATAACTGATCTGACCAGGTTTTGGTTATATTTCTTGATGTCAGCTGTTATTTATTTTCTAATGGTCTTGCACAGTTCAGCATATTCAATTAAGTTTTTTTAAGGTTTTACTTTCATTTTCCTTCTTTTATTCAGGAGGGCTTTTGTATCATTGCTAATTTTACTTAATTTGGTAGATTTAATAGTTCCTGCAATTTCTATGGCTAATGTGTTAATAGTTGAAGCTAAATTTCCATTGGCGGTGGTAGCTAGTTTCTCCGATAGTGTGCGTTGGAAATTGTCTTTTCTTTTCGGTGAGATTGATTACATTCACTGATGCTTTATTGGTTCCCTTTATTGGTTCCTTTCTTAGCTTTCACCTTTCCTGTTTTATGCAGATACTAAGTTTCGCTCGGACCAGCCTGTGATCACTTCCGGTGTTGAATTGATTTAGAACAGTGACGTCTTGAACAAAATGTCGGCTATTGGACAGAATGTAGTCTATTTCAATTTTAGTTTAATGATCTGGACTTGTCCACTTTTGACTTTGATGTTTTTTAAAAAATGTGTTCATGACGTGCATTTTCGTGTGCTCTGCAAACTGCACAAGTCGTTCCCCCTCTGTCATTCCTTGTTTGTATTCCGAACTTATCAACCATAGTGTCTCCTTATTTCTTGGTGCCTACAATGGCATTAAAGTCTCCCATAATAATCTGGAAATGGCAATCTTTGCCTCTGTCTTGCAGTGTCGTGACATCTTCGTAGAAAGACTCTACTTCATCGTCTGAGTGCGAAGATGTTGGAGCATATACCTGCAGTATTTGTATTTTGTAGCGATTTGATAGTTGTAACACTACTCTTGCTGCTTCATCTGAAATGTCTTCTATTAGTTTAACTTTATTTTTCACACTACAGTTTATCAGGATGCCCACACCATTTACCACTGCCGGGGAATTTCCATAATGGTACAGGATGTGGCCTGATTTAAGTTCAATACATTTTTCCTCTCAACGTCTAACCTCACTGAGGCCCACTATACTGCATTTGATTTTTTGGAGCGCGTCTTCCAACTCTGTAAGTCGGGCTTCTCCTTTAAGAGACCTGCAGTTGTAAGTGTATATATGAATTATTTGCTGTTTTTCTATAGATGGTCTGGTTTGCTCTTTAGGAACTTTGACTGCTGACATTAATCACATTAGAGTGATGAAATAGCCCAAAAGTTTTTCCCGAAAAAATGTTTGTGGCTGAGTTATGGCCCTCCGAAGTTTGGCTAAAAGTCCATACATTTTGAAAATCGTGCAAAAAAGTACATATTTAATGGGAAAAATACTGATTGTTTTGTAATTTTTTTTAAAAAATTCTTATACAAAAAGAAGTTGGATTATTTTGTTAACTATAACAATTTATACTCATTATAGGATATGACTTCTTTCTATGCAAACGTGAATTTGGTTCATTTAGCAGATCCTTAAAATATCCCAAAATGCCAAAATTTCACATTTTTGAGAAGCCATAACTCAAAAAAGCCACTTTTAAATAATCTTAAAACCTAGCCAAATAATGTTCAAATAGCATATAGTTCAATCATGGAGCCACATTGGTGAATTTTGGTTTTGTATAATTACTACACTTTGTCCTAAGTTTTATGCACAAAGTTATTATAGATTTAAATTATTTTTAAAAAGTAAATACTAGTTTCGAACAGCCACAGTGATTTCAATATGGAAGAGTTATTTAATATTTTTAAATTTATTTTGTTCGAAGACTTGGAGTCGTACAAATAGTTCACATTTCACCTTAATCAAAACATTTTTACGGGTACCGTTGGTTCATCTTCTTTTCCCCAGATTCTTCTGGCCATTGAAATTTTGTTTCTGGATCATAGGGTGCAAAAATGATACTGTGATATCATCAGCTGCTTGAGAAATACTTTTAATACATCCAATTCATTAGTTTCACACGTTTATGTAAACTCACCTAAGTGGAAATCACTAAGAGATTTTTTTTTCCTTTCCTAAGTCTGTATTATTAATTACATTTTCTGGCCAATAATACTGTGATCGTGTACCAATAACAGGTTTCATATTAGCTCATTCTTTGTTGTTTACAGGATCGAAAAACTTCAACATTTCCTGTTTTGAGTAGTAATAGTGTATTAGTTTTTAATATATTGCTGACTGTATCAGCAAATAAAGCTGCATTTCTCATACCCAGTGCAGGTTATATCTGAATGATGTATGTTGTGGCATGATCTTTGAATAACCCACCCACACCACCAAATGCACTCTTCCCAGTTGCTGCGTAAATCGATTTTGTTCAAATATTTTTATGATTTATTTATGAACGTTTCTCTGGAAACAAACCGAGTAATATTATTATTGTGCATCAATAATAATATTACTCGGTTTGTTTCCCGAGAAACGTTTATAAATAAACAACGCCGAGAAAAATTGCATTCATTTATATTTTAAAGATGTTTAGAAAACTCAATTTTAAAGTGGCTTTCAGATTCATCTGAAATTTAAATGTTCAATGGGAAAATATTTCATTTTGTTAGTTCAAAATCACAAATAACATATGCTGTATCGTGTTTTCTATCAAAACCACAGCAAAACTTTTCTTTTATGGGCAATACAAGTTAAAATAACATTTGCTCATTTTTCCAGTGATAGCTCTGAATTTCATCTGGCAAAATAACACACCAATTCACTGCAAAATCAAAGTTCAAAACCAGTATGTGGTTTACTGTCAGGTATAAGTATTATTAAATTATTAGTATGTTATTATATAACATTAAATAATGTTATCAAAATCATATAGATTTTACATATTATGATCTATAGACAAGTAAAATATTATTGTTGTCAAAATAGTACCTTAAAGTTGAAGGTAGCTTCTTTTAACATATGTTTAAGGGATTTTATTGTATATATTAACTTTGATAATTTTACATTCAATAAAATAAGGAAAATACTTTTTAAAACATATTCTGGTTAATATGAAAAACAGAAGCTATTCAAAAATGTTATTTGCATATAAAAATAATTTAAATCTACAATTACTTTATGCAATAAAACATTTAAACAACAGAATATTTTTCCATTTAAAAAAAAAATGTAGTAGCTATACAAGCAAAAATCCTCCAATCTGGCACCAAGACTCAACTATTTATTACTATGGCATATTTGGTCACATTTTGGGATATTTTAGCTAGCTGCTATTTAAAAAAAATTTATCATGGTCTAGAAATATATTTATGAGTAGTCCTACCCTACGACGGGTATAAAGTGCCTTAGTGAACAAAATGATCAAACTTCTTTTTGAATGAGAACAAAATTCCTAAAATTTCAACAAATAAAATCAGAATTTTACCTTTAAATATGTAATTTTTTGGCTTATGTTTAATTAATTTGTGCTTGATTCTTAAGTATTATGTAAAATTCATTCCATAAGTTCAAAGCAAAAGTAATTTCAGCTCTATATCTCTTATAATTTTGAGTTATATGTAATTAAACACATTAAGTATTGCACGATATTCAAAATGCATGGATTTTTGCCAAATTTCGGAGGGCCATAACTCAACCAAAATTCTTTTTTCGTATCTTCATAACTTCAGTGTGATTATCTATTGTAATTTTTTTCGAAAAAAATTGCAGTTATTGCACTGACACATTTGGGTAGAAATAGTAGAGTTTATAAGCGTTCTTTAATTCCAGTTCCGCAAAGAAATGAATTGCCAATAAACGAAAGAAAAATATACTGTATATTCCGTTTAAATTAATTTATTAATTATTAGTTGCTTCTAATTTATTTGTATTCGTTTTTCGTAAACGATTTCGTTAAATTCTTTGCTGAAATATATGCAAGTTAGATGCTTTAAATTTCGAGCAACAACGTCAGTGGATGTTTTGATTAGATTCAAATTTAACTTGGGTCCGAATAACAACTTGTATTTGGCGTTACAACAGAGGACATGAGTAAATTAATTTTTCTCAAATAATAAAGTTCTTTTCATGAGTGCCTTTTTACTGATAACTTTACTTCGTTTGACTGAAAGTAGTACCACACTGATCTCCATCTACGAGGCCCAGAGCACAATACAAACTAACACTACGCGGCATAATAAAAGTTGTTAAGATTTATTTCTAATTCGCTTTTCTTTCACTGGCGCCATATGGCCATTCTATGCATCTCATGTCAGCAGTTTCAACTGTGTCAGCCGTCCAAACGTTGTAATATGAAGCATGAGAAAGGAAGTTGTAAGAACTCGTGAAGATTTCGGGGCAAGTATATATGACGGTGCAAGATGTCACTAATATGCGTTACGGTGAATGAATTAATACTCTTACGATCAAAACTTTCATTTTGTAGTGATAGACCCTAATATTAGCGGACTTTGTGGTTAGGTTGAAATGCAACCTGCACCGCGACGGCAACTGGATTCTTTTCCCACAGTGCAAGGCAGGACGAATTCTATTTAGTTTTAAAAGCGAATGCGAAGACATGATGACAGAACATTCCGTTCAAACCATCATTTTTTACGGGCTCTGAAGCTAGTAACAATATACATAAATCTAACTCACATCTTTTGAGTAAAAAAATTTAGGTTTGGGTTTCCCGGCTGGAATGATATTTTTTTCTTTTGATGGTACTATACGATTCGTCAACGTTGAGATCACGAGGTCACTAGCGCCGAGATGAAAGAAGCAATAGTGACTTCGGGAAACATGCAATCCGAAATGTGGATCGCTGAATCCTTCCGAATTCCAGCCCCGATTGTTAACCAGGCCCAGTGTTTCAATTTCTCTTGAAAAGTTGATGGTAACTCGCATTTGGGCGTCCATTCGAAGCCTTTGCTTACGCTGAATGCACATGGGTATTAGGCCGGTTAAACACTGGGCGGTTTCGTCTGCTCCGGAAATTTCTCCGTCGCCGCCCTTCAGGTAGTTGGGCAAGGGATCAAATGGGAGCTTACACACTGGGCGGAGGGGAAAACCCGCGGTAGCGCTGCCGTCGACGGCAGGTATACGACCGCGCGCTGCCACTACATTCGACGGTTGTTTAACCGCCCCAGTCCAGACAGTGGCCCATGTGGCCAGATGGGCGCTTGCACACTAGGCTGATTCTAACCACTTGTGCGTTTTCAGTCTGTGTAAAGTTATCATTTTTTTAAATTTAAAAATCGTAATATGAGTTAAGTGGTGATAGATAATGATCTTCTCATTTCGTTAGTGGAAGCTAGACCAGTTTTAAGAGGTAAAACAGTGGTTTCTTTTAAAGATCGGGACGCTACCAGGAACGTTTGGAAAGAAGTGTGCCTTGAAAGTGGAATGATTTTGACGAAATGGAAAATTAGGAAAAATGCCTTGGATAGTAAACTATTGATCACGTATTTACATAATTTTTTACACTTCAACTAGAACTTTGTGTCCTTATATCTTAGACATTTGTCAAGGAACACTTTCAACATTCGAAATTCTGTCGCTCGACATAATCTTTTTCTTTTTTAACACAGCATTGACGAATACAGTGAGACAAGCTGTTTAGTAAATTCGGCATCATCTTCGCCATTTACTTTCGATTTTTCTTTGTAAAGTAATAATTTCTAAAACACTCAACATATTACAACTTAAGCAAAAATGTTTAACTAGTCGATTGTTCTTGTAAGAATAAAGCAATGTAGAGTAAACTCAAAACTTATGAGTCGATTACACAGTGAAGTATATGTATTAGTTACAAATAAATGAAAGACTTAGTCATTATATGGCATAGTGTATTTTTCAAACTTTTCTTGTACACCTATTCATATTCACCTAAAGGAGTTTTCACCCTAATTAACATAAAGTAAATATAGGGGATTGGAATTATATAAAATTAAATGTTTATCTTTAGTAGGTCCATGAGAAATCTGCTTACTTCAAGGTGATTACCAGCATTTCCACACTTTGAATACGATTCATCAACTGTGTATTTCTCCTTTAAATAACATACTTTAGTTTCGCAAGCAACTCTTGATATAAACATCCCAAATCAATTGAAAAAATTGCTGCTATCGTTCCTCAAATGTTCTGTTCTCCTTTGGTTATTTCTTTTCCTACTTCTATGGCGACGGAATCGTTGAAATAAAAATTTTAAAACCTAACTATGAAATAATAAACATCAAATTAACTAAATTAACATCTAATTTCACAAAATTAAACTCAAGTCACCAAAAGCAAGGTACTGACGCCCGACCATGCCACCTTTTTCCTGCTCTTCTTAGCAGTGGAAGTTTCACCGCTGAAATGGCAGCGGTAGTTCGACCGCTCAATGTGTAAACACCTCAAATTCTATAGGCGGTGACGGAGAAATTTTCGGAGCGGACGAAACCGCCCAGTGTGTATCCGGCCTTACGCTGCCTGATCATTTGTAATCATCAAAACATTATGGGTTAACATCAAATCTGTGAAATACCTCCACTCCAAGCCACAAAGACTACCGATCTGAGAAGAAACTAGCCACACCACACGGACGGACATGTTACCAGCTGTTCTCGTTGGTGACTAGCGTAAGCCCGTGACCCTTTTTTGCGTATAGTCAAGGGAAAAGAATAGTTTCAGTTATTAGCGTCAAAGATTATCACAGGTTGACCTGATCTGACCAAAACTGAAGTTGGCCTGTAATTCACCATTAGGGTGAATAAATTCTCTGGAACTTGAAGAACTCATAAGTAGTAAACGCGGACAGGGGTGATCTCGCTATCGTATAATTGGTTCAAAGGTCGCAGAACTTGCTTAAATCTAAACCTGACTCTGTTTGACACTTCACTCCACAAAATTTTTTAAAAAAAATTGTTGTTTGCTTCGAAAGCGTTACGTTGTTTTATTTTTTATTTTTTTTTTTATTGAGGCTAGGCTAACATTCATAATGTCTGTGACTGCCAGAGAACTTAATACACATTGCTTATTATTAAACAGTTGAACTACTCCAAAGAAATGAATTGTCATAATACTCGATTCTGTAAGATATTTGGTCTGCTGTCCACTTTGAATAACCTAATAACTCAAGTACAGCGAACATGAACAAAGACCATTAACGAAAGTTGTCAGTAAAATACGAAAAAAGCAAATAAACTCTTAATGTACAAACTCTGGTCAAGCGACAACATTAGTGAAAATGAAATTTAGCATAGGTTGGAATGACAATTGGCATTCGCGGTTATAGCAGATATCATAAGTAATTTAATTTTTTATGTTGCTTTCACTAGCGACATGTTAATGAAAAGGAGATACAAGTTTTTCCAGCCGTTAAATTTACCAATTTTTTTAACTATGAAATGCTATGAAAAGCATACTTAATAAATGTATTATGCGAACTGATTTGATAGTAGTTGCCTAGCTATTAAATTGTGGATATTACTTCGGATTTCTTCTAATGGTATCTATGGTCGCTGTTAATTTGGAAGCGAAGGCTGAAACGTAACACTATTCACCAGCCAATTGCTATCGAGGTGAGTGAATGAGAAAGCTTAGGACACTGATATATAGTAGATACGTTGATGGCAGCCACAGTCACACTGCGCAGTCAGTCTTACCCGGGGCGCACATTGAGCTGCGTGGCGCAGTAGGGGCAACGCAGAGCAGGGAAGGGCAGCACAGACTGGCAGTTACTCGCGCATATTAGAGCGCAGTTTCGTGCGGCAGTTTACAAAGCATTGTGTTGTGCGAAAAACCGACAATAAAGCGTAACCAAAAACATGTCGATGCAAAAACTCGATTTTTGATTTCTGAATCAGATTGGGATGCCGAAATTGTTATTACTTTAACAGAAGCTGAGTTAGATAAAACTATGCAAAAGTGAGTATATGAAAAGAAGAAACTCTCATTTGGCTTTTGCAGTGACAAGAGAATTCTCAAAAGATAATTTCCGGATGACTAGAGCGGAGATTCACGGCATAATGTAACCTGTTATTTTCTCGACAAAGCTCAAATATCTATTAGAACTGAAGAAAATCTCGCTGTATTTTCGTGGTTATTTATTTAATTATTTAGCGTTTGACGGTACATGACATTTATAAGAATGTTTCTCTCTTTTATTTCATATTATATTTTTAAGAAAACTATATAACAGAACATAAACACTTGAAACTAAAGAAGCAGTGTCAACAAATTAAGTGTTTCTCGGGGACACTATTGAATGATGTAGTACAAATAATAAGAAAACAAATAATGTAATAATAGCCTATATATATATCAATCTTTTTCGACGTTTTATTAATAATGAATTCAAAAAAAGAAAAGAAAAGTGAAAATTGTAAGTGGACAGTTGTATGATAAATAAATGCTGAATTCACTCGCCACTTGTTGGGCTCATTGTCCAAATCTCTTATTTAAATTTAATTTTTATGTATTTTTTATGACCTGTATTGTGAATCGCAGGTTGGTTACGCACCAGATTAATCAATTTTTCTTATCCCATAGTTGAAAATGATTATAAGTAAAGCAAGATTATAAATAACGCAAGAAGTGTTAGGTTGTAAACCGGCACGAGTGAGCTGCGTGGCACAGTTTCTGTGTCGTGATCACAACGTGGCGCAGTACTGCGCTGCCCTGCTCTGCGTCTCAATACGCGCTGTTCCGCCCCAAAACATAGAGACACAGAAACTGTGCTGCGCTGCGCTGCGTCGACTGCGCGTCAATGTGTGCCCGGCCTTAGAGTATAATAGACGTCCTCTGGGGTTCTGGGAATTTAGCTTGGCGAGTTGAGGTTTCCTCATCCGAGTGTTGCTGCCACGCTCTGGATTCTACGCACCGTGTTCGATTTTCCGCTCTGCCCGTGCGCACTATGTTCGCTCATTAGCCGAACGTAAGCGGTCGACATCAAAGAGCGTGGCCGCGCCGGCTGTAAACTACAAGCTTCCGAGGCACTGTCTCAAACCTCTTCATTACTAAATCCCATTACCTAATCAAAATGGCGCAGCTCATTCGGTGAAGTGACAGAGCACGGTGGCGCGGCAGCACCGAATTAGCTGACGAACGTTTACTCTAAATTTGAGCGATGCCTACGAGTTTTCTTTTAATTATAGAATAACTAGTTTCGTACCCGCGACTTCGTACGCATGGATTAAGAATTGTTTTACCAGAATTAAATATAGAAAGTTGTTGGTAACGAAGAATTGGTCCCAAACAATATCGAGTCGGAATAATATGACAGAAAAGCTAACACTATATCATTGTACCGTCGAACCTATCTCTTGAAGAGAATCAATTTCCAACATATTTCTGTCACCATTCGATAAGGTCTCAAAATTTCGTGACTACAACTGTTAACATACTGGAAAAAATATCCTGTGCCCTTCATACAGATTTCCTTATAAAATTCCATCACAACGATATAGCCATTTAGTCGTCAAAACGTAACAAAAAGACAGACTTACTTCCGTATTTATAATATTACTGTGGTTCACACTCACACACTGACTGCGAACAACAACTGAGGGATCATTATAACGTAAAAAAGTGTACACCTACAACATTGCAAGACTACCTACGATTTGCCTCGCATTGCACCCCTAACTTTCTAATATCTACAGTTTAACATTCAATCCGAATAACCTACGGCCCAGGCCTGACTCTTACGATGAAAAACAATTTTTAAAAATGTTAGCCTCCACGGAGATTTGAACAGGGGACCACGACGTTCGTAAGAAAGCGCTTTAACCACTTAGCTGCCAGTCCACTACGCGGAAACACGGTACGGAGACGTCCATATTCAACGTGTCTGTCTATCGCCGTATTTCGAAGTTATGAGACAACATGTGTTATTTATACAGATAATTTTTCAACCAAATGTAGACAGTATTTTTCTCATTGTTTCAAAGGATAAGTGTACAAAGTTTCATCGAGATCGGATGAAAACTGTGGATTTGTATGAAGAACAAACAAACTAACAAACAAACATTCATCTTTATGTAGAAAGATTAGGAGAGTACCAAAGTGGTTTCCTAAAAACAAGGTCATGTACTGAACAGATCCTAAATCTCAAAACAATTCTCATCTACACCTCACTCCAAGCTCACTTCGTTGATTTTCACAAAGCCTATGAATATCAAACGCCCGATGAACTAGGATTTGACAGCAAAACTTTGATCCATGTGAAAGCGACCCTAACTAACAACTGTCAAAGTCCTTCAAAATTAGAACAGGTGTTAGACAAGGGGATGGCTTGTCGCCAATCCTCTCTAACTGTCTGTTGGAAAAAGTCATTCATGAATGGACGAATACACTAATAGATCTCTCTGGATTGAGAATCGGTTGCGGAAAGGGCAAACTACTAGTCAACAGTTTGGCCTTCGCAGATGACCTAATTCTCCTAGCATCTAGTGTGGAGGAAGCTATTCAACAACTAACCTCCATCAACAACATAGCAGCTTAAGTAGGGTTAAATATTTGCATAAACAAAACTGAGTTCATCAGAAATGTACCCAACTGAATCCCACAGGGGAATGCAATGACACGAATGACTAATACCTTCAAATATCTCGGAGAATTGGTAACATCAACGAGCCATGCGCCAGACCGGAGAGAACGTATTATATTTGTAATAACTTTTTTTTTTTTTTTTTTTTTTTTATTTATTGGCAAAAGGACAGAGTCCATACAGCCAAAAATACCTTTACATATTGATGGTACAAGGTTAGAGGTGCAGTACTTACAGTACGATACCATACAATACAGAACAAAACAATACCGAAACATACAATACATTACAGGGCAATACAATACGATACAGGACAATACAATGCAATAAAGTGCCATATACTGTAATACAACCAAGTACAATACAGTAAAATACCATACAATACATTACAATATTTTGGTTTACATATTATATAGTAATGCGAGGAGTACAACTCCTACCGTGCTTTTTATTTTTAATTTTGGAATATGATTCTTGACATGTAGTTGATTTGCCTGGTAATTTACAAAGTTCGAAATAAAACTCTTAAACTAGCATTTATTTACATCTTATATTTCAAGGATAACAGTACTACTCTTGTGGTGCAATAGATTTACATATTATGTTATACCTTTAAAAATACAACTCATACTATACGACTGATTTATATGTTAACCTAAGTAAATGAAAATGGAGCTCTTACAGTGCAATTGGTTTACATATTGCGTTGCCAGATTAGGCATAAAACTCTTAGTGTACAACTGGTTTACATGTTGTGTTATTCGGTTATACATTTACACTTATAGAACAATTGATTTACTTGTTATGTTGTCTAGTTAAGATTACCACTCTCATCCTATAATCTATTTACTTGTTATCCTGCTAAGTTAGAACTAAAACTTTTACGGTAGCGTTGGTTTACATCTTGTGTTATAAATTCATAAGCAACACTTTTCGTGTACAGATATTTATTACGAGGATCATATATCTATGTGATTTTCCTTGGCAAATCTATAGAGGCTTATATAGATTTCCGGTTCTTGTTTCTCAAGAAGATGTTGGATTTTGGTGGGAAGTTCAGCCCCGTGTCTTTGTAAGTCCAATATTAATTGTGTAGATTTGTTCCAGTGGCGCTTGCATGCGAAGAAAAGGTGATCGACGTCCTCCAAAATATTTTCTTCGCATTCGCAGAAGGGCAAGTTAACTACGTTAATTTTGAACAGATGAGACTTGAACCGCCCGTGGTTAAACTTCAGCCTTGCTATGAATGTTGAGAGTCCTCTGGACAGTATCCGGTTGGAGTACCAATGGGCTCTCGGAATGGAGGGATTGGATCTGTCGGTAATGTTGACCTTTATGGAGGTCCCTTGTCTCCCATTCGTTGGCCCACTCTTTCTTGGACTTCGCGTCGAATCGCTGGTAATAGATCCGATGCCGGGACGAGGTTGAGTTTGTTTCCGCTGAGTGCAGCTTCTTTGGCTAGGCCTGTCTGCTTGCTCATTACCTGTAATACCTGCGTGTCCTTTGGACCAAATGAAAGTGATCTCCGTGCCTTTCTCTCTAAGTTTGGAAACTATTCTAAGTATTTCATAGGCCAACCAACATCTGCCATTGTCTTTGGAGATGTTGTTTAGTTTGTTAACAGCGGACAGGGAGTCTGTTATTATTGCTATTCTCGAGCTTTGCAGTTTTGTGCAATATTCTAGAGCTTTGACCATTGCAAGTAGTTCCGCTGTGAAGACCGTTGCTTCTTCCGGTAGGCTGTAGGCTTCCGACTTGTTGTTTGTCGTATCCACAAATGCGCATCCCACTGAGTGATCTGATTTGGAACCGTCTGTGTACAGGCATGCTGGGTTACCTGGTAGGTTTGAGATGTAGTCCTCATTATGGCATTGTTCCTTTCGCTCCCTTCCAGATATTTAATGTTGGTTCGGATGTCCAATTTCAGAGTGGTGATGGGCATTCTTCCTGAATAGACAGGTAATAGTTGAGCTCGGTATATTTTTGTGGAGTATATCTTTAGGTCCTCATATGCTCTTGCTAGGGGTGGACTAGTTTTCTTCTTCCAGTATGCACGTTCTGAGTACTGTGCCGATAATAGTGATAACTTTTCCAGCAGCGGGTTCTCTTCGAGTTCTAATTGCTTTAGTATGAATTTTCTGGAGAGGTATGTTCGCCTAATGTGTAGTGGTGGTTCGAGGCATTCGACCAACAAGGCGTTTGTAGGCGTAGATGCCATGGCCCCTAGTACATAGTCTCAGTGCTTTGTATTGTGATTTATCTAGTCTCTTCAACAACTCTTTCGATGCGGATCCAAAGCATATACAGCCATAATCGTAATGAGGTCTTACGAGCGATCGATAAAGTCTCATGTTGAGTACTCTTTCCGCTCCCCAGGTTTTGCCGGTAATGGCTCTAATTAGGTTCATGGCTGCTTCACTTTTTTGAGGATGTAAGCTATATGGTGGACCATTTAAGGTTCGAGTCCATTTTCAAGCCTAGGTATGAGACTGTTTTCTTGACAGGGAAAGAGTGGGCTCCCAGTGAGATTTCAGTTATGTGCGATACCCTATGTCTTGTAAATATGCAGACAACGGACCTTTTCTGTAGAAAGGACGAAGCCATGGCGTATCATCCAAGCCTTCATTTTGTCCATTGCGATGACTAACCTTGTCTTACAGGCTTGTAATGTCCGCTGGCTGATGTAGAGGCAAACATCGTCCGCGTATTGTAACAATTTTACTTCCCGAGGTATCTTTGAGTGGAGGTCACTGACGTAGATATTGAAGAGAAGGGGGGACAATATAGATCCCTGAGGCAGTCCTTTACTTGTAACCTGGGTCCGACTACTTCACCTCCAATTATGAATAGCTCTCTATTTTCCAGCAGCGCTATTAGATTCGCCACGAAAGTTTCCGGGAGAGGCAACTGTCTAAGTTTTTCCGCCAGGTATAGGGAGAACAACGTTGTCGTATGCTTTGGATATATCGGTGAATAGGGCCGTCAGGTAAAAGTTTTCTCCATTACTGATTTGGATATCTGTCACTTAGTTGTGCTATGATTTCATTTGTGCCTTTCCCCTTTCTGAAGCCAAGCAAGGTTTCTGGTAGAAGGTGATGTTCTACATACCACTCCAGTCTGAGTTTAATCATCCGTTCTAACATTTTCAAGGAGCATGATAGGAGTGAAATTGGCCGGTATGATCCGCTGTCACTGGGTTTTTTGTGAGGTTTGTGGATTGGGACCACTCTTATTGCTTTTAGTGGGGGAATGTGGACTCTCTCCATCCAGACCCTGTACATAATTTTGAGGAACAAGTCTTTGCCTTCTCTGGGGAGGTTATCTATCATCGAATACTGTATTTGGTCCATTCCTGGAGCGGTGTTACTAGATTTTTGAGAGCACTTTCCAGTTCCTCTATTGTGAAAGGTTGAAGCAAAGGGTGGTCTGCTTCCGGATTCTGAATGTCGACTTCTTTTCTGGGCACCAGTCTGGAGCCAAAGAGCAAAGGAGGTCCATGGCCGTCGCAGTGGAGATGTGTTTGTTTGATTGTGTTGTCTTGCGCTGAATTCCTTTAACCTGTCTCCATAGTAGTTTAATTGGCACATCTTTGTTCAGAGACTTACAAAAATTTTGCCAGTATTCTCTTTCTTCTTCTTCAGAAGGCGTTTCGTGGAAGCTTGTATCTTGTTTAAGAATATGTATTGTTCGTCCGTTGCCTGTCTTTTATATTGCGCTAACGCCTTCTTTCTGTCTTTTATCGCTTTAGTGCACTCTTCATCCCACCATTTCGGGCTGTGTCTATGTGGCGTCTTTCTCTGTTTATTTTCTGGGATGGATACTTGGGCCGCTTGATCCATAATTGTGGTGAAGGAGAGGTAGTCATTTTTGGGGTCATCTGACGTGCTAAAGTTTTCTAGTTTATCTGTTATGAACTGTTTATATAGTGGCCAGTTAGCTCTCCTTGTGTTCCACTTGTAAGTGGGAGACGGAGGAGTGGTCTTGAATCTCTGGTCAGGTGGGGACATTATGATGGGAAAATGGTCAGATCCCGATGGGTCTGGGAGGGTCCTTCCATTCTATGTCGATGGCCAATCCCGGCGAGATGAGTGAGATATCGACTGCCGATCTACGTTCTGTTGCTCTGTGGTATCTTGTTTCTGATCCATCGTTCAGTAAGACTAAGTTCATTTCTTCCAGTAAATCTATTACCACTTTGCCTACTGCGCAGCTGGATTCACTTCCCCACTGTTGGTGGTGGGCGTTAAGGTCCGTCATAATAAGCATTGGGGGGGATAATTGCTCTATTACCTGACGAAGTTCTGTTTTGGATACTGGAGTTTGGGGAGATCTATAAATTGAAGCAACTGCTATTTTTCTGTGGTTCCTGCTGTCATATTCTACGTTGGCTGCACATACTTGTAAATTCGATCCCTGCGAGTTGAGCTGAATTTCATCATACTGTATTCCACTTTTGATCAAAAGAGCGACTCCTCCGTAACCGTCTGATCGATCCGACCGAATCACATTGTATCCTGTACAAGAGAAGTGGTTGTCAGGTTTCAACCACGTTTCCATTAATCCCGCAACTGCAATGGAATTTTCTTGGAGGAGGTATAAAAGGTTTTCCTTATTAGATCGGACTGACCGAATGTTCCACTGCATGAAGTTATTACACTTCGCCATTATTATTGAGCACTAAGGATTTTCTGATGAACTCTCTTATATCTGGCATAACGCCTGTGTTAACCATCTTCAGCAACGAGGAAACAATGTAGACCACCTTATCTATGAGGGGTTCTTCCCTTTCGAAGTTCTGGGGCCTATAGGGGTTGTAGCTTATCGGGCAGATGTTGTGGGTCCATGGTCAAAGTACAAATCTGATGGAATCTTTATGTTTTGGCTTCTGGTCGCCTGCTGCTTGGAAGGAGGCTCGGTTCTGGCTTGCTTCTTGAATCGTTCTTGCAAGTTAGGGGTTGGCCTCGCAGTTGCCCGTGCTTGAATGGGGGTGGATATTGGACTTCCGGGTTTAGGTATGCTCATTGGGGGGAAGCTGGAGGTGTCTGGGGTAAAGGGGAGCCTGGCAGCTTGTTTAGCGTAGGAAGTTGGGTTTTCTAGAGCTGTGGCTTGTTCTAACGTAAGGTTGTTATAGGCCATGTGGGTTTTGATGCGCTTTTGTTTCACAAACTCTGGGCAGGAGCTTGATGTTGCTATGTGATCTCCCCTACATATTGCACAATGGAAGTTGTTAGTTTTGTTGCACCCGGATGTTTCATGGGCCTCTCCGCATTTAGCGCATCTAGCATTGCTGCGACAGTGCTTGTTAACATGACCATATCTCAAGCACTTATAACACTGAGTTACTCTTTGAACATATGGTTCGACTTGACATCTGGTGTAATGAATGAAGACATGTGGTGGGAGGGTCTGTCCTTTGAAAGTGATGCATACCATTTGCCGCGGTATCCACTGATGTATTCCGTCGATTGTGATCTTACGCTTTAGCCTTCTGGCTGCTATCACCTCAATATCGGAATCTATGACATTTAGTATTTCTTCTTCAGTTAATCTAGTATCTACCCCTCTTATTACCCCCTCTTTAACAGTACAATAGCGTGGTATAAAAATTTTTATATTCTGAGGGTGATTGGTGACTGATGCCAGGTTGTTTGCGGCCTTATAGTTATTAAATTCAATCTGAACACGGTTCCTCCCCTTGGTTGATATGTTAAGGATCGAATGGTTCATTGCTGGGATGGAATTCCTGATAAATTTACCAACGGACATGGGGTGAAGACGTCCGAGGGCGCCCCTATTTGGGTGCTCTTCTGTATTTATCTGTTCTGCATAGACTATGAATGGACCGGTGTCATGTTCTGAATACCTAAATTTCTCTTCTCCCAATGTAGAAGCTGCTTGCACATTTGCGGGATTGACTGTTGGTAAATCCCTAGATCCCATAGCTATTGCGTTTTGGCTGCTATTGCTAGTATAAGTTGTTATTGGTATTTCTGATTGGGCTATCTCTTCACTTCCTGAAACGTTTGCGGCAATTGCGGGGTTAGTAGGTATAAATGGCACACTATTAATATTCATATTTAGGTCAATTTCCCCAGTTGGGGCTCTTTCACATCTGGTACTTATGCATGCAGGCTGTTCTATGTCGGCATACGCACGTAGCTTGCGTTTCTTTATAACTGTTGTCTTTTCAGAATCTGGGAGTGCAATGGGCGGCGTACTTACGATGTCAACTTCGATCGGCGGATAGCACACTTGAAGGGCCGAGGCGATAGCATCTGCTGTTTCCTCTGCTGTGCTCCCTTCCGTGTCCTCCTGCATCCTGTAAGCCCTTAGGCTTACACCTCTTGCACTATTCACCCACTACCTTCCACCTGTTGTGTAGTTGAACAGCAGCGGTAACTTAAGCTCGAAGAAACACTAACCACTGTGTAGACACGAAGTCCGATAGCTTGCTCGCACCACTTAGAACGGCTCGCGTGTAAACAAGGAAACGATCCGCACTGTTCGACGGCTCAGAGCAGACTGCTTGTAAGAACTTAATCAGGGTGCTTTAACATGGTTAGAAGGAAACTGAGAAAAGTGGGGGATTCTATCATTATCGTGGCGCCAAAATCTGATGATGAATTCTTGTAGAACTCGACAAGATAATAAAGAATGAAGTTTTTTGATATCTCGCTTAGTTTTCAAGATATTTTAACTCAAAAGTGAGTAGGTTAGGGTGAGATCCGGCCTGAACCAGAATTTTTTTTCACCAAAACCACTATATCTACACGCTGGAAATGCACTACAGGTGTTTTATTTTCTTCCTAGTGATTGTTGATAGGTTTAAATACGGCCTGGACCAGAAGAAAAAACACCAAAAGCAGAAGGAACTATACCTATGACTGATTTTTAACATGCTATATCTCGAAAATCAAGCGAGATATCAAAAATTTTTATTCTTTATGTTCGATTTGCTTCGTCGAGTTCTACAAGAATTCATCATCAGATTTTGGCGCCACGGTAATGATAGAACTGACGAAAAGTGGAACTAAAGGAACATGAGATCTTGAAAAATATCATGGGTCCTGTCAAAGAAGAAGGAAAATACAGACTCAGGAATAATAAGGACCCATACCAACAACTGGAAAACATTACAGCAGGCATGAAAAAAAAGAGGGATTATAGTTGGGATGGACAATCATCTGAAAAATCCTCTACACAGTCTCTAGAGGCAATGCGATTAATTCAAAATAGAAAAGGCTAGTTAGAAAAGATCTCAAGCATTTGGAAATTAACCTCAATGAAATTTACAACAGTGATAAGTAAAGAACGTTGATTAAAGAATGCGATTCTCTTCAGACACTAACAGAAAAAACACTGCACCTTGGATCTGGGGTGAAATGGAGCCAATAAAGAACAACCATAGCGCAAGGATGAAAGAATATTGGGCCAAAAACAAAGCCCACCAGAGTTAAGAAATACGTGGTCCATAGAGGCAAAAACAGAAACGAAGAAGAAGTAGAAGTAGGAAAATATCCAAAAACACACAGAGGACTTGCTCTGTCAAGAGGAAGATACTCTTCCACATCAATTATTTTGGGAATTTAAATGAGAAGGTTTCCTCAACCCTTCCCCTGTAAGGAAGTGTACGTGAGTGTAAGCGTTAAGTGTGTTGCAACACTCGTACTCTCGCTTCAGTGCTATTACACAGCCTTTCGATCGTTGGTTGTTTACTTTTTACTTATCCCATATACTACCGGTATATTATTGTTAGTGTACATCGTGTTTCGGTACTGTTAACTGTTGGCTATCCTTTTACCAAAAATAATATTCCGCCATCTCTGTCATTCTTTATCCAACTTGTGACATGAGTATTTTGCACCAATAATATTTCCGTTTACAAGAAAGGAAATAATAACACTCCACCTTATCTTTCTCTCGTCTACTAGGAGAGATTCGTCCATTTGTTAACAAATATTAATCTTTCGTATATTCACTAAATTTTACATTTATTCAACAACTTCTTATATAATTATACTGCACCCAATCAATTCGTCACTATAATTGTTAATCTCGTAACTTAAGATCCATTTATTTAACAATCTTTATGCAGATCCAAACACCGCCTTCAAAAAAATGCATCTCTTCCATCATTATTTTTCGGGCCGTTATTTATTTAGTCTTCGCATCTCTTATTGCCCTCTTTACTCCTTGTTTTTAAGCATGTCGCATCTCCTATTGCCCGCTTTACTCCTTTTTGTTAAGGATGAACAAAAAAGAATACTATTATTATAGTTTTTCATGAAAAATCATATACGTAATACAGACCGAGCGGGACGGTGTAACAGTTAGCGTTCTCGCGTCGCATTCGGGAGGACGGCGGTGCGAATCACCGTACGGGCATCCAGATTTGGGTTTTCCATGGTTTCCCAAAAGTGTTCACACCATCATGACTGAAAGACTGAACTGGCGCAAAGTGTGCGCCCAATGGATGCCCCACAGTCCTCATCCACAACAGGAAGCATGTCGAATCGCCCACTGTCTTGATCATCTGCAGCGCTATGCCGGGGTAGGGAATTAGTTCCTGGCACGAATGGTGGTTGGAGATGAGTCTTGGTGTCATCACTTCGAACCAGAATCGAAACGACAAAGTCTCCAGTGGAAGCATCGAGGGTCACTACCACCAACAAAATCCAAGGCTATCCACATAAGTTCGTTCTTCTTCGACTAAGACGCCTCCCTTCTGATAGATTTCCTGCAGCACGGGAAAACAGTGAATGCCAAGCGTTACTCGCAAACCTTGACCTCCCTTCGCCAAGCGATCAAATCAAAACAACCAGGCACCCTCCATACAGTCCAGACCTCTCTCCCTGCTATTATACCATTTTTGGTCCACTAAAAACAATTGCCCTCGGACGACGACGTAAAGCAGTACGTTCGTTACTGGTTCACATCGCAGCCCGAGGAATTTTACGAGACAGCCATTCACCGCCTTCTGCAGCAGTGGAACAAGTGCCTCTACAACCAGAGCCAATACTTCTGAAATACAGGTACTGCTGTCTATTACTAGGCCTCCGACTCGCTACTTTTTGAGCCAGCCCTGTAGCGAATGAAGAGCTGCTACCGAGAATGGTGGATGAACGGTTAACGTTCTGGCCTGGGTATTCGGGAGGACGCGGGTTCGAAGCCCAGTCCGGGCATCCAGATTTGGGTTTTCCATGGCTTCCCCAAATCACTCCAGACGAATGCCGGGATGCTTCCTTCAAAAAGACTTTGGCCGAATTCCTTCCCGTTCCTTGTACTCAGTCCCATCCCGCCTCTAATGACCTACGTCGTCGACGAGGCTTAAGCAATAAGTAAAGTCCGGGCATTCAGATTTGGGTTTTCCATGGCTTCCCCAAATCATATCCAGGTGAATTGCGGGATACTTCCTTCAAAAGACTTTGCCCGAATTCCTTCCCATTCCTTGTACTCAGTCCCATACCGCCTCTAATGACCTAAGTCGTCGACGAGACTTAAGCAATAAGTAAAAAAGAAGAGCTGCCATCTGTCTGCGATATGTACAACTATTTTCTGTGTGTGATGAATATATTATTTGTTTGTGAAATATGTAGTTTATGAGGTAGAGACTGGTGACGATCGCGGCATTCATCTTGATTGCTGCGGAAAACCAGTTGGAACCCCGTACGCGGAGACCTGTGCTGCTGCTCGGCGCCGTTGTACTGTACCTCTCCGATGCATGTAAAGACGCTAAGGTAGAAAGCAATTTATCTTTTGGGATAAATAAGGTGTAAGTACACACAGGCCCGCCGCTAGCTGTTTGTACGCCCGCGTGCAATACCGATTATGCCGCCCCCTGTCTAACTACAGCCAGCGGTGAACCTAGGAGTTTTCCGAACCGGGTCAAAAAACTGTGAGATTGCCGTCCCTTTGAATATTATTTGCCGCCCCCACTGTGGCCACCCCGAGTGTCGCCGGCCGCCTGAATGAGCTAAAAAAAAAAAAAATAGTTCGCCGCTACGTAAGTTTCGTCGCGGCGACAATGGAGTGGTTAACTATCGCAGGGCGGCGACTGTCGATCACTCGATTTGTTGCCCTCCCCCCCCCCCCCCCCCCTCGATGTGCCGCCCGCGTGCGGTGCACGCCTGCTTACGGCGGGCCTGAGTACGCAGATGTTCACAAATTATAGTCTTTTCTTATGATTTCTGGAGAAACCTAATCATTTTGAGTTCTGATCATCAGTCAATGAGTAAGTAAGAAAATCAGTGAATTTTGCATACAAATACCTTCCAAAAAAAGAACATGAACGAAATAAAATGTAATGTGTTTTCTAAGTTAGCAAATAATTATTTGTAATAGAAAATTGAGGCGTGTACCGTAATCCAGACCAAAAATTCGTCAGTGTTATTATTAAACTAGCTGTTATGGCGCCCAGTTCTTCTGTTGCCTTGGATCAAGGAGCGTAAGGGCCTTATTACAGTAGGCGACTTGGCGGCGCAACCAGCCGGGCAACTGGTGGCTCTGCTCGTCGCTGGGCATAGAGTGTTATGGAGCTTATTACACTAGGGCAGCCAGTGGCGCCGCCAGAAACTGGCGGCCGGCTGGTTGCCGGGCCCGGCCACCAGACCGGCAACCACTGGTGGCCGAGAGTCGTGGCGGGGCATTGTATCTTACGTAGCTTATTACACTAGGCCGCCAAGCGGCGCCGCCAGACTCGCCACCACGCGTTCAGTCTACTGTTCAAATACTCCTTCCTACATTACAATTTTAAAATTGCAGAGATACTGAGTGACAGGTTTGGTGAGACAACTAGGGACAGTCATCATGTGATGGGAGGGAATGAATCAGAGGAGAGTATAAATGGCGAACCTACAAAATTTGAAATAAATTCTCAGGAAATTGCGAAGCAACTCAGAAAGCTAAGAGTGGTGTAGGTAATATTACTACAGATTTATTAAAGATTGTGGGATACGATATTGTACCTTACCTTAAAATTTTGTTTAAAATGAGTTTGGAGACTTGCTGCTTACCAGAGGATTGGAAAAGACCGATAGTAGTACCAGTTCATAAAGGAAGGGTTAAAAATATGGTGAAAATTCATGGCCAATTAGTTTGTCATCAGTGATAGGCAGAATGATCGAGAGATTGATATGCATCTATATCAGAAATGTCTGTGAAGAAAGAAACTAGTTTTCAGATCGACAACATGGCTTTAAAAGGATATTCATTTGAATCTCAGATAGTGGGCTATATGCAAGATATTTCAAATGAATTGGAAATGGGAGGCTAAGTTGATAGTGTGGCACTAGATCTTTCTAAGGCATTTGACAGAGTGAGCGATAAAATAGTTTTAAATAAACTGAAATGTATTGAATTGGATGAAAAAGTTACTTGCTGGGCACAGGAATTCTTAAAAGTCAGAAAGCAAATGGTTAGAGTAGGAAATACATTATCAAGAGAAGTGGAAGTAAATATGGGAGTTGCTGTTCATTATTCTAATGAATAACTGTGTTACGGTCAGAGTCTAGGTATTTTGCAAATGGTACAATGTAATACAATAGGATAAAAACAGGTGAAGACTGAACAGTTGCAGGATGATCTGGATAGAATATCTAAATGGGTAGGTCAGCATGGAATGAAGATAAATGCCAAGAAGAGTCGGCTTATAAGATACACAGATAAATAGATCCTAAGGTTAATTATGATTACAGAGTGGGGTCAGATTTGCTTGATGAAGTGTAAATTCTTTGCATAACGTTTGATAAACTCAATTGGGCAGGTGGTAGAAAAAGGTTACAAAATCCTTCATTTGCTGAAGAGGGTGATGAGAGGATGTAACAGAGAAGTTAGGGACTTGGGTTACAAAACTTTGGTCAGATCATTTGTTGAATATGGTGGTGTAGTTTGGGACCACATTTTGGAGATCAAATACAGTAGTTGGAAGGTGTGCAAAGAAGAGCAGCTAGATTTGTTTGTGGAAATTATAGCATGGCCCAGTCAGTAACTGATATGATACAGGAGCTGGATTGGGACTCATTGGAGGAAAGGAGGAGGGTGAAGAGAGTGCTGGGAATGTGCAGGGCACATGTTGGTGATGGGACTTGGAGGGAAATTGGTAAAAGAATTAGGAATAGTGCATGGAAGGAGAAAGGCGAACATGAACACAAGCTTTGGCTCGATTTCTTGCATAAGGGAGTGGAAAAAATTTTCTTTTATTGTTAAGGGCGTCAGGAATTGGAACAAATTACCAAGTGTAGTGATGAATATATATATATATTTATAAAGCTAAGGATTTTAAAATTAAAATTTAAAAATCGGAAAAGTAAATGGGGGAGGAATTTAACATTCCAGCTATAAAAGAAAATTTAAATATATACATAAAGGGGAAATTAGATGACTAGGGAAATTGCTACCGGAGTGTTAGCTCCATCGCAATTAAATTAATTAAAAATAATTAAAATGAAAAAGGAAGGCGAATGGAGAGAAAGATGTATGTACATCATATTCTATTGCTAAGAGAATCTATAATCTTTTTGATGAACTATATTCAGACGACAACAAGTTTTTTAATTACTTAAGAATGTCTAAATCGTCTTTCATTTAATCATTGTACTTAGTAAAGGTTGATATTACCGGGAAAGATACGAAAATGAGAAATACTTCTTGTTTTACCCCTTTGTCTTCTCTACACTTTCACTTCCCGCCATTTCCACAGTGACAATCTGTAGTTCACTGGACATATTCAGCTACACAATTCGCATACAATGCGAGGATAACAGCAAACTGCTCGGTTGTGCGAGTGGCTGGCTGGCGGCGCCACCAGAATCCTGGTTGCGTCGCCAACAGACACACCAGTGCCGCGGCTGGTTGCGCCGCCAAGTCGCCTAGTGTAATAAGGCCCTAACCAACGCTGCCATAATATTTAACAATGAAGTAACCATCTGTTGCGTCATTATTATTACTATATATTTTGCGTCCATTTTAATCAGTCCACATGCATGTATGTCTTCGCAGTGTTGGATGAAGATTAGTTCTTCAGCTTCCTCGTCTGCTCCCAAAACGTTGTCATTCTTTCTGACATGGCTGCCCATTCTTTGTCAGTTTTGGTGTATTGTTTTCCTTCAATTGCTTTTTGTTTAAGACTTGTGTTTCTGCATCTCAAAATATTATTCTTCTCCTCTATTTTCAATTTGTTGCATTGCAATTCCTAACTCTCCTAAGTATTCCTGGTCTTCTTTGAACCAATTATTTTTTTGTTTTACGTTTCCAAAAATAATTGAATAACTGTTTTGTAACCTGGTTTCGGGTAATCTTGTGATGTCGCAGAAAAATTCAGCTCTCCGATTCTCGCATTGTCTCTATTATTGGCTCACGTTCCTGGTATACCACTTCGTTAGGTAACAATCTTCATTGTCCGTCTGTTTGGTGTTTCTTGTTTATGACTGTTCCGATGATTATTCTGACTGCTTTTTGTAGCTTATCAGTTGTTGATTTTATATTTAGTTTGAATAATGTTTCACTAACATATGTTGCTTCAGGTTTAACAGCAAAGCAGTGTGGATTGGTTCTTAATTGTAATACTTTTACGATGATGATTTTTAAAAACCAACATAACCAGAAAAGACTTCAATTGCTAACTAGTTCAATGAGCATTAATGTTTCGCTTTCCATTTTTCCTTCTGCTTGTTGTTGGGATGGTATTTTGTCAGAAGCGCTAACCAAGTGCTTAAAATACATTTCAATATATATTATTTGATCCGCTAGGTTTTAAAGAATTTTAATTTTTTATTAAAATTTTATCTATAAATAAATTGATGGTATGTGCAACACAGGTAATCGGTTTATTTTCATTTTAAAGAAACAAACATCCTTTACGTTGAAAACGGAGAATGAAAACTTATTTTAACAATATCGACTCCGACATCAATATCAGAGTATTGAAATTTTTATATATCTTCCTAAAAAGTATCACTCATAAAAATCGATTTAAAACAAAAAAGTATCGATATTTTATATATCGATGTATTATCAACAGCCCTAGCCAGAAGTGGGTGTTGAGTGGTCGTTCAAATTCTCCAAACGTATCTTTGAGAAAACCGAATTTCGGTTTCTCATTAAGACTACAGCCTGTCTTTTTCGGGATATCGTTATTTGTTTAAGCCAATCCAATCTGTGATTATATATTATCATCATGTCATAATTATCAGCCAATTAAACCACCCATTCACTATTATCTTACTCCAGCTACACTGAAACATCACGGGCAATAGGTACTGTAGAAGTTCCAAGAGAATTATGTACGTAGTGTAAATAAAAACACCGTCTATTAGCAACTGGTTTTATTGATGTAAGCTCAGATGCGTTTCGCCCTTGTGGAATGGGGCATCGTCAGTGACTGTCGAAACGCGTCTGAGCTTACATCAATAAAACCAGTTGCTAATAGACGGTGTTTTTATTTACAACTAGCTTACCCGGCAATGTCTCACTATTGCTGGACTTGAGTAGGCACATAGATTAAATGAAAACATATTTACATATAAATTTTAAACTGCTGTTTCATTCATTTTCAGTTGGAAAGGGTGAGAGGGGATGCGCTTTGGAAAACATATGCAGGCAGTATTTTTCTGTTTGTTTCAAAGTATAAGTGTGCAAATTCCCATTGAAATCTGATGAAATCTGATGAAATATGTTGTTTTGTCTAAATTATGGGGAGGAGGGGTGGGTTTTTTTAATTTTTTTTTGACTGGAACCTTCTCTGTCATCCCGTCGACAACTCACCAAAGCTTCACCGTAATTGGACGAACGGTTTGCGGGTTTGTTTAAATTATGGAGTGTTATGGGGAAGAGGGGGTAATTAAGGTGGTGGAAAGAGAGGAGAGGGATTGTTTTTTTTTTATTTAATGTGTACAGTATTTCTCTCTTTTTTAAAGTATAAGTGTACAAATTCTTATCTAAATCGGATAAAATATGGTTTTGCTTAAATTATGGGGTGTTATGGCGAATAGGGGGTGACTTTTTGGAAATTTTTTTTCACAGGAACCTTCGCATACGCTCACTTGAAAACTCTCCAAAGTTTCATTGCAATCTGATAAATGGTATAGGAATGCATAGAAGACGAACAAACCCACAAACATTGATTTTTATATATAAGATTGTGTAATAAGCAACTGCGGAAGGATGGCCAATATACGATATATGTACGGAGTGGTTTACAAAATCCCACATTTTTCGAGACTTTACTTTATATAGACTAAAATAAAAAACTAAAAGTGAAAAAGCAATCAATGTCATTTCCGAAGCTTTTAGGGCCTAATTGTATAAGGTTTAGTGCCCATCTCTTTCAAATGATCCTCACACTACTGTACGAAAATATAAATTTTTATTTGATTGAGAACATTGATGAATTGATAGCGGTTTCATTGTTACAGAACTGGTGTTTTTAATTTAAAAGAAAATCCTAGGTATTTTGTTATCAACGACATCAAAAAAAAAAAAAAAAAGTCGTTGGTATTTTAACTAGCTTGCTTTGAAATAGTAGAATCAAAAATCTTCTAGTTTTCTGAATTGTTAATTGCAAATAAGCAAAATACAATTAATTGCCATTCCGATGCTTTTTTGTATGTTTAGCTACTTTTTTTTTAGAAATAAATCGGTATTGTTCGTAAGAGATATGATCAATATACGAGGAAAAATTTTATGGGCGAGAAATGCGAGACAGTTTTGACATGGTCCTTACAAAGGAGCCATCCTGGTATGATATCTGGAGCTGTGGATGACCAGACCCTGAACTAAAACAAAAAATTGCTTGGTTATTTTCCTGCCCTATGCACTAATACATTTTCACAAATATCTGAACATCTCTTCAACATTATCAACTTTCTAACTATGTTATTACACAAAAGAACGTTGCTTTCGGTTCTTAAATTATTTGTTGGCCATTACTTTGAGATTGTTTAATTAAATTCACTTGTACCTTATTTTTCAAATCTGTTACGTATCTAAGAGATAATCTGTCCGTTAAACTAATTTTTTTTCCGTATTGTCGAAAACAGTTTTAAGATTGGAATCCTGACTATGACATTTGAGCCTCTGATTTCAGTCCGTTGCAAGTCCAGCAACCAGAGTTCAGGTCAAAGGAGAAGAATTCCTTTGTTCTTGACGGAAACAAATCGCATTTCACCCGGCACTTTGCGAGCTAAATCAAATTTCTTTCTGATCGGGATTGGAGAAGTGGGAGCTACTCTCTCTGATATTGTTGGCAGTATTTCAGAGAAGCCGAGTTATACTACAGTAAATGCAGTTTTCCTCTCCAGTGACCGAATCTTATATTAACCCTTGCAATTGGGCTAGTATTCTCCGGCTGTAGAAAACGAACCCCGAATCTTAATTATTTTGTGCTAGTAATTAAAGAGATTTGAGGAACTGTATGGCATTAACAGAAATTACCGAGATTACTACTGAAGACGGTTTTGTAATTATGTATTTCATAGCTAATATTCCATAACCTTCATTACCGTTAGGAAGAGGAAATAGAGCGCTATACTATTAATTTATTTCTGTTTCAGGTAAGAAAATAAATCTGCTCGATTTCGTGTTTTTCTACGGATGGCATCCATGTCCGTAAGTATATTTTAAGCTAAATATTTAATTTATTACTCTGAAAAATGGATTTGTTGGAAAATGTATCCTTTTTAAATGTAGGTCTACTTCGAAGATTTATCAAAGACTACTTTTATTTATTTATCGTATGAAAAAGCAACTGATATGATCCATATAAATATATGAAAGGACAAAAACGTTGGCAGCATTCACAAATCGATGTCCAGCCATGTTAAGAAGGACGTTGTAGCACCGGCCTTCCTTAGTGAGCACTCATTAATGAAGAGCTTCACGTGTGTTTGAGGCTGCTCCGAGATTTCTCAGGAGTGTCCGTATTTTTCTGCTGCAATGAATAAAATCTCAGTTGAGAAGTTAGACTTTTTTCCATTTCTGTTTCCTCCCATAATTTAGTTTTCCTATTAGTCTTTTCCTGTTTCAGGGTGTCCAACTCATTAATAATTTTCATACATAGTTTTTGTAGATCTACCCGAGCATCCGAGGACGTAATGTATTGTTTCCTCAGGGTATGTTTCGTCTAGCTGCAGAGATAAAGACACCCACAAATCTCTTATTGTTTTCCGCAACTGAGTGTATCCATGGCAGGTTACTATCTACCTCAGGGATGTATTGATCCCAGTTTGCTTCTTTAAGTTCCACTCGGTTTGAGAATGGATCTGATAACTGCTACATCAAGACCAATACTGATTAGTGTGGGTCTGTGTTGGCTTCTTACAAATTCTGAAGGTATCTCCTTGAGTGGTCTAAAGATTTTCTTTCATCTGCAGAAAGGAAAACCAGATCAGGATTGGTGTCGGATTGCCATCCAGCAGAATGGATTGTTTTCCTTTCTTAAGCATCAAAGGTGAGATACAGGTCAATAGACGTTATACATAGTAAATGTCTCTCGATTTTCATCAGAATTTTTTTTTTTTTTTTTGTAATCCCAGGATGTATTTCGGCTGTTAAAATCTTCTGCGTGTATGCAAGGTTTTGGCAGTAACGGAGTTTGCCATTTGGAAAGAGGTGGTTAATAAACTTAAGCAATGGTTAGATTATTGTGTTTGGCAGTTATTATTTCTATTTCATTGACTTTTTGACAGCTCACTTCCGAGATATTGCAAATGTTACTTTTGGCATGCATGGCTGATGCGTGTGTATGTGAGGGATGTCTGGCTAACATTCTGTATCCTGCAACCTTGTCCCTGCTTTCCAAATCTTTACCGAGCGTGGTGGTGTAATGGATAGAGTTCTGTCCTCGCATTCGGGATGACGGCGGTTCGAATCCCCGTCCGGGCATCCAGATTTGGGTTTTCCATGGTTTTCCAAATCACTCCAGGCAAATGCTTCCTTAAAAAGGCCATGGTTGAATTCCTTCCTATTCCTTGCCCCCATCCTTACTCTTCTCTAAATACCTCGCTGTTGAGAGACGTAAAGCAGTTAAAAAAATCTTTTTTCAGTCATGTGGGTTTCTTGAACTGCCGAGATATCGATTTTGATTACAGTAGCTGTTAACTAAGGTATTCACATTTAGCATTTGTTAATCCCTGTGTATGTAGGCTACTTGGAGAATGTGAGCGCTGGGTCGAAACGTTCTGGTTGGTTGGCTCTGACCGAGGGTGGTGGGTGAACGGTTAACGTTCTGGCCTCGCATTCGGGAGAACGCTGGTTCGAATCCCCGTCCGGGCATCCAGATTTGGGTTTTCCATGGCTTCCCCAAATCACTACAGGCGAATGCCGGGATGCTTCCTTCAAAAATGCCATGGCCGAATTCCGTTGTTCAGATGTTTCATCTTCCGATGTTGCTTCGCGTGGCCGTGAGAGATACGAGATCTCGTTCGGTCGCCTATTGTGTAGATTATCAGTCATGGGTACACCACAAGGAGGTTATCTATACGTCGTTCCCCAAAGATCCGTTTTGAGCTTTTAATATAGCGAGTACATAAACTGCAACCTGACAGCATTGTGTACGTCTGTATGACGATACCTTAAATTCATGCAGTTGTAGTTGCTATGAAGACGATAGCGCCGTAAATAGAAAAGTTCAAAAAAATCATGAGCGTACTGTTACTGTTACTGTTTACTCCGGTTAATCTTTTGCGTTCCTTCACGATTTAAACCTGTGCGATGTGAAGTTGGGAGAATAGCAACTCAGCATTAGTAATCTTACGAAAGTAACTATGGAGTGCAGATACATATGAACGGACATGAAATGTGCTTGGAACACAGTGGTGCAATGAGGAGGAATCTGATGAAGCAACAATTAATATGGGCTGCGTTCAGGACTACGGAGGTGTTAACATTAATTACGTTATTATTGTTATTTTAAACTAGCTGCCCCGACAGACTTCTTTCTGTCAAAAGTTATTGTCCTATCGTAGTCCAATAGAAAAAATAAATAAATAAAACTTATTACAGAGTGATCACTTGATTTAATGTCTCAATAATAAACAACGATTACTAACAAAAATAAGTTTTCTATTTCATACACTGCAAGACGTTAGTAATAATGTGATGATATTTCTATTGTAATCATTTGTGGTCCACGATATTTTTTGTTTTATTACCTGGCGCGTAAACAAATAAAGCTGAAGGTTTTCCAAGGCGGGAGAAGGCAACATACATCTGTCCATGAGAGAAGCATGGGTTTTCAACATTAACGCCGCAAACACTCAAAGACTGACCCTGGGATTTATTTATGGTCACAGAGAAAGCAGGCCGCACTGGAAATTGCAGTCGTTTAAATTCAAATGGTACGTCAGTTGGTGCCATTGGAATGCGATGGATCAACACATCTTCTCCCTTATATTTCACATTGTTCAGTAATTTTTTCACTGTAAGCCGTGTGCCATTAAAAAGACGCGGTTGGTTGATATTTCGCCACATTATAACCACCGACCCTACTTTTAATTGAAGATTATGTGGCAGCAATCCTGGCAAATCCAGTGAGTTCAAAAATTCTGGTGGATAGTTGACGACATCATCTTGGTTAGTTGCGCAATCAACTGATTTGTATGTCCTTAGTTCACCCGCAATTTCATTTTTAATTTCGAAATTTATTTAATTTACGTCCATGTTTTTGTCTCTGTAATATAGTTCGGTCGTTCAACCAAAAAATCGACAGGAAATGTAATGCAGCCAGTCAAAACGTTTACAGGGATTTTATCATTACCAATGCCAATGATTTGTTTTGAAAACATTTCTTCAGATCGATCATTTTGCAAGTCCAAAGATAATCATAAAGCGCCTTTGATTTGTTTTGATTGACTGGCAGTAATATTATATTCGTTGGTGACACGGAAACCTTTTTTTTTCCTTCGAACTTTATTTTGGGCAAGCATAGATTAATATCCATACAGTCTAATCAACTTGAAGGCGTACCAGAGCTAATCCTAACATGCCTTTGTTTTGTTTTGTTTTGATTGGCTGGTTTGTATGGGAAAAGAAAGGTGTTGATTTTACTATTTTCCTCGCAATTTTTACGTTTTTTCTCTCCATAAGAACCTTCCTTGTATATTAACGAAAATATGAAGGGGAAAAAAAATAGACGAATTGGTCGAACCATTCTCGAGTTTTGCACTTAGCAACACATTTGGCGATTCATTTTTATTTACTGTATTTAGAAGATTTTAAAAGTTAGAAAGTATTGTTACTCACAGCCAATTCAACCATCGTGAATTCTACCTGAACATAGTTTAAAACGAATGCAACCCATCACCACAAGGCTTACCAGAACATTGCATTCTTAAAATAATAGGATAAGTGTGGCTCGACCGGCAGACGATAATGCATATCGCTTCTCAACTGAAATACCAGTAATCGATTTTGCTTTTTAGGTATTCTTAATATTGCATCCTTCTAAACTGATACATTCTATTTTCACAGTCGAAATTTTCGTGGTAGGCGGCATGGGTGTAAATGTAAACACACTGAACAAATAAACACACAATTGGTTTTCGAGAGAATCGAAAATTTAAAAGCAACCAAGAAAATGCCACGCACGGAGGAAATAATGATAACACGTACGTCAGTGATATTATTTTCGCTGATCACTCGCAGGCATAGATTAATATCCATAGAGCCTATTCAACTTGAAGTCATACCAAAGATAATCCTAACGCGCCCTTCTTTTGTTTTGATTGAGGGAAAATAAAAGTGTTGTTTTTACTATTTTCCTTCCAATTTTTGCGTTTTTTCTCTCCATAAGAACCTTCCTTGTGCCTTAACGAAAATATAAAAAAAGGATTAGCCAAATCGGTTGAGCCGTTCTCGAGTTTTGCGGTTAGCAACACATTTGGCGATTCATTTTCATTCTGGGTATTCCACAATGAGACTCTTAGAGCTGGGAAAGGACAAGAAATTGCCCATGGTGTTTATAATTAAACTTCCTGTTTATTGCTTGGAGAGAAAGCCTAGAAATTTGGAAATAGGATTACCGCAATGTTGATTGAACTTACAATCTCCCCAAATGCAAGGTCTGTCGCCCACCAGAATCGCTGAAAACTTTTAGAATTTTGAAACTTTTAATACTCGTGTACACCAAAAAATTGTTTTAAGGGAACAACAATATAAAATTGTAAAACTGACATGAAAATCTGTACAAACTTTAATATAATCTACAACACTGGAATGATGATGAAGGAGCAGCTGATGCTTGCTCTTTGTCAAACAGTTGTGGTGGAGGTTGTTGTCTTGGACATTTGAGATCTAGTCAGTTAACTTCTGGTTTGTCTTTGCGTTTGCTCCCTTCCGGTATCATTAGTATGGGATATAAAGTGGTCTTCTGTTTTATCAACAGTCATGTTGTAGTCGCCGAGGCCGGTGATTAGAGGGTTTGAAGACTTAGCAGCTGCCCTGTAGAAGTTTCTACTGATAGTCTTAAATCTATCAGCTAGCAGCGGGATACCTGCATCTGTATGCAGGTCCTTGGTTGGAAACCGGGTTGGTACGTGAAGGGCACGTCGCAGCGCCCGGTTTTGCATTTTTTTAAAGTTTGGCAAGCGAGGTTTTGGACGCGTACCTCCACACCGTGCACGCGTATTCAATGATCGGGTGGTCCAAGCTGAAGTAGACATTAACACCTGTTCTCGGGGCTAACGCGCTATCCCTATTAATCACAGGGTATAGCTCCTGTAGATGAGTAGCAACTCGACGGCGTAGATCCTGATGTGAGGTCACGCCAAGATATTTGATTGTGCGCGACAATTCAATTACTTCCACGTTTGATGTGAGTATTGGGGCAGGTTTTTGTTGAGGTTGGCGTTCCCCCGATCGCCTTGTCAACATAATAGCCTGGGTTTTCGCTGTATTTAGGCAGATTCGCCATCTGCTCGCCCATGCAAGTGTCTGCTGCAGTACTTCCTGAAGTCGACTATCTGCAACGGCTTTTAGGCTGTGCGTGACGAAGAAAGCAGTGTCGTCAGCATATAGTGCGGTTCGGACAGAGGCTGGGGCCGTGATGTCGGCAGTGTATAGATTGTACAGCACGCGTCCTAGCACTGACCCTTGCGGTACTCCAACATTGATAGGTCGTCGTGAGGAAAAATGATATGAATTGAATTGAATGAATAATAGGAAAGATGATCTACAACTCTGATTAGGAATGTTCTTCGCACAGGTAGCTCTTTAGTAGCTTAACCAAAGGGCCGGGGATATCCTGTTGATAAAGCTTATATAGTAGTCCATGATGCCAGACGGCGCCAAATTGTCGAGCTATATCCAATATTGCAAGCGCTTTGAAACTGAAGGCAGTGGTGGCTCGTTCAACAATTGGGTAGTTGACTAAATTTGAAAAATAGGTTAATACTTCACCTTATTATCTATTTTACTCAAAAAACATCTTATTTTGTAAAGAATCGAACATTTACATTATGTATTTTGCATTTGTAGAAGCGAATTTAAATTTAGCTCAAAAACGCTCTAGACTGTCATGGCGTCTTGGATGACGTCATAGCGTCTGAACAGTCGTGTACGTATATGGCAGGTATAGATTTTCTTTAGTTAAACATGAGTTCCTCGTTTTATAAGTACTGTGTAGTGCCGAAGTGTAGAAGCACAACAATAAAAACACCAGATAAGTTATTTATATATGTTCCAAACAATGAAAAAATACGGAGAAAGTGGTTAAAACTTGCAAGGAGGGAGGATGCTCACAGTTTACCTGCAGACAGAAGTATCTATTTTTGTGAAGACCATTTTGATGTAAGTGTTTGTGCGTAATATATTTCTAAATCCAAAGCAAAAATGATGAATTTTGCAGAACCACTACTTTTCAAGTAATGATAATGGAATAAGGTATGAGTTGAGTTTGTTTTGGTTTTATGTGATAAAATCTTTCTTTAGTGCTATTTTTCATAGCATAGACATCATTAAGTGGCGCCACAATCTGGTGATAGATTCTTAAGCAGCTTGACGAAACCATTCGAAAATAAAGAATAATTGTTTTTATTTTCTCTCTTGGTTCTCGAGATATCGAAACTGAAAGATGATGATGTTAGGCTGATATGAAGCTTACTTGGGAACCATCAGACCTGTTCCGAACGGATTTCGATCCCCAGAGTATATGTTGAAGGGTAATAACTCCATATGTCTGTATTATAATAATTTCTTCAAAATGAGTCCTAGGTAATGAGATATTAACGCGCAAAAATTTGTGAATATTGTTTAAATTTTATAATTTTAGTATATTGTTTCGCAGTTTCAGCGTGGCGTATCGGTAGCGTGCTTGCTTAGCATTTTGCGAACCCGTGTTCAAATCCCCATACTGGAAAATATTTTTATTTCTTTTTTTATATGCAGAAATCATTAAGCATTGATTTTATTTCATTTACGAATTTTTATTATGTGAAATAACTTTTAAAACAAAATATTACAGAATATACAGTCCCAACTTTTTTTATATATATAATCATTATTTCATTGTTTATTGTTGATTTTCTTTTTTTATGAAACAGGTATATTTCATGTTCTACAAAGGAAATGGAACTTTAACAGAATATCTCTTTTATGGTCGTAGCATTGTAATAAAAATTGGTTATTTTATCTATTGTAAGTAATTATATTACTGTAAGTAATTATTTTATTGTAAATAATGTTTTAATAGTTATTTCGCATAATAAAAATTCGTAAATGAATTTTAAATGAAATAAAATCAATGCTCAATGATTACTGCATATAAAAAAAGAAATAAAAATATTTGCTAGTATGGGGATTTGAACCCGGGTTCGCAAAATGGGAAGCAAGAGCACTACCGATACGCCACGCTGAAACTACTGAACAATATGTTAAAATTATAATATTTACAAATGTTTGCGCGTTAATTTCTAGATACGTAGGTCTCATTTTGAAGAAATAATTGTAGCAGAGACATATGGAGTTATTCCCTTCAACATATGCTCGGGGGATCGAAATCCGTTCAGAACACGTCTGAGCAGTCTGGAAACTGGCAGTGCCATACCTTTAAAATTTACCACACCTGTTTTTGAGGATATATTTTTCTAGAAAAGGTTTATATATAAAAAAGAAACATATCTTAGGCGTGATGCACCTGAAAAGTTAAGACACGGCACAGACATAATAGTACCGAACAAAGAACTATAACTCATTTTTAACGTGCTATATCTCGAAAACGAAGCAAGATATCAAAAAACATTATTCTTTATTTACGATTTGTTTCGTCGAATTCTACAAGAATTCGTTATCAGATTGCGACGTCACGGTAATTATAGAACTCCCTAACAGTTGCTTATACTTCGCAAAAGTAACATCAAAACCATATCAATTAACTTATAAACGTACGTCTAAGCAATAGATTATTGTTTACGAAACTGATTTCAGCTTATAATATATATTTGATACTTGTATATATTTACGTGGAAGTTTTTACATTGCGGAATTCCGACGAGCAGAAGTCTATGTTTGAGGCGAAAAATCTTCCAACGGCTACGGCGTCAATTTTGGGCAAATTACAACTGGTTGCTTTGCCAAAACCTTGTTCCATAATGAATTAGACTTCTCTTTCGCCAAATAATTAACAATAACTAAATTAGCAACACAGAAGTTGCTACAAACGAAATATTTACTACGCAAAGTGTTCTATTACATGTAAATGTCAACCACTTCTGTGGCGCAAGGGACGCTATGACGTAATGCTTTCTCATTGGCGTTCGCGGTCACGTGTCACTATGGCTGATTTTGTCGATTTTATTTTCTATAAATAATTATAATCTTTATCTTTTATATTAAATAAGGTTGTTTTTTGTTATCTCCTTAGCATGATTAATCATTAAAAACTACTATACGCCCGATTTATTCTTAGTGGAAACAAGCCAATTCTCATAATCTGTTGCGGGGCCGAATGTCTACGCTGAAAACCAAATTGGAACTTTCATTCTGAATATGAGTATATAGCCTCTTTAGTAGTAGCCCCTCAAAGATCTTACTCAGAGCTAGCAGCAGACTAATTGGTCGGTAGTTTTGGGGGAATATACTGTCCTTGCTAAACTTCTGGACTGCTATGACAATAGCTTCCTTCCAACATCTCGGAAACTTTTGCAACTAGAGTAAGCAGTTAAACCAACGTGCCAGTTAGGGGATGGCTTCAGATGATAGATTATTCAGGATCTGATTCCGAAGCTGATCTTTACCCGGAGCTTTTCGCAGGTGTAGCTGTGTGATGGTGCTCCGGATTTCATCTTCAGAGATCTCGTCAATTTGGTAATCATAATCAGTTGATAAAAATCGTGCAAGGTGTCCACGTACTTCTACAGAGTGTATTTCATCGTCATCATCCGCAGGCCTTAACTGCCTCTCACAGTGATCAGCCAGCGCATTGGCTTTGTTCTTTCACCACGCAGATGGGGTATAGAGACACGTCGCTTGGTGATCCTCCTAGTTTCAGACCAAAGACTGCCATCCTGCATAGCTAGGGAGGTGAGTATAGCTGATCATTCCCTGTTCCGATGTTCATTGAGGGCAACTTTAAGCTCGCATTGAAGCCGGTTAAGAAGTCGCCTGGTATGAGGTTGCCGAGTGAACTTCCATTCTTTGGACACTCAGTTTTTGTGCCTGATTTGTGCAACGAGTAGAGGTGGCAGTAGCCTGGATTGTTTTCTGGGGCCAGATGGGAGGTGTAGACTTTTTGGCAGCCTGGAAAACGGCAGCGGAGAAATTCTGAAGTTCGATGTCCACATTAGGTGCATTTAGTGGATGTGGAATGGAAGCTTTAAAGATTTCACGAAAACTGTCCCAGTCTGCCTTACTGAATTGAAGGAGTTTTCTGGTTGGTGTTGCCACATGTCAATCTCAATGTGCATCATAACCAGTAAATGGTCAGAGGACAGTCTGTTGATGGTGCTGGCAGCTACAAATCCGGTTATGCCTCTAGTGATGACGATGTCCAGCACATCGGCACGGTTTCTATTCCAAGGTTGATGAGTTGGTTCATCTTGCCCCATACTTGAAAGTTGTGCCTATGAGAGAGGCGATATAGTTGGTTTCAAGCAGTATGTGGATTTCCAATCCGGATGTTTAGAATTTAGATCTCCACCAATCAGAATCTTACCCTGATAGTAAGTAGGTTCAGGAAGTCGTCTTCTACTATGCGTTGACGTGGTGGTCTATAAGCAGCTATTAAAGTGATTGGTCCTAACGTTGTGACGATCTCAATTGCACAGGTTTCAAGTTGTTGCATTGGAGGCGGATGAATAACATGGTGGGGAATGCCACGTTTTATACATACATCAACACCTCCTCCAGCTGTTTGTCTGTCATTACGGTGGCAACAGTAGTTTGCTACCGCAGTTCTTAAACCAGGCTTTAGGTGAGTCTCAGCAATAAGACGTACTCTTCACGTAGAAATTGCCGGAACTCACCGAGTTGTTGATAAATGCCACACGCGTGTCAGCCCCATAGTGACAGGTTCTCAGTGTGAGTCCTGTTCATGGCTGGTTTATATATATACTCAGACTGATCGGTCCTGCGAGCCGGCATTACTGCAGCCCTGATGTCATCTGCGAGCTGGCCAATTTTAGTGGCACAGACGTCAGCATGTTGAGCAATGTCCCGACGGTGTTGAGAAGACTCTCCATAGTGCCTCCGTCATTTGTCGGCACAGGATGTTTAGATGGCTGGTGATTTGTGTCTTGCTGCTATGCTAGGGAGGATTGAGTTTATGTATGCTGCGAGACTCCACTAACTGCATCACAGTATTTGGTAGGAGAGTTGCTTCTGGTCTTCCGCGGACCTCGTGGGTTTTCTTCCTGTAGCTGTCTTTTGGCACCTGTGTGCACAGGTTTGTTGGTCACTGGGGCAGACAACCTCTTATTCTGCCTTGGTTTATTTTGACACTCAGTTGGGTTCTGACGATTTTGGGTATTTTCAGAGCATCCAAGGGGTATTCCAGATTTCTGTTGTTCCCTAGAATTCTGATTTTTTGCCAAGTCTCGCTTTCTTTGCGCAGAAGCTGCCTGTCCTGCAACAATTGAACGTTGTCTACCACGAGCACGTTTAAATGCTGTGCAGCCTTTATAAACTGGCTACATATTGGCGACCACAATTAGCACATTTGGGGGTGTTTTCTCCTTTCCTCAAGGGGCAATCACTGGACAAATGAGGACCTGTGCAGTTAACACATAAGATGGCATGTTGCAGTGTCGTGCCGAGGTTGTTGATGGTCTGTGGTAGCTTCTGGGTAGTCGTGTTGCCTCTCTTCGATGTCCATCTGGGGTTGAAGATCGAGGAAAGCTGCTTCTCGTCCGTGCTGTTGCTGGTGGACATCTGGGTGACGTTTTGTGGAGTCGTGGAAGTCTGAAGTTCCTCGTTGCCCCAGGCTCCATCTTCATCTGCATTCGCCACTCTGTATAATGTGCGTAGCGCTACGCCTACTGACTGACTGGTTAGTGTTGTTGGTTCAGGATTTTCGGCCATAGTGTTCCGAGACTGGGTCTCCAGAACACTACGGTGGTGACTAACGTATCTTTGTGCTTTTCTTTGTGCTGGTTCTTACCATCTTTAGAAATATTACTAATGAACAGTTGATGAAGGCACTAGTGCACCGTAACCGGGAAATGTTGTCCGAGAGGACACTACGTTTAGCTGCTTCACTTGACTCGATTGAGAAAAGTCGAGCGTCTGTACGCTACGGCGACTCGATGTAGACTCCGTTCAACTAAACTGTACACAGTTCATGACATGGTTGTTATGGACAACGGCATGCTGTGAAATAATAAAATAGGCCGCTGGTTTAGTTGTTCAACTTAATAGTCTCTGTATTAATACATATGCAAACAATGCAACATGTTAATACACAGAACAGCTATGTGAGTAATACTGAAGTGTGCTGTTAAAAACCTTTCAGGAAGTCAACTCAATCTTCTGAGCAAAGTAAAAGAAAAAGAAATGAAGCATACACGACAATCCAGTGCAAAGCGCGAAAATACTTAAGAGGACAAACACGGGATGTAAATATAGAGGGAATATTTTAACTACATATATGGATATGATAAGCAGTCGCTGTTGGCGATCAGAGGATATAGTCATGGAAAAATAATATGCCAAAAATACGAGGGGTACCCAAAAATAACCTGAATAGCACGGCCGTGGGCGGAACTTGAGTAGGACGCGTTTCTGCCGTTATACGTTTATAGCCCAAGTCATTGCCACTTCAGTGCCGCTTGTGTTGTTGACCTAGCTTTTTCTGTTAATCTGCAGTGATTGTTTTTGCTAGGGCTGCTTTGTTATTGTTTCTTTTTTGATTATTGCAAGTTCAAGTGAACAACGTGCAACTATGAAATTTTGTTATCTACTCAGTAAATATGCTGCTGAAACTGTTTTATTGTTGAAAACAACAGCTTACAAAGGTGATAAGGTTGTTTTGAAAAAAAAATTACAAATACATAGCTTTTAAAATAACTCCGTTTTTTTAGGTGCACCCTCGTATATCGGAAAAAATGCTTTTGGTTTCAAAACACTAGGAGGCCACGTACACTTAATGCAGAATTAAACATAAGAACCCCGTAGACTTAGAATGACGCCTGAGACTCGTAAGAAAGGAACTAGCCTCTTCTTAGCGCTACAGTGTTTTCTCAGTCTTTCTGAACATCTACTCTGCGAAACAAATAAAGGGAATATTGAAAAAAAATTGTTTCAATAACTGTATCGCCCACAGCATGGTCGACACTTACAGAGAACTGTGGGTGTAAAATTAAACTGATTGATTAAACAATTAAACAAATTAACTACAAGAATAGATCAATGATTCAATACGCCCATTTCAAACGGGAAACCCGCGTGCTGCGTGTAAAAAATGTTATTGGCTTGTGCCGTGATGTATTATCGCGCGCCTTTCCGGAGGACAATGGACAGGGAACTGCCGCGAACCGAACCGAAGCTGGCGGAAATTTATGTCACACGGTGCGGCGGTTGATGTAGAGGCCACCAAACACTGGGCATACGAGGAGGAAAGACTCTTTGCCTTTACTGCTCGCCGATGCCGTGGAACAAAATAATAAACAGGCAGAATGTAGGGATGTTACGGAGCTTTACATCCGCATCCTCAAGTGCGGAACTTTCGCGTAAAATCCTACATCCGCAACATTTATTGCAGATGTATAGCGGATGTTTTGTTTACATTGCAATAGATATTATTATTTTCTCTTTAGACGAGATTCGTCGCTTTGCTAACATCAACGTGTTTATATATATATATATATATATATATATATATATATATATATATAAAAATACCAATGAGCTGAACGGTGTTATTAACTAAGCAACGAATTTACAAGTTTGAACTTGCATGTAAAGTAAAGCGGTCCAACTTACAGAATATCCGTTTGAACTACTATAGGATGCGCTCACCCATTCACGCTAGTAAAAGGGGTACATCAAAATGATTCAAGCAATCCTTTCCACTCGTACTTTCTCGCGGCATACAATGTGTCCTTATCGAATCATGATCTAATGCCGCAGCTTGTTACAAAGCCAGGACCAGCGTTCGTTGTCCTGCATGTAGTCCTCTAACCCCTTTCACGGCCCATCAAAAGTTCTTTATCGAAAATCGGATCATCGTAGATCCTACAGGTTCGACTGTGAGTCGGCCACTAGAGCTGTGGAAAGGCAGGTGGCGGGCACGAAGATGTGTGGTGGCGTGGCCTTGTGCTTGACGCTTGAATTAGTCGAGCCGCGAACTCCGCTAAGTTCAATTGAGTCTCTTACACGCGTGAGTCGTTATGTAAATAATTTAATTCACTTTCACGTTTTTTTGTTGTTGAAAGATGAGGCAAAAAATAAATCAGTGTGGCAGTATTAATAGACGTTATTCATTTTAAAAAAATGTAGAATTTGGCGTTAAAAAATAGTTATTTTGATTTTAAGTTTATATTTGATGAAATATTAAAATCTAAATAATTGTAAATTGGTTTTTTCACTTCCGCTTCCGCAAAACATCCGCATCCGCGGATGTCAAGGACTGAACATCCGCCTCAGAATCCACATCCGCAATATGACTTCCGTTACAACCCTAGAAGAAACCATGCCAGCCAGCACTGAGCTGTACTCTGAAATGAGAATGACAAGTTCACTGATAACTGCTCATTTTGGAGGAAAGTGTTTCGTGGGGGAAAAAATAACTTCAGTTTACGGAGTCAGGCGAATTTATCTTACATGGTAACACTACGTGGTTATATTTGAAACCCAGTTTGTGTATTTCCAAAACACGTTTCTCTCCCAGGGGTAATCAGATAGTAAGTTACACTAAGTCAGAACTTTTTGAACAGACGTGACTTTTTCATGAATTTTGGTAACAACACTTTAAGATCGACTTTAACATATCGATACCGTAAGCAATTGATGTTCTCAGGAGCCAACTGTTCCTTGTTAATAATCATGGAAACTCTTACAGTTGAGGCGCACAAAGCATGCCGTGTTTAGGTTTTTATGGTAGAAAAATAGCTTGGTCGCAGAAGTTCACAAACAGGTGTGTGAAGTTTGAGGTTAAAATGTCATTTCGAGGCAAGCCGAGGAGAAGCAGTGAGATATATACGGTACAAGAACAATCGCACCGACAACACGATTTACTATCGTGGTGGAGAACCAAGTGCATCGGCTACCTATTACAACGTGACGCACATTAACGACTTAATTTAGTGAAATGGGCGAGTAATATACGAATAAGGCGCTCAACAAATCATTACTCAAGTTCTTGAGTATCGAAAAACTTGTGCCTCGGTTACTGATAGACTGCACAAATTGAAGCGGAAATTAGTACAATATCCTATCTACAACATTGACTTTCATGTGTTTAGGTCCAAGAAAAATGAGCTAGTAAACTAGTGTTGCGACTGAAATTAGGAAGTGGAATCTGCCATTTTCTCCTGGTGTTCCCGTTACGGATGCAAGTTTATCAAAGCAGAAATTGTTAAGTAGTTAACTAGTGTAGTAATAATGACTTAGAGACAAGGCTTCTTTCCGACTGCGCAACCCGACCCTATCCTACCGGGTACAGGGGACCTACAGTTTAAATGTGGAATGCATAATCAGTGGTCAGAAAAATACAAAAACTTGTACTGAAAACCATGAAGAAATAGAGATTTTGGTATTACGCATTCACCAAAAGTTTTACAATTGAATTTCCTTGCCAGTTTTCTTATCTTTTTACTGTGAAGAGTGCGGAAGTCTCTCCTCTTCATAAATTGTTCACATGAAGCAAAGAGAAATAAGGAATCAATTGGAGTTGATTCCAGTGTAGCGGTATAGCTAAGCAAGTGCACAGTGCCCAAGACACCCTGTTTGTCAGGCAACAAACAAAATAAAGGCCCTTGTTCAAGGCTAGGCGAATCTGAAAGTTTCTTCTTTCTCCAACAGCCTCGAAAACGTGAACGTTATGTGTCCACATCCTAACCTATGCTGCGTGGCAACATTTATGAAGTCTCAATAGAATACTAATTTTTCTTGCACCCTTAAAACCACAACTGTCTCGCTACTGATAGATATAAACAGAAAGCATTAATTATTTTTTCTCTACGCAGACACTTTCTGAAACTAAGGTTTTAGGTTATATTTCAGACGAACTGCTTCGGACACGATAGTAGTTCGTTCAGGTAGGTGCGTGGTTGGTTGGTAGTTGTTGGCTTGGTTGCGAAAAATAAACCAAAATCGGTATGGCGCTACTTTTAACAAAGAGAAGTAGCAAATATCCTTTAATATTTTAAAGAAGTGGAATGTATTAACTAGACACCGGCTTATATGTATTTGCATGTTTGCATACTTATTTGCATACGTATTTGCATACGTATTTGCATATTAATCCCATTTTCTCCTGTTTTACCTAGCGATGATGCATATCTTTATATATATAGATTAATGTATGTTTGTTTGTTGGTTAGTTTGTTTGTTCTTCATACAAATCCACAGTTTTCATCCGATCTCGATGAAACTTTGCACACTTATCCTTTGAAACAAGGAGAAAAATACTGTCTACATTTGTTTGAAAAATTATCTCTATAAATAACACATGTTGTCTCATAACTTCGAAATACGGCGATAGACAGACACGTTGGATATGGACGTCTCCGTACCATGTTTCCGTGTAGTGGACTGGCAGCTCAGTGGTTAAAGCGCTTGCTTACGAACGTTCAAATCTCCGTGGAGGCTAAGATTTAAAAAAAAAAATATTTTTCATCGTAAGAGTCAGGCCTGGGACGTAGGTTATTCGGATTGAATGTTAAACTGTAGATCTTAGAAAGGGGTGCAATGCGAGGCAAATCGTAGGTAGTCTTGCAATGTTGTAGGTGTACACCTTTTTACGTTATAATGATCCCTCGGGTGTTGTTCGCAGTCAGTGTGTGAGTGTGAACCACAGTAATATTATTATAAATACGGAAGTAAGTCTCTGTCTTTTTGTTACGTTTGGACGACTATATCGTTGTAATTGAATATTATAAGGAAATCTGTATGAAGGGCATAGGATATTTTTTTCAGTATGATTAACAGTTGTAGTCACGAAATTTTGAGACCTTATCGAATGGTGACAGAAATATGTTGGAAATTGATTCTCTTCAAGAGACAGGTTCGACGGTACAATGATATAGTGTTAGCTTTCCTGTCATATTATCCCGACTCGATATTGTTTGGGACCAATCCTTCGTTAGCAAAAATTATCTATTTTAATTTTGGCAAAAAAATTCTTAATCCACGCCTACGAAGTCGCGGGTACGAGCTAGTTTTCGCTAAACTTACAATATTTTTCGGTAGTGTACCAAGTTACTAAATAAAATCTTAAATTGTAGCCGGCAGTACAGCTCTTAGTCTACGACGACTTGCTGAAGATCTACGACCCACATTTGGGAATGTAAATAAACTGATTTCATCAACAAACAAAGCGTTTCTCAAGTCACGTTCCCGTAATAATGCCCATTAAAAAATTGCCAAATGTGCCTTTACCTCCGGAAACAGTGGTTACTCGATGGGCGACGTGGATTGAAGCAATACTGTTTTACAATGAACACTTCTAGGCCATTAAAGGAGTCGTAAAGGACTTTGATAGTGGAGAGGCTATGACAGTTGTCAGTACTAGGAAGCACTTAACTATTCTAGTATTAAAATAATAGCTATGATTAGCATCCGTTTTTCCCCATAAATGGTACTTGCGAGTACTAAAAAGCTTGAAAGGCAAGGTTTGACGTTAGCTGAATCTATTTTAATGAATAAAATCGGCATTGCTGGAGGTATTCCTATGTAAACTTAAAGTGAAGCCTGAAAATATTTTAAACAATAACCCAGGTTTTCAACCCTTGTGTCAAATTGATAGTTTTAGTAATGGGACGAGTGAACTTTTCCCAGAAACAATGACTGCTAACACAGCACCGAATTTAAAATAATGACCAATTACATCAGTGAATTTGGAACGGACCGTATCCACTTATAAAAATATTTTGCGAGATCGAAGAAAACAATCTTACTATTGAATATTTGGATCAGTACCCGATTGCTTACGTTTAGGAAAGTGAAAAAAAAAGTAATTGTTAACTATCGAATTTATAAATGTGTTATTCAACTACTTAGTAATTAAATTCTGATTTTGAAATAAAAAAATCAACAAATTACTGTTTTAATATTATATAATGTTGCATATTTTGACATTTCTTACACTTTTCATGCATTTTAATCATTTTTCATGCATATTTCTAGCTTTTTGAATTTCATATAACCCGGTCTCCAGTAATACCCAATTATTCAAACTGTCTGATGTAACGCAATGTAAAAATTTTACTAATCTTCCATTTCATGGGATGCTTTATCGCTCAGTAGCTCGTGAAATTGATAAACGAATTTTGTTTCTCCGTAATAAATGTTCTTGTTCTTCGTTTTGAAACTGCTGTTTCGTATCCTAGGAGTGTAGTTTATCGTGCTACGAGGAAGCTCAGTGAGTCAAAAAAAAGTGAGTTAGGCTCTTGTCACACCATACTGTTTTGACCGAACGGTAGAAACTCGAACGATACAAATCCCAAAGGGCATAAATGTTCACACTATACGGTTTCTGTACGGCTTTTTTCTTTTACAAGCCCTGTGTTTTGAAAGGTGTACTGTTAGATTATAATGAATCGTAAATAAATCATTGCATTAATGTTATATAACCGTCGACGAAAGAGACAAAAATATAAATATATTCTATTTTCTGCATACTTGTACTATTTTCTTGAAATACAGGTAGGTGACTAATATGTTGGACACTGAAAAAAATCTACACAAATTAACTCTATATGCCTTTATTTAACAACTAGCTAGTACCCGCGCCTTCGTACGCGTGGATTAAGAATTTTTTTTCCAGAATTAAATATAGAAAGTTGTTGGTAACGAAGGATTGGTCCCAAACAATATCGAGTCGGAATAATAAGACAGGAAAGCTATCACTATATCATTGTACCGTCGAACCTGTCTCTTGAAGAGAATCAATTTCCAACATATTTCTGTCACCATTCGATAAGTTCTCAAAATTTCGTGACTACAATTGTTAATCATACTGGAAAAAATATCCTGTGCCCTTCATACAGATTTCCTTATAAAATTCCATCTCAACGATATAGCCATTTAGTCGTCAAAACGTAACCAAAAGACAGAGACTTACTGCCGTATTTATAATAATATTACTGTGGTTCACACTCACACACTGACTGCGAACAACACCCGAGGGACCATTATAACGTAAAAAACTGTACACCTACAACATTGCAAGACTACCTACGATTTGCTTCGCATTGCACCCCTAACTTTCTAATATCTACAGTTTAACATTCAATCCGAATAACCTACGGTCCAGGCCTGACTCTTACGATGAAAAAGAATTTTTAAAAATCTTAGCCTCCACGGAGATTTGAACCGGAGACCACTACGTTCATCATCAAGCACTTTAACCACTTCTTTTTTTTTTCTTTGTCTATATCTATATTTCAATATTAATATCAAATGAAACACTTTCTACTTATCTCATAATTCCTATATTTTTCATTAAACAAAACAATTATCACTTCCAAACTTACATTCCATTTTCTTTATCAAACCCTAAACCTTCTACCCTCAGGCTAATATTTTCCTCTTCTTTATCCCGCCAGGATTATTCGTGGCTTCCATCTAGCCATTCTGTTTCATCTCTTCTGTTAAATCATGTTCTTTCCAAAACCAATTTGATCTCTTCCTTTACTGAGCTGCCAGTCCAGTACACGGAAACACGGTACGGAGACATCCACATACAACGTGTCTGTCTATCGCCGTATTTCGAAGTTATGAGACAACGTGTGTTATTTATACAGATAATTTTTCAACCAAATGTAGACAGTATTTTTCTCCTTGTTTCAAAGGATAAGCGTGCAAAGTTTCATCGAGATCGGATGAAAACTGTGGATTTGTATGAAGAACAAACAAACAAACAAACATACATTCATCTTTATATATAAAGATGGAACACAGCAGAATAAAATACAAAGATGACAAAAAAATAATGAAGTAATACATAATCAAACACTAACTACAATGAATCGAGAGCAAGACCATACGATTGAAATCCGTCTAATGTGAAAGCGTGCATTTGGCCGCGTACGCAACTGAGTTATCTGTCGCCGTCCTGCTGCCGTGTGTTGCGGTGGCAGTGGACGGCCGCCACGCGGCGACCGGACGGCGTTTTGCCGTCACCGTGTAGTGTGGAAGGGGCCGTGCTCTTCTTCAGGCTACTGAAAGAATGTCGCCGTGCGATTTTCTGCCGTCCAGTTAAAACCGTTTAGTGTGAAAAGAGCCTTTAGTTGCTGCGCACACAGTACAGATTCGAGGACGTTTGTTCTGCGACGAGAGTTAGATCGTTGTCGTTGTAGTGATCTGCCCAGGGAACAGAGTCCTGCTAGGCACAGGAAGGGCCACGACGTGCCGCTCCGCCGAGCAGAAGGGCCGCACAATGAGGGCTCTGGAGCGACCGCGCGGTACGCACAATGAGCCGGTAACCAGCAAGGCAAGCGGTACCGCCAAGTTACGCAACACATAGAGCCTCAGGGTGGAAAACATATTCACTGCGGAGCACTTAAATAGCGTACAGCGAGGCGTCCAAGTTTGACGGACGAAGCTTTTATCCCTAGCACAGGTCACTGACTCCGACAGACATAGGTACCGTGGCAAGTTCTTTTCCTCCTCGTGTACAAATATGAAGAGATTGTTTTCTTGTATCATTTTCCTCGATAAATTGTTTTACTGTTTAACTTCATGTACAATAAACCTGAAAAAAATTTAGAGGAAAGAACACAACATTATTTATTTACTTATTCACATCTAATAACTCGAAAAATTAATCGCATAATTCTTACCCTCTGAATAAAAAACAGGAAGTGTTAATGGAGAATGGGGTGAGTGGATTAATCAGATGTGGGGTACCTCAGAGTTCTTTATTTGGTCCACTTTTGTTTCTAAGACGGATAAATGATCTACCCTGTGGTGCATCTAAAAACTCAAAATTTATCTAATTTGTAGATGACACAAAAATATGAATTAAAATACTCCAGATTTATCTACAGGATATATTTCAAATTATTCCTTTGACCTTATTAATAAATGGTTTACAGCAAATGGCTTATGTTTAAACTTTGATAAAACTCAATATATGCAATTTCAGTACATCACACAGATTAACACCAAACAAAGACATAAAATTTGCAGGCCAGTCCATTCAAAAGACAGAGTATGTGAAATTCCTAAGTTTGCATATTGATCATTATTTAAATTGGAAGGTACATGTTTCTGACTTACTAAAGCGATTGGGTGCAGAAGCATTTGCAATTCGTACAATTTCGGCTATCGGTGATCTCTGTATGAGATAGCTAGTTTATTTTCCTTATTTTCACGTATTAATGTCATATAGAATAATAATCTGGCGAAATTCTACCTATAGTCCAGTAAATAGGTGCTCAAAAGGACCCTTAGCTGGAAAGTTTTGGGGTAGTTTTGATTTCTTCCATTTCATATGTTTTTTGGGGTGCTGAATCCCAATCTGAGGTTTGCTAACAAAATTGCGTGACGGAACATTGAAAAAATTGCAAAAAAGTGCTAAAAATCTCTTTTTTTGGAGGTTTTTTGCTTATAATTCTAAACCTATCAACTTTTCGTAAGTAACCTCCCTATTCAAAATGAAAGTACATAAAATTTCCTACAAATTTCACCATTAAAGGTTTTTCTCTGAAGAAGCGTTTCGGCTCAAGAGGTAGTTGAAAATTGGCGTATTTTGCTTATCTCCACAAAAACGCACTTATTCCACTCCAGAACGCAAATTTATTATCAAAAGCTGTCAATATTAGTGATTTCCTGCTAGTTTTAGGTTGAATACAATGTAGTCTAGTTTTAATTTTTATCTAAAAAATATTATTTAAATAAAAAAAAAATCAAAGAAGGTCGATGTTTACGATTTCAGTTCCGAGGTCTATTTGTGGGGCTGTAACCACCTATTCTACTATTGCATCTAACGTGTTTATTCAATATCTTGATCTTCTTAGCTAACATACGACACCCTTATAGTATCACAGAATAATTCATTCATTATTATTTAATCCTGTAAATGTGGCAGCACTGATGAGCAGGCGGCTGAGAATGGCTCACGAGGGATCATTCTCACTCATCTGCCTCTCTCTATCAGTGAAGAATCTAGGAATTGCTGCCACCGCCCCGAGATGTATATGAAAGGAATACATCGAATTGTTGGTGGTGATTATCACGCTGTAAAGTTCAAACGAATCGAAAGAGTGCAGCCTCTTATGATTATGAATGGCTCTGTTAAGGTCAGGGCTGCAGTTATAAATCCAATTAGACTTTTTCAACGAATGACTGTCGTGAAACATTCAGATGAAGAGCTGAGAAAGTTTCTGAGTTACGAACTTAGCTCCTATTCTCTCTCTCTTTTTGATGAGCATGGAATAAGGGAAGGAACAAAATGGAGCTTATACAGGGCTTTTGTGCAAACTGAACAGTCGAACTTGAGTAATATGAAATATGTTATTTACGGAGGGTTTTTGATACATGGGGTCAAATGGCAACAAGGCCAAATATATGCAGAAATTTGCAGTAGTTTATGTCGCATATATTAAGTCACACTATAAACCGAATGCCATTGTCATTTTCGATGGGTACGCTGACGTAGCTCATGAAAATACCAAGCGCCTAGAAGGATTGAGAAGAGCACAAATAAAACAAAGTGCTGCGATAGCATTTAGTGAATCGATGGTCCCCATTGTCTCGCAGCAGAATTTACTTGCAAACTCCAAAAACAAGAGCCGATTGATAAATATGATGATAGAAAATTTTTCACAACAAGCAGTGGAGGATGCTAATACCCTGATTATCTCAACAGCTCTAAAGTTGGCCTCTTCGAATGATCTGTGACAGTGGTTGGGGAATATATCGATCTTTTTGTGATTTTGATTGGCCTGTGTAGCCATAACATAAAGAATATCTTATTTATGAAACCTGGAAAAGGAAAGGAATATCAGGCCATTCACAATCCTCATCTTACCGACAAAACCATATCGGACCATATATGGTTCCTGCACGCGATGAGTGATTGTGACACCACTTCTGCTTTGTTCAATCAGGGTAGATTGAAATCTCTAAAAGTCCTGCAGAAGAACAATGACTTGGTACGAGTTATTCATGCTTTCAAAGACCCTCATGAACATCAGGAAGACATTGCCGAAGCAGGAAACATGTTTCTCATATGAGTGGAGACTTTTCCGGCGTATCGATGCAACAAAATCTTCTCGGGTGTCCAGCCGGATGGTGGTGTATAAACACGAAGTTTCGACAGCTGACTCTGCTGTCTTCATCAGGTATCTGGCAGTTGTTCTCAGCTGACTGTCTCTCCCTCGACTCGACTTGCTTGGTGCCATTGACCAGCTTGCCAAGTGTCTGACAAGCCTTCTGAGCCCCTTTGTGGGTCGTTGCTGTCATCACGTCAGGTACTCGACGGAATTTGTGAATACCATCCAGTCCTTAAAGGTTTCAGATACTGACATTCTGGTCAGCTTTGACGTGGTATCGCTCATCACCCGCGTACAGGTAAGGGACGCACTTGACCTGATACGCCGTCATTTTGAACCGGCCACCGCTGACCTCTTTTAACACGTTCTTACGTCCACCTACTTCATGTATGGTGGTAGGTACTACGAACAGTCCGACGGAGCGGCTATAGGGTCACCACTCTCTCCGGTAGTAGCAAACCTCTACATGGAGGATTTTGAAGAGAGGGCACTAGAGAGTGCCCCCCTCAAACCTTCTTCCTTCTACCGCTATGTGGACGATACTTTCGCTGTGTGGCCACACGGCATTGAAGCGTTGGAAGAATTCCTCCACCATCTCAACGGGATCCATCCTAATATACGCTTTACCATGGAAATAGAGAAGGAGTCCTGATAAAGCGAAAACCCGATGGTACTTTGACACACAGCGTATATCGCAAGCCTACAATGAGTGCTACTTGGGTGCAGCCAGCTCCATCATCCGGCACAACACAACACTGTATTGGCCACACTGGTACACAGGGCGAGAGCTATCTCCGACCGCGAACACATGCTGACAGAAATGAAACATCTTAAGACGTTGCTGGAAGATTTGTCGGGCGGGCAGCCGGGTCAATTGATCGCAGATGTAGGAATTTTCGATGGCGTAACATGCCATCATCTTCAGGTAGCGTCCACTGGTTGGCGTGAGGAGCGCAGTCCAGGACGCGACTGCTGGTCTGCTCCGGGGGCGAGCTAAGACAAGTGACATCTACTCAGCTGTGTAATCGAAGTTACCTCAGTCGCATAAACTAAATCTTTTATACAGCCCCAGTAAAAAAAATCCAAAGAATTGTAATAAAGTCCAAAATACCAACCTTCTTGCTTCAGAACCACCATAACACATAATTTAAAAGGAATGTTAAACAATTATACCCTTTTAAAATTGTCAATAAAGAAGCAATTTTAAATTGTTCACTTAAAATGGATACTACACTCGTAGTGTATAAGACTATAATTGAAACTTCCTTAAAACAATGAATATTTAACCAGCAAGCAAAAACCTGTTGTTTACAGAATATGAGGATATGACTAAAACTGTCTATTCACTAAACACTTTTCCAGTCGGTATCCAACAGAGCGGCGCTACTTCAAGGATTAAGTCAATGACCTTCTTGTAAGGGTCGTGGACTGCGGTAAGTGACAATAATAATTACCTGGGTTGGTAACATAAGAGCGTTGAAGTAAACAACAATACTGAAGTTTTGTCTGCCTAATCTTGTTTGGTGCACGTATGTGGGCGGTATGCTGTAGCTTCCAGCCTAGAGTTACATTATTTTTACTAAATATTAACAGTCTGTTCATTATATAAATCACTTTTAAGAGTTCACTTCTATTTTATAGCTGTGTTTCCGTAGAAATTCAAAGAATACTTTCAGATTTTATATTAGATTAATACAACATGTCGCAAATGTTAATATTGAACAAATGGGTAAAAAACGTAGGCTCATATATTTAGTGGTCTTTGACATTTTGCAGGTTGCGCTGCTTTATGATATTTTCTACAGAAACTGTCGCCTGAACGAGAGACTGTCTCGGGGCTCTACCCCAGCCTGTTGTGGGCGCTAGCTGGTGGCGCCTCTTGCGACAGTCCTGATAATGAGCTTTGGCGCTAAGCCCTCACTGCTGACTGTGAATTTCCGGCCGCTAATGCCCTCCAGGTCGATAGAGCATCTCCACGGAGCGACGCGACGGTCAACTGTCCCCGTCGCTCACTCACGTAATGGACACACGAAAATACGCAATTTCCTCTCACTCATGTACGAGAAACTCACTTCTCATTCACTAGTTTGTCCTGAATCATCTTGTACGTGCCAAGTCTAGTTAGAAGTTTGCTTTTGATAATCATCATTTGGAAATATCTTATCCCCTTACAGATGCTAAATACACATACTTCATGAAAATTAAGTAACAAAATTACATTCCTTTCGCATAATTTTGGTTACTGACAGACCAGTTGTCCGTAATTACCTCCAGTATCTATCAGACACGATGTTTTTTGCTGCTAATTACTATTTTGATTCCTTAGAGTAATATAATGGCTGAGACGATGTATTATTGTTTGTTTGTATTGTTTTGATAAATTTCTAAGCAGACAGAACGTTTAAGCAAGTTCAGAGTAGTAAAATTAATGATAGAATTGTGGAGCATTTCTTTCATCAAGTAATATCAATTATTTCTGAACATCGTAATACCACTGGATTTCTCACTGCGTTTGCAACATTCTGGACCAGACCACGCTTGACGATTTTCAACTTCCCTTAGGAAATAACAGGGATAAACATCAGTTTATCCATCGATCTAATAACTGTCTTTCGTTCTACTGCTCAGCTCTTCATCTTCCCAAGATCAATTTATCTTGCACTCTTTATTCTCATATTACATAATTCCGACAAACTGGAGGGTTCTCTGCCGGATACGCGAAGAAAAGATGCCAAGTTCCTTTATAATGGACACTTTGGTTACACATATCAATGGCGTCAGTGCGGGTGTAACCTCTGGCCTGTAAGACTCAGGGGATTATTGCGACATATCACCACAATAATATCAGTAATTAGCAGTGCTACTGAAGAAATCTCAGGTGTTAAACGCAGGTTTAACATAAGAATCACATAGTCTCCAAACTTCAGGAATAGCTGAAGTTTCCCTACGCCTGAAAGTACGACCCATCGGAAACAATACTGTTTTTAAATGTCAATGATTTTTATCTCTTCCTATTCCACCACCAGGAACCTCGTGGATACTGAACACTACAGGTAGACAATGTGAATCATAGGGGGGGGGGGGAAGGGAACTGAGTTCCCGCCCGAAATACGTTACGCCCTTTAGGCCCTACGTAACAACACTATTGGAGGAAGGTCTTGTGTTGGCATCTGTATGTGAAACGTGGAACTATATGCGTTCTATATGGTACGTGTATATTTTGTTTGTAGAGTGTGTAGTTTATGAGGAGGAATTTCGGACCATACGAACATTCTTCTAAATGACTGCCGGAATCCGAATAAAAACTGGAATCAGGACTGTCAATACAAGGCTCCTGGGTTCGTGAACTGTCCCGTTGTAGCTCCTAGATCCAGTGGGTGGTGTCTCGGCGCACAGAGGCACCCTGGTGGGTTAAATGTTAACTACCTGTCGAAATGAGGCACATAGAGCAACATTTTACAGATTAAATGCTGCCTTGCCTCCATAAAATCAGCTTCAGGATACGCCAAATGTGATGAAAACATTCTGTTTGCCACAAGTTCAGAGATTAGATGGATACAGTTGAAAAAAGTTATTAGACGAAAGCGATAAAAGTTTGTATGGTGCTTACGTTTGTCAAGAATTTAAATTTCTCCCGTTGCACTCTCTCGCATGTTTCGTGCTGGTTATATCCTACAGAAGAATTATTCCGTCACTAGATGTCGAGTGTGTTGAGTCTACTGTATCGTGAGGGGTGGTCACTGCCGCGTTGAGCTGCCATACGGTCAGTGAGGTCAACCCTTTGTGGCAGACGTCATTCGGGTTGCGAGGCTCTCCCAGCTGTTGATGATGTGTTTGCTCCGATCGTCCTGCACGTCAAAGCCCGGCCGGAACTTAACTAGCTGCGACCGGTGATGGATCGATTCGCAGGTCGACCGGCGCGCAATATCCGGTCTCGCCCTCTGTGGCCGGTCGACCACCTGCTCAGAGTGTCCCGAGGTGGCCCGCACACAAAGCCCAAACAGCCTCCGCTTTGTACCGAGTCACAGATTACTATTAAACTTCAAGCGAAACAATTCCGGCGATGGAAGTTTCATTCAGAAACAATGAGTTTAAAGTGCAGAATACGAACAAAAATGTGAAACACAGTATAAAAGGTCAAATTAATGTCGGTAATTCACAATTTATTTTACATTTTGTTGCATTAAATGTTCAAAAATTTCGAAATGCAATTTTTGTTTGTTATGTTCGAATTACGTGCGTAAATAATGTTTCTCATTTCTAGCATCATTTTTCACCTTCTGTAATTACAATTGTTCAACCATCAAGAATGTTATTAAGCGATTTCTTCAGTTATTCCTATTTCTTAACTGATCAGTATGTCTGTCAGTTATGAAAATCAACTTTATTAACAATTTGTCCCGTCAAACCAAACGTACAATTTAAAGGAAACTTGCAAAGCCTTTTGAGCAATGGCGACCAAATTTAAACTTGAACCAACAGCTGTTCCCATAAAGCTGCAAACAGATCCTTGTCTTCTTAGTCAAATTATATCTGTAGAAGAGATACCAGTTTAATTGACTCAACGATACTTTTCTTATTCACCTATGGCTAGCACCAAACCTAACATGCCACACTATGGGCATTCTTTCTTGACTGACAGCTCTGCATCAGATGACCATTTTTTTGTGGAAGCCATCAGGCCATGTGTAAATGACAACAATTGATTGACTGCCCGTGGAGTCCGACAGGACTTCTTATTGGTCCGGCGGAGTTGGTGATTCCCGGCAAGTTACTGTTGAATGAAACATATGGGTTTTAGTGGAAGTGTTCGATCACTCTACTATGAAGTAGCAATAACTTAATAGTAACTACCAAGCCGCTTGTGGCAAATATATCAATAATCAAGGACACCACGTTTAATGTCTTTTTGGGTGACGTGAAGAGACTAACAGTTTCCGAGGAATGTATTTTCAGTCGGAACGCCACTACCATCCGCTAGGGGTGGGACAGTAGAAAATGCACCAATTTTTGTACGAACACTCTGCAGTTATAACGTGTATAGGGCTATCGGGGATTTTCACAGGAGACATAAGTCAGAAATTCGACTTATTTTAATTGCAAATAAATGTGTTTAGCGCTCTGATCTCGAATTTCCGATGACTTGGATTCGAATTCCAGGTTTCTGCTATCCACAGTTTCCCAAAATTACTCTGGGCGAATGCCGGGACGATATTTTCAGATGGCCATGACTGAATTCCTTCCCGTTTCTTCCTCCTTTCTTTTCCTGCTCCTAATGACCTCGACGCTGACGAGGCGTAAACCCATAAAAAAAATCTCTGCTTGACGTATCTGTACGCCCACCTGTTGACTATCTATTAGAGTTTACTATTTCTACTACTTGAATTCGATGATTAAAGGAAAATTGTACACGTGCACTCTCGATTTGGAAGGGAGGAGGCCTTGAAAATTACTAAGATAAACTTTAAATTGGCAAGTACGAACAATGTACTGGACAAACAGTTCCCGCTAGATTCTGTCTCACTGTTTCTTAAAAAAAAATCTTGTCAAGAAGGCTTTAGCAAACGCATATAAAAGTAGCGCTACAACTTAATAGAATTGCGAGTTAAGTGCAGCAAAGAACATATTATTTACTATACATTATGATAACTGATAAAGCTGTGATGTGATATTATTGCGAAGCTGGGAACAGATATTTTAAGAAAGAGAATAGTTTATATGTGGACGGAGCTGTACCATATTTTCATACCACCTTCCTTCAAATAAGCGGAGCTGAAACAGTTTACTGTTTCCAGAAATGACGTTGTAATGATACGTTTGGTGAGGATGTGGCTGAAATGATTTTGATCTTTATAATTAATATGATTCTTGAATTTGTGATTAATTCTGTGGGCAAGAATCTCAATAGCTGCAGGATTACAGAAAACTAATATTTATTTTGATTTATTGGCAATTACACTACAAGGCAAAATTATCATTATCACAAATGAATGAAAAATACCAATACAATGCGTAGACCTTACAATTAGCCGATTAACTGACGCAAATAATGGTTGAACTTAACGTTAATTTGATACAGCAATATTTAATTGAATTAAGTAGATCAATTAACAAAATGTGGATAAAATATCATGACAAGAAACGCCAGCAACTTGACATTGTGCACATGAATAAATTGATCTCCGGCGCCGTTAATAAAAGGAGACATTATAGAATTCGTGACAAGCAAGGGGCCTTTACTGCACAGAATTTTCTGCAAAATATGCCAACTAGCTCAGAGCTAAGATCCTAATCTCAAGGTCGTTTACTATCTCAGGAAAACAGGTGGACTTTGTCCTGGCGCAGGAACACATTTCCACCCAGTAGACTGCACGTGATGAGAGCGACACGGCCTGTCGCCGCGTGGAGTCTACTCCACGACCAGCCGGGTCCGTTCTTGCAGCTTGGCAGCCAAGTATCACCAGCCACGATTCAGCCGACAGTCACAGCACGGTTCCGCCCAGAGTCGAACCATCTGTCCCAGACCGCTTACCAGACCAGAATGCGCACTCCGGACTCTTCTCCGCGCGAGGAAAAAGATGGCTCCGCTCTTCTCGTCGCCGAGGAACATGCTGTCAGAAAATAATCCCTGCTTTAACTTTTGGGAACCCCAGTATTATATCTAATTGGTGGGACAAGGTATACTGAAATCACGTGGTGTTACTGCTCGCTGCAATTTGCAAGCGTCTCCTCCAGTGCATCGTTTTGGTGGGGATCATAGCCTTCACAGTTTGGCGTCCCAAGGAAGGGGCAATGCACTCGACCTTGGACGGATCGTAAGGGCACAGTTCTGGCGGGGAGGCCGACGGTATGCTTCCGGTGTTCGCCTAATAGCAGCCAACCCTCGCTGTTTCACTCGCATATTCGCGTTGGCTCCACTCATATAAGTAACCTTGCATATTACTTTAACAATTTGGGTCAACCGAGATCAGTATTAGTAATCTAATCTAGGACCTGAATAAATTAACATATTAAAATAATCTGAATAACACATATAAAAGTAGGATGGCGAGATACAACGTAAACTGCCAGTCGTGTCGACTTGAGACAGCAACCAACATGTTGATACAAAAATATATCCTGAGAAACTATTAGATTTGTCAAAACATGAAGATCCTTCGTATATTAGAAATAAAACTCCTACGTCGTATCAAGATTAGTTAAAAATGATTTAAAAAAGGAAGACAAAATGTCAGATAAGTGCGATTTTTTGTGCTAAATTAACTGTATTGTGGTGTCAGATAGGACCTTTCGTCGTAGCACTTAGATATAATAAGAATAATCGGTGAGTTGATTATCTCTGAATGAATTTCAAGTTATCTGAGTTTCTTTTATGTAAGAAGTGTTTTTATTTTGTGGATCTTAACACCACCCGAAGACTAAAGTATCACAGTCTTCAAGTTTGTTTGTTTATTTTTTTTTTAATTAAATCATCGATATGGATATTTGATACGAAAATGAATCAATGCAATACTTTCCCAAGTAAGCCTGGGCGCATCGTATGGGACGCCAGTTAGTGTTGGTGAATTTAACATAATTCAACTTCATACTTAGCTTAAGTACAAATGAAATTTCGACATGCCCTTACAATGAGCTGGAAGGTCTAGCGTCTGTCCTCCTATGTTGCTGAGTATTATCGTCCAAATGAATGAGGGGCATCGTGTGCAATATATATATATATATATATATTAATGGCATTCGGCAACTAAGGCCATACAGCGAGCTCAATGTGAGTATCGTAACTCTTCCACTGCACGGTCATACACCGGCAGCCCAGAGGACTCAAGTCCAGAAAAAGCTTCCTGAGAACATCGCGGGAACTAATTGGGTCACCTGAAAAGGCAAAGCTACAGTTGTGGAAAATGAAGGTCCTTAACATCTCGGGACCACTGACAGTTGCAGAGCTCTTGCCACCTGGTCATGTAGAGGACTGGAACGTCTGGCGGTCCTTAAATCGATTGCGAACAGGAGTGGGCAGGTCCAAGGAAAACCTAGCGAAATGGGGTTATACTGATGCTACCAACATTAAGCGTGAATATGGTTGAGGACCAAACCAAGAAG
>CM061914.1:1528457-1620872 GCA_031002005.1 Vandiemenella viatica
TGATGTGATAGCTTTGAGGATATAGTGTCTCTCCTTTTTTTACCCCTCTTTCTACTGGGAACTCTTTGGTGGCTTCAGCGATGTTGACAAAGGCAGTGGATGTGATGTAGATGTTGTACAGTAAGTCGATATAGCCTTGATTCACTCCTTATTCTAAAAGGGCTTGCATGATTGCGGAGTGATGGACTGAATCAAAAGCTTTTTTCAAAATCGACAAAGGCCAAACAGAGTGGCATCTGGTATTCATTTTCTCGACTTATTACTTCGTGGATGACTTGGATGTGATCTACTTGTTGAATCCTGACCTAAAGCCAGCCTATTTGATTGGTTGTACTGTGTCCAAGGTAGAGCTGATGCGATTATTGATGACCTTCGTAAACACTTTGCATATGATAGGAAGGAGGCTGATGGGAAGGTAGTTCTTAACATTGTAACGACTGCCTTTATTGTGTAGCAACACAATCATTGCTTTGTTCCAGCTGGATGGGATATTTTTCTCTTCGAGGCATCGTTTAAAACACCTTAGCTAGGTGTGTGTATGTTTCTTCTGCAGTCAATTTGAGTACGTCAATAGATAGATCGTCATAACCACTAGCTGATCCTTTCTTAATTTCATACAATGCCCTTCTAACTTCAGATGGGAGGACTGCAGGAATTATTGAGTCTGGGCTTGATGTCACTAAGAGATTTTCATCTTGCTTTCTGTATAAGGAATGATAGAAGTTCCTGATATGGTCCACTACTACCATTTTGTCTTTAATACATTCGTTATCATCAGACGCAGCCTTAGCCATTGCGAGGCCCTTGTAATTTGTGCAAAGTATGTGAATCGAAAGTGGGTATTTCTGATGATCGATGATCGATGAAAATTTGAAAAGCCATAAATAAATAAATTTTGAGTTTTAAAATATTATATTAGAAGAGTTGTTAAGTTAACAAACATAAAGACATGAAATTATTAAGGATAAACTGAAGTACAAAAATGCCTTGAAAGATATACGCAGGGATTTAAAAATGATGGTTGTGGGCTTTTCCTAAGACTAAAATATTTAGTTAAAGCTACAAATCTAACGAATGAGCTACGTCATTCTCAATTCGGGAGTGGTGGTAATATTTCTCAGATCTACTTCGGTAGTGGGGTACACTTCAGTTAATGATTTTTTTCTATTATATATCTCATCACTGAGATAACGCCGTCGCTTAGTTCTTATACACGGATAAACTTATTCAGTTCTTCATAGAATTCATGTCCATCATTATCAGATTACTCTCCTACTGTTAAGGATATTTGCAAGTCTCTGCATTACCTCAAAAGTTTACAGTCACTAATTTCCTTTAATCTTTTGAAGTTATACATGTTATCATCATGTTTAAGTGCCTGAAATCTACGTTGTCATCAATAACATACAAATACAGTAGTTTATTTTGAAAATCTCCTCCGCATGCAATTTAAGAGCTTCATCTTCCCCTTCATATTCATATTTCATTCTTTTACGTATCTTTCTCATGATTATGAACTTTGTCAATATCATTTTCATCAGCTGTTACCAAGGATGATTCGAAGCCATATTCCCGATAATATTCAAGCTAACGTGTAAATTCGTTTAAGTGTTGTATAACCAAGTCTAGATGCATTTTTCTTATCATATTTATCTTTTTAAGACTGTCGTACCATACGACCAGAGCAACTACAAATTCGTAGGTAATTTCCTTTTCTATGGCCTGACATTCACTAACCAACAGAAAATATGTTTTATTTTCTGCTAAATCGCTCAAAGCATCAAATATATCTCTTGGTCGGTATTTAAAGGCTTTCAACGATTGTACTCTACAATCCCATCTAGTTTCAGAAAGTGGTTTTAGCGAAAAGGATTTTGCATGTCCTTTCAAAACAACCCACCCACAACTTGAGCCGGCAGAGTGTACAGTATTTGTAGCAAAAAAAAAAAAAAAATCTTGAACAATAGGCGATGCAGCATCTCCTATGATGAGATTCCAGCTGTCACTCGCACAACCTATTTTTCCCACGCATATTGACTTTATTATCATATTCTTGGCATCTACTGTTATGCAGTGATATAGCTACCCAGCTTTTCTAGCTGTGATCATATAATTGATGAAACTCTCAGCTGTGGTTTTATTCGACAGCTAAAAAGCCAATAAAATGTTCTCCAACGTCTGCTGTATTTGTACTGTTAAAAAATCTTATACTAATTAACAATTGCTCAAGAAGTACAATAAAAAATAATTGAGTAATATTTATTCTTTGCTATTTTGTCAACAATTTGAGTCTTCAAGTGACTTTCCATTAATTTTATAAGTTCATTTTTTATTTTTATTTTTTATTTTTGAGATAATGGCCATTAATCGTCTTGTCTGTTCTTTGTTTTAAGTGAAGGCGTAGCACTGGATCAAATCGGGATATTAACTTTAATAAATCTATAAAGTCGCCAGTAGTCTTATTGAATCTTAGTCGAAGGCCAAATTGTGATATGTTAAAAAATTTATAGTTTCAAGCAGTCTTTCTAAACTGTCTCTTCAACGCTGCCTTTCTTGTTCGGTTGGAGTCAGGGCTTTTTGTTTACATTTTCTGTGTCGGGCTGGTGGTTGTGGAGAAGCATATGGAGGGAGTTTGGAAATTTCCTCTTCTTAAGGTCCAAATAATGTATCTGTGTTATTGATTGCCTTAAAAACGAGTCTTTTCTCCATCCTCATTTCCATGTTCATCAGATGATCGTAATATGTAGATTGTGCCATTCTAAAACATTCGTTAAAAATTCGTTTCATCTATCATATGCTGTGACAAAGGAAACACTCTATTTTTGGGGTGTGTTTTGGGATAGCAAAAATAAAGAATATTATATAGAAAAGATTATATTTATTTTATTATGTTTGAATACATATTTTTCATTACTTCTAGGTTTGTTCTAATGTCTTAGTTGGTTATGGCGAGCGATTGCGGTATGGTAGGTCCGTGGTTAAAATCCCGGTCTCGGATGCAATTTTATGTGACTTAAATTTGACAGTTATTTCTGCCAAACCATCATTGATGGTAGGACGCTGCGTTGTTGGAATTCTACGTTAAACTGTCGGTATCCTATTGCTGGTGGGGTTACCAGTATAAAATAGGTGGATAGGATTGATGTGTATTGCACAGCTGGTAAGAAATTCTGTGACTATGTCTAGGAGACTACAAAATATATAATGATCTCATTCTTCATTGACAAAAACTACCGAGTGTATGGAAAGGAACCTCAAACAAAACAAACATGTCAAGTGCGAAGTGACTGTAGTTGCGTTCAGAAACGCGAGAATCTTTCAATCCAGTATAGCGTGAGAAAGACTTTAATGTTGATTTCTTGATTTGGATACTATTTTTTGTCCATAAAAGATCAACCAGTGATATGATAACGTTAGTCAGGTAAAGAAAATATTTTAGCGTTCTTTATTACCTTCGTAGATTATAAAGTAGACTACGCCTAAGCAATAGAAAGAACAATAATCTATAACAGAGTATGGTTGGCAATCCTGTCTGTGAGCACCAACTCACTTTTAGGGAAACAACCAATTCGAAACGTTAAAGGAGAGTGAAGAGAGCTGGAACTAGTTCGTCACATGGCCGAGCGACAGACAAGTGTGAACAATGGAGGGGTGAACCTTCACTCGGCCGACAGTCGGTGCGGTGACGGTGCGGATAAGTACCTGTCAAGAGTGACTAGATCTTCCAGCGTAAGGTGACAGGAGTTGACGGACGGAACGAAACACGGGAATCGCTCGAGCGTAAACACTATGAAAGTAGCAAAACTGAGCGTTGAAGTGGGTTTTCTAATATGCGCCGCGTGAGATTGAAATAGTAATTAATTTCTCCACTATGTTTTACAGTTAAATTACAAAAAATATTATTATTCCCAAATTATTTAATTTTTATACCGTTAATCTTATTTTTTACGAATGTGACATTGAATAAATCTAAATGAGAAATTTTGATTAAGTATTTATTAAAATATAATTTAATATAAATTAACCAACTTTATTGATATATTTTTTAAAAATATATTAAACTTTTTTCAACTCGGGTTAATTCGCGAGGCCCCGGGTGATTGCTCTGTTCGCCACACACTAAAGCCGCCTCTGGTTATCATCATCTAAAGCTATTATTTGTTTCTTACCTATCATTAATCTTTGTTTTGCTTTCTTATAGCCTTTCTTGTTCTCTATAACTGATCTGACCAGGTTTTCCTTATATTGCTTGATGTGAGCTATTATTTATTTTCTAATGGTCTTGCACAGTTCACCATATTCAATTAAGTTTTTTTCAGGTTTTACTTTCATTTTCCTTCTTTTATTCAGGAGTGTTTTTGTATCATTGGTAATTTTACTTAATTTGGTAGATTTAACAGTTCCTGCAATTTCTATGGCTAATGTTTTAATAGTTGATGCTAAATTTCCATTGGTGGTGGTAGTTAGTTTCTCCGATAGTGTGCGTTGGAAAATATCTTTTTTTTTCAGTGAGATTGATTACATTTACTGACGCTTTATTGGTTCCTTTTTTAGCTTTCGCCTTTCCTGTTTTATGCAGATACTAAGTTTCGCTGGGACCAGCCTGTGATCACTTCCGGTGTTGAATTGATTTAGAACAGTGATGTCTTGAACAAAATGTCGGCTTTTGGACAGAATGTAGTCTCTTTCAATTTTAGTTTTATGATCTGGACTTATTCATGTCCACTTTCGACTTTGATGTTTTTAAAAAAAATGTGTTCATGACGTGAATTTTTGTGTGCTCTGCAAACTGCATGAGCCGTTCCCCCTCTGTCATTCCTTGTTTGTATTCCGAACTTATCAACCATAGTGTCTCCTTATTTCTTGGTGCCTACAATGGCATTAAAGTCTCCCATAATAATCTGGAAATGGCAATCTTTGCCTCTGTCTTGCAGTGTCGTGACATCTTCGTAGAAAGACTCTACTTCATCGTCTGAGTGCGAAGATGTTGGAGCATATATCTGCAGTATTTGTATTTTGTAGCGATTTGATAGTTGTAACACTACTCTTGCTGCTTCATCTGAAATGCCTTCTATTAGTTTAACTTTATTTTTCACACTACAGTTTATCAGGATGGCCACACCATTTACCACTGCCGGGGAATTTCCATAATGGTACAGGATGTGGCCTGATTTAAGTTCAATACATTTTTCCTCCCAACGTCTAACCTCACTGAGGCCCACTATACTGCATTTGATTTTTTGGAGCGCGTCTTCCAACTCTGTAAGTCGGGCTTCTCCTTTAAGAGACCTGCAGTTGTAAGTGTATATATGAATTATTTGCTGTTTTTCTATAGATGGTCTGGTTTGCTCTTTAGGAACTTTGACTGCTGACATTAATCACATTAGAGTGATGAAATAGCCCAAAAGTTTTTCCCGAAAAAATGTTTGTGGCTGAGTTATGGCCCTCCGAAGTTTGGCTAAAAGTCCATACATTTTGAAAATCATGCAATGCTTAATGTGTATAATTGCGTATAATAAAAAAATATAGGAGGTATAGAGTTAAAATTGCTTTTGGTTTGAAGCTATGAAAGTGGAATTTAATATAACATTCAAGAATCAAGCACAAATTGAATAAAAATAAGCCAAAAAAGTACATATTTAATGGGAAAAATACTGATTGTTTTGTAATTTTTTAAAAAAATTCTTATACAAAAAGAAGTTGGATCATTTTGTTAACTATAACAATTTATACCCATTATAGGATATGACTTTTTTCTATGCAAACGTGAATTTGGTTCATTTAGCAGATCCTTAAAATATCCCAAAATGCCAAAATTTCACATTTTTGAGAAGCCATAACTCAAAAAAGCCATTTTTAAATAATCTTAAAACCTAGCCAAAGAATGTTCAAATAGCATACCCTGTATAGTTGAATCATGGAGCCAGATTGGTGGATTTTGGTTTTGTATAATTACTACACTTTATCCTAAGTTTTATGCACAAAGTTATTATAGATTTAAATTATTTTAAAAAAGTAAATACTAGTTTCGAACAGCCACAGTGATTTCAAAATGGAAGAGTTACTTAATATTTTTAAATTAATTTTCTTCGAAGACTTGGAGTCGTACAGATAGTTCACATTTCACCTTAATGAAAACATTTTTACGGGTACCGTTCGTTCATCTTCTTTTCCCCAGATTCCTCTGGCCATCGAAATTTTGTTCATGGACCATAGGGTGAATAAATGATACTGTGATATCATCAGCTGCTCGAGAAATACTTTTAATACATCTAATTTATTAGTTTCACACGTTTATGCAAACTCACCTACGTGGAAATCACTAATAGAATTTCTGTATTATTAATTACATTTTCTGGCCAATAATACAGTGATCGTGTACCAATAACAGGTTTCATATTAGCTCATTCCTTGTTGTTTATAGGATCGAAAAACTTTAACATTTCCTGTTTTAAGTAGTAATAGTGTATTAGTTTTTAATATATTGCTGACTGTATCAGCAAATAAAGCTGCATTTCTAATACCCAGGGCAGGTTTTATCTGAATGATGTATATTGTGGCATAATCTTTGAATAACCCACCCACACCACCAGATACACTCTTCCCAGTTGTTGCGTAAATCGATTTTGTTCAAATATTTTGATTTTTTATTTATAAACTTTTCTCGGGAAACAAACCGAGTAATATTATTATTGTGCATCAATAATAATATTACTCGGTTTGTTTCTCGAGAAACGTTTATAAATAAACAACGCCGAGAAAAATTGCATTCATTTATATTTTAATGATGTTTAGAAAACTCATTTTTTTAAAGTGGCTTACAGATTCATCTGAAATTTAAATGTTCAATGGGAAAATATTCCATTTTTATTAGTTCTGATCACAAAAAAATATATGCTGTATCGTGTTTTCTATCAAAACCACAGCAAAACTTTTCTTTTATGGGCAATACAAGTTTAAAATGAGATTTGTTCATTTTTCCAGTGATAGTTCCGAATTTCATCTGGCAAAATAACACACCAATTCGCTGCAAAATCAAAGTTCAAAACCAGTATGTGGTTTACTGTCTGGTATAAGTATTATTAAATTATTAGTATGTTATTATATAACATTAAATAATGTTATCAAAATCATATAGGCAAATAAAATATTATTGTTTTAAAAATAGTACCTTAAAGCTGAAGGTAGCTTCTTTTAAGATATGTTTAAGGGATTTTATTGTATATATTAAATTTGATAATTTTACATTTAATAAAATAAGGAAAATACTTTTTAAAACATATTCTAGTTAATATGAAATACAGAAGCTATTCAAAAGTGTTATTTTCATATAAAAATAATTTAAAACACAATTACTTTTATGCAATAAAACATTTAAACAACAGACTATTTTTCCATTAAAAAAAAATAGTTGCTATAAAAAGCAAAAATCCTCCAATCTGGCACCAAGACTCAACTATATATTATTATGGCATTATTTGGTCACATTTTGGGATATTTTAGCTAGCCGCTATTTAAACCAAATTTATCACTGGCTAGAAATATATTTATGAGTAGTCCTACCCTACGACGGGTGTCTTAGTGAACAAAATGATCGAACTTCTATTTGAATGAGAACAAAATTCTTAAAATTTCAACAAATAAAATCACAATTTTTTCTTTTAAATATGTAATTTTTTGGCTTATTTTAAAATAATGTGTGCTTGATTTTTAAGTATTATGTAAAATTCCATTTCCATAAGTTCAAAGCAAAAGTAATTTCAGCTCTATATCTCTTATAATATTCAAAATGCGTGGATTTTTTGCCAAATTTCGGAGGCCATAACTCAACCAAAATTATTTTTTCGCATCTTCATAACTTCAGTGTGATTATCTATTGTAATTGTTTCGAAAAAATTGCAGTTATTCAAATGGCACATTTGGGTAGAAATAGTAGAGTTTATAAGCGTTCTTTAATTCCAGAAATGAATTGCCAAATAAACGAAAGAAAAATATACTGTATATTCCGTTTAAATTAATATATTAATTATTATTTGCTTCTAATTTATTTGTATTCGTTCTTCGTAAACGATTTCGTTAAATTCTTTGCTGAGATATATGCAAATTAGATGCTTTAAATTTCGAGCAACAACGTCAGTGGCTGTTTTGATTAGATTCAAATTTAACTTGGGTCAGAATAACAACTTGTATTTGGCGTTACAACAGAGGACACGAGTAAATTATTTTTTCTCAGATAATAAAGTTCTTTTCATGAGTGCCTTTTTACTGATAACTTTACTTCGTCTGACTGAAAGTAGTACCACACTGATCTCCATCTACGAGGCCTAGAGCACAATAGAAACTAACACTACGCGGCATAAAATAAGTTGTTAAGATTTATTTTTAATTCGCTTTTCTTTCACTGGCGCCATATGGCCATTCTTTGCGCCTCATGTCAGTAGTTTCAACTGTGTCAGCCGTCCAAACGTTGTAATATGAATCACGAGAAAGGAAGATGTAAGAACTCGTGAACATTTTGGGGCAAGTATATATGGCAGTGCAAGATGTCACTAATACGCGTTACGGTGAATGAATTAATACTCTTAGAATCAAAACTTTCATTTTGCAGTGACAAACCCTAATATTAGCGGACTTTGTGGTTAGGTTGAAATGCAACCTGGACCGCGACGGCAACTGGATTCTTTTCCCACAGCGCAAGGCAGGACGAATTCTATTTAGTTTTAAAAGCAAGCGCGAAGACATGATGCCAGAACATTCCGTTCAAACCATCATTTTTCACGGGCTCTGAAGCTAGTAACAATATACATAATTCTAACTCACATCTTTTGAGTAAAAAAATTTAGATTTGGTGTTCCCACCTGGAATGATATTTTTTTCTTTTGATGGCGCTATACGATTCGTCAACGTTGAGATCACGAGGTCACTAGCGCCGAGATGAAGGAAGCAGTAGGGTCTTCGGGAAACAAGCAATCCGATATGTGGATCGCTGAATCCTTCCGAATTCCAGCCCCGATTGTTAACCAGGTCAGTGTTTCAATTTCTCTTGAAAAGTTGATGGTAACTCGCATTTTGGCGTCCATTCGAAGCCTTTACTTACGCTGAATGCACATTGGTTATTACGCTACCTGATCATTTGTAGTCATCAAAACATTATTGGTTAACATCAAATCCGTGAAATAGGGGAGGGTGGGGCACAATGGAACACAAAAGTTGTTTTTGCCCATAGCTCCCAACATTAATTTATTTTTTCCACATTTTAATTTTTTCCTGTTACCCAAGGATCTAAGCTATAAAAGGAATGCATGAACTATTATAATAGAAAACATATGTGACCATGAGCGGCCATTTTCAAAAAAATAAATTTTGTTTTATTGTACCTCGTGCCTGGGGTACAATGAAACAGGGCAAAGGGGTACCTTGAAACAGCTGGGGAAAAAACGCCATAAATGACAAAAAACTTTTTTTTTAATTAATGAAAAAACAGAGGTATCTGGAACATAAAACGAGTTCAAGTGATCTTATTAAAGCACAAACAAGAAATCCTTTTACGTTTAGCCAATGTTCAAATTTCCAAAATCAACCCCGAATGAGATGAAACTTTTTTGTCTTTTAGTGTCATGAGAGACAGAACGTTTTTCCAACAGTAGCTTTATGTCTTTTTCATTAACCGCGGCTATGTCATCAACAAGAGGCTCAATAAAGGTGTTGCATTTTCGGTACCTTAGGAATTTGACCACGTAGTCCCCATCATCATCTTTCATCATCGTGATTCGACCAACGTAGAATTTGGAATGGCTTCTAATCTTGAATTCGATCAAGACATAATCTCCTAATACAGGGAGACGGTTCAATTCTGCAAAACGGTCAGGTTCAACAGAAAAAAAATTCCTTATCTACGCCTATGTCCATGTCGTCGTCCGTGTCAGTATATTCAAAATCTCCATCGTCTTCTTTGTAGTCTTCTGATGAATGAACAGGAGTTTCTTTACCAGATATTCTTCTTCTTTGGCTTTTGTTGATTTACATACAACTTCGTTTTGGCTGACTCCATTCTGGAAATTGGAATTGGCGTCTTCTGTGCATTGGCTGTCATTTTTGGACTGCTCGTAGCAATCATACTATTGCTTTTCTTCTAGTGCTTTAGATCAGTTTTTCGTTCAACTGCTTCTGGATAGCCATGAAAATCTTCAGGAGGTAGGAAGGCATGACTTGGAACAGCTCCTGGATCGAGGACTCTGATGACTGTCTGGTCTGAAGCTGCTCCTTCTTCTACTCGAGGGAAGGAAACGTTGAGCGAATCACTTGGCACAGCATAACTATGGGGCACAATGGAACACTCATGGGGCTCCATGAAACGTTTCATTGTGCCCCGAGCTCCTCTGTTTCAAGGAACCCCAAACATGCCATTTCAGTTTTCCCCACTCTTTATCACGAATGTGTAGCAATAGAAATGCGAAAGTCGGGCAAAAGCTTAAGAGATACAAGTACAACGAAATGCCGTAAGAGCCGATTGAATACAAAAATCACTCTTACCTGGAGACGAAAATCCGTTGGAGGAAATAATTTACTTTCAGCCAAAAAACAGCACCTAACCTTGTCAAGTCTGGCACGCAACTGGATAGGAGGGAGCAATTAGCTGGCATTGATGGGAGTGGTCCGCAGTGCTTTCTGCCAAAATCCCGTTGCAACATGACTGTTCCGCGAGTCCGTTATTCACACTGTTTCACTGTGCCCCGTGCTCCATTGTGCCCCACCCTCGCCTACCTCCACTCCGACCCACAAAGGCTAGCGATCTGAGAAGAAACTACCCACACCACACGGACAGACATGTTACCAGCTGTTCTCGTTGGTGACTAGCGTAAGCCCGAGGCCCTTTTTTGCGTTTCGTCACGGGCATTGAATAGTTTCAGTTATTAGCGTCAAAGCTTATCACAGGTTGACCGGATCTGACCAAAACTTAAGTTGGCCTGTAATTCACCATTAGGGTGAATAAATTCTCTGGAACTTGAGGAACTCATAAGTAGTAAACGCGGACAGGGGTGATCTCGCTATCGTATAATTGGTTCAAAGGTCGCAGAACTTGTTTAAATCTAAACCTGACTTCTGTTTGACACTTCACTCTGCAAAATTTAAAAAAATTGTTGTTTGCTTCGAAAGCGTTACGTTGTTATTTATTGAGGCTAGGCTAACATTGGAAGTCATTACAGGGAAATCCACCCGCATATACCTAAATCACATTGGTACAAAAAATGGAGGGTAACCAGAAAATTTTATGTAACAATTAGGCCTATGCGTCTGAAAGCCAACCATGGAGCCTTTAAGAAACACTTACACCGCATCGGAGCCCAAGAGACGCCTTACTGTGAGTGTGGAGAGGTGGAGGACACCAACCATCTGTTATTAGGATGCCCGATGAGAAGAGCAGCAACAGAGAAGCTCCTCAAGAAACTACGCGACCTGGGTTACGTGGGCCCAACCAGGGTCACCACACTTCTGGCCACTGAGGACGTCAGAACGTATAAAATAATATATGAATTTTTTATAACGATGGGAATTACAATATAGATATGTTTCTGAGATTATGTTGTATATTATTCTTTCTTGTATTAATTTTAATATGGGACAGGGAAATTGGGAAAGCATGTAATTGTATATGCTATACTGTAAATTAAAGTCTGTTTAGTATTAGTGTAATATATGAAAACATAAAAAAATTTATAATGTAATTGTATATGTCATGTTAACTCTGCTTAGTATCAGTATCTGCAAATATATAATGTAAAATTGTATACATAGGATGGCTGTATGGTCAGGAAACCAAAAGCCAATAAATAAAAAAAAATATATAAATAAAAAAAAAAAAACATTCATAATGTCTCTGAATGCCAGAGAACTTAATACACATTCCATATTATTAAACAGTTGAACAACTCCAAAGAAATGAATTTTCATAATACTCGATTCTGTAACATATTTGGTCTGCTGTCCACTTTGAATAACCTAATAACTCAAGTACAGCGAACATGAACAAAGACCATTAACGAAACTTGTCAGTAAAATACGAAAAAAGCAAATAAACTCTTAATGTACAAACTCTGGTCAAGCGGCAACATTAGTGAAAATGAAATTTAGCGTAGGATGGAATGACAATTGGCATTCGCGGTTATAGCAGAGATCATAAGTAATTTAATTTTTTATGTTGCTTTCACTAGCGACATGTTAATGAAAAGGAGATCCAAGTTTTTTCAGCCGTAAAATTTATCAATTTTTTTTTTTTTTAGCTATGAAATGCTACTAAAAGCAAACTTAATAAATGTATTATGCGAACTGATCAGATAACAGTTGCTTAGCTATTAAATTATGGACATTACTTCGGATTTCTTCGAATGATATCTCTGGTCGCTGTTAATTTGCAAGCGAAGGCTGAAACGTAACACTATTCTCCAGCCAATTGCTATCGAGGTGAGTGAATGAGTGAGCTTAGGAGATTATATAGTAGATACGTTGATGGCAGGCACAGTCACACTGCGCAGTCAGTCTTAGAGTATAATAGACGCCCTCTGGTGTTCTGGGAATTTAGCTTGACGAGTTGAGGTTTCCTCATCCGAGTGTTGCTGCCACGCTCTGGATTCTACGCTCCGTGTTCGATTTTCCGCTCTGCCCGCGCGCACTATGTTCGCTCATTAGCCGAACGTAAGCGGCCGACATCAAAGAGCGCGGCCGCGCCGGCTGTAAACTACAACCTTCCGAGGCACTGTCTCAAACCTCTTCATTACTAAATCCCATTACCTAATCAAAATGGCGCAGCTCATTCGGTGAAGTGACAGAGCACGGTGGCGAGGCAGCACCGATAGCTGACGAACTTTTACTCCAAGTTTGAGCGATTCCTACGAGTTTTCTTTTAACTATAGAATAATTAGGAGAGCACCAAAGTGTTTTCCTGAAAAAAAGGTCATGTACTGAACAGATCCTAAATCTCAAAACAATTCTCATCTACACCTCCCCCCAAGTGACAACCTTCGTTGATTTTCACAAATCCTGTGACTTCCAAACGCCCGCTGAACTAGGACTTGACAGCAAAACTTTGATCCTTGTTAAAGCGACCCTAACTAACAACTGTCAAAGTCCTTCAAAATTAGAACAGGTGTTAGACAAGTGGATGGCTTGTCGCCGATCCTCTCTAACTGTCTGTTGGAAAAAGACATTCGTGAATGGACGAATACACTAATAGATCTCTCTGGGTTAAGAATCGGTTGCAGAAAGGATAAACTACTAGTCAACAGTTTGGTCTTCGCAGATGACCTAATTCTCCTAGCATCTAGTGTGGAGGAAGCTATTCACCAACTATCCTCCATCAACAATATAGCAGCTACAGTAGGGTTAAATATTTGCATAAACAAAACTGAGTTCATCAGAAATGCACCAAACTAAATCCCACAGGGGAATGCAATTACACGAATGACTAATACCTTCAAATATGTTGGAGAATTGGTAACTCCAAACATCAACGAGGACTGAGCCATGCGCCAAACTGTAGAGAACGTATTACATTTGTAAGAACTTAATCTCAAACTCAGACACAATAATACTGTAGTTCGACCATCAGTACTGTATGCATCAGGGTGCTTGAACATGGTTAGAAGGAAATTGAGAAAAGTGGGGGATTCTGTCATTACCGTGGCGCCAAAATCTAATGATGAATTCTTGTAGAACTCGACAAGATAAATTGAAAGTAAAGAATGAAGTTTTTTGATATCTCGCTTAGTTCTCGAGATATCGTATCTCAAAATTGACGTAGTTAAGTTGAAATACGGCCTGGACGAGAAGAAAAATAACGGTAATGTCAAATTTGATGAACTGGTACGTAACTCGACGAAATAAATGGAAAATAAATAATAAAGTTTTTTTTGATATCTCGCTTAGTTTTCGAGATATTGTAACTCAAAAGTGAGGAGGTTAGGGTGAGATCCTGCCTGGACAAGATTTTTTTTTCACCAAAACCACTATATCTACACGCTGGAAATGCACTACAGGTGTTTTATTTTCTTCCTAGTGATTGTTGATAGGTTTAAATACGGCCTGTACCAGAAGAAAAAACACCAAAAGCAGAAGGAACTATACCTATGACTGATTTTTAACATGCTATATCTCGAAAATCAAGCGAGATATCAAAAACTTTTATTCTTTATTTTAGATTTTTTTCGTCAAGTTCTACAAGAATTCATCATCAGATTTTGGCGCCACGGTAATGATAGAACTGCCGAAAAGTGGAACTAAAGGAACATGAGATCTTGAAAAATATCATGGGTCCTGTCAAAGAAGAAGGAAAATACAGACTCAGGAATAATAAGGACCCATACCAACAACTGGAAAACATTACAGCAGGCATGAAAAAAAAGAGAGATTAATGTTGTATGGTCACATAGTTGGGATGGACTCTTCTACAGTCTCTAGAGGGAAAGCGATTAATGCAAGATAGACAAGGCTAGTTAGAAAAGATGTCGAGCATTTGGAAATTAACCCCAATGAAATTTACAACAGTGATAAGTAAAGAACGTTGATTAAAGCATCCGATTCTCTTCAGGCACTAACAGCCAAAACACTGCACCTTGGATCTGGGGTGAAATGGATCCAACAAATAACAACCATATCGCAAGGATGAAAGAATATTGGGCCAAAAACAAATTTAAGAAATACGTGGTCCATAGAGGCAAAAACAGAAACGAAGAAGTAGAAGTAGGAAAATATCCAAAAACACACAGAGCACTTGCGCCATCAAGAGGAAGATACTCTTCCACATCAATTATTTTGGGAATTTAAATGAGATGGTTTCCTCAATCCTTCCCAGTAAGGAAGTGTACGTGAGTGTCAGCGTTAAGTGTGTCGCTTCATTGCTATTACACAGCCTTTCGATCGTTCGTTGTTTACTTTCTACTTATTCCATATACTACCGGTATATTATTGCTAGTGTACATCGTGTTTCGGTACAGTTAACTGTTGGCTATCCTTTTACCAAAAATAATATTCCGCCATCTCTGTTGTTCTTTATCCAACTTGTGACATGAGTATTTTGCACCAATAATATTTCCGTTTGCAAGAAAGGAAATAATAACACTCCACCTTATCTTCCTCTCGTCTACTAGGGGAGATTCGTCCATTTGTTAACAAATATTAATCTTTCCTATATTCACTAAATTTTACATTTATTCAACAACTTCTTATATAATTATACTGCACCCAATCAATTCGTGACTATAATTGTTAATCTCGTAACTTAAGATCCATTTATTTAACCTTCTTTATGCAGCTCCAAACACCGCCTTCAAAAAAATGAATCTCTTCCATCATTATTATTCGGGCCGTTATTTATTTAGTCTTCGCATCTCTTATTGCCCACTTTACTCCTTGTTTTTACGCATGTCGCATCTCCTATTGCCCGCTTTACTCCTTTTTGTTAAGGATGAACAAGAAAGAATACTATTATTATAGTTATTCATGAAAAATCATATACGTAATAAAATTTACATCTAGAGACCAAGCGGGGCGGTGTAACGGTTAGCGTTCTCGCCTCGCATTCGGGAGGACGGCGCGGCGGTGCGAATCCCCGTTCGGGCATCCAGATTTGGGTTTTCCATGGTTTCCCAAATCACTCCAGGCAAATGCCGCGATGCTTCCTTCAAAAGGCCATGGCCGAATTCCATTCCATTCCTTGCCCCCATCCTTGCCCCCATCCTTGCCCCCCATCCTTGCCCCCCATCCTTGCCCCCCATCCTTGCCCCCCATCCTTGCCCCCCATCCTTGCCCCCCATCCTTGCCCCCCATCCTTGCCCCCCATCCTTTCCCGTCTCTAAAGACCTCGCTGTTAAGAGACGTAAAGCAGTTAAAAAAAAAAAAAATCATCTAGAGACACCTTGGTGTGATGTATTTCCGTTACGATGCGTATGTAGGTGTGTGTGTTTTCTTTTCTTTTATGAATGAATGAAAGACGAGAAAAGTGAAAGTGAAACTCGTTGTGTGGTTATTCACGTCTTTTTCTTCCGACAGACATTGACTGACGCCAAGTTTAACGTCCATCCGGCAGTTTGGTTCACAACGTCAACGCCTCCTGTACTCTGCCAGTCAAGTCTGAATGATGAACGTTTCTTCTTCCACCGAGGTTTGAATCATCTAATGTAATGTCAGGCGCCGGAGAGTATCATGATACTGAAATAGCCTGATCCGAAGGGATGGAAAAAAGCGGAGCAATCATTTCAAATTTTAAATACGTTTTCCATGAAGTTTTAACACTGCATTATATACTGTGCGATGAACTCCATTCCATTTTCTACAGTTAGTAACAATTCGTAAGTACAAACAAGATGCAAAGTTTTGAGTGCGGTGTTAATGGAAAACAGGGTCTTTCTACGTTTTCGGGTGTGAGTCGGTATCTGAGAGCAATTAAACGATACCGTGATCGTATATCTGGCGACTTTGAGAAGAACAGAAATAATTCCATGTACAGGAAATACTTGGCAACGCAGAACAGCTCACAGCCTACCAAGATTCTGAAGTCTTGCTGTGAAGGCTTTATTAGCCTTGTGCCGAGTCCTGGGCACATATCACAGTGACGCCAAAGTCTGGGTTTGACGCATGCGTAGAAATTGGAGACGGTATCATCTAAAGAATGAAGACGTTTTGCTAGAAATCTATAATACATTTTGTTTTCATATGCCAGCGAATGAGAAGAGGCTCTGGCTCTGCGGGCAGCCGGGATTGGAGGACAGAGGAGACGCTGGCAACGCCCGAGTTTTGGTGCTGGCGAGCGAAGGGAGTTGAAGAGAATGAGGACAGTAATAATTGCTTTGCACCGAGTCAGGACTTTTAGAATACTTCCCCATACCGTTCCATTTCAGAGGGTATTTCTGCAGGTAAATCTTCTCACCTTATAATTCGTCAGCTTCCTGTCAGGTGGAGAATTCATTTCACCAAAGTTCATGCGGCAACTAGAGATGCTGACACCCGAACTCTTTTACCAATTCGTTTGAGAATGACACGTTGCTTTCAGCATACAGTCTGGGCATCTTATTAATTTTTCGTACTATATTTATGTACTCTGCTATAATTACTTATTGTTTTCCGTAACTTAGAGCGATTGATGTTTTTATGTTATATATAAAAATATAATTCAGATTACTCGCAAATACAATTGAACCTCTTTCTTTCTTGCCAAGGTAACGTTAAGAGTTTAATCGATACCACACGATGGATCGATTCAACTCTTCTTCTTCTTCACCTCATGTTCCCAGCAATAGGGGTTGGTTGTCTTGGGTGAATTTTACTCACCCCTGGCGTGGTCAAATTTGGTCTTTGGTTTGACGGCCAAATATCGTCGCTGTGGACAAGCGTTTTATACTTGCTGCCAGCTTCTGTTACGTTCTAATGTATGAGGAACGTTCAAAAAGAAACGAACCGGCGTTTGGAATGTGCAAACCTCTGACAGAATGGTAATATCGTTGCATCGGTAATAAAAAGGGTTTCCGAAAAGACAGCGGAAGTTCACATGCCCGCCGCTAGAGGGTCACGACTGGAAGTAAAGTGACTGAAAAGTTAGCAGAAGCACGCGTCACTCGTCCAGCGCTCATTCGTGTTGTTAGCAGTGAAATGGAGGCGTCAAAAGAAGAGCGAAGAAGTGTCGTTCGTTTTCTGACAGCGGAAGGAATAAGGGGAACGGACATTCATTGAAGAATGTTACAAATTTACGGTGAACGCTGCACGTTCCTTTCAAGGGTCAAGGCGTGGCACAAGCGCTTCAGGGAAGGACGGGTGTCGTTAGCCTATGATTCACGGTCTGGAACACCACACCGCATTACAGATGACATCCTCCAGCTGATTGATAGACTCGTTAACCCAGGACCGCCGAGTTACAGTGAAAGCCGTAGCCGCCGATGTCGGATTGAATGTCGGAAGTGTTCACACCATCATGACTGAAAGACTGAACTGGCGCAAAGTGTGCGCCCAATGGATGCCCCACAGTCCTCATCCACAACAGGAAGCATGTCGAATCGCCCACTGTGTTGATCATCTGCAGCGCTGTGCCAGGGTAGGGAATGAGTTCCTGGCACGAATGGTGGTTGGAGATGAGTCTTGGTGTCATCACTTCGAACCAGAATCGACACGACAAAGTCTCCACTGGAAGCATCGAGGGTAACCACCACCAACAATATCCAAGGCCATCCACATAAGTACGTTCTTCTTTGACTAAGACTTCCTGCAGCACGGGAAAACAGTGAATGCCAAGCGTTACTCGCAAACCTTGACCATCCTTCGCCAAGCGATCAAATCAAAACAACCTGGCACCCTCCATACAGTCCACACCTCTCTCCCTGCTATTACGCAATTTTTAGTCTACTAAAAAGGGCTCCGAGGAGCAAACGATTCCCCTCGGACGACGACGTAAAGCAGTACGTTCGTAACTGGTTCACGTCGCAGCCCGAGGAATTTTACGAGACAGCCACTCACCGCCTTCTGTAGCAGTGGAACAAGTGCCTCAACAACCAGGGCCAACACTTCTGAGATACAGGTACTGCTTTCTATTACTAGGCCTCCGACTCGCTACTTTTTGAGCCAGCCCTGTAGCGAACGAAGAGCTGCTACCGAGAATGGTGGATGAACGCTTAACGTTCTGGCCTGGGTATTCGGGAGAACGCGGGTTCGAATCCCAGTCCGGGCATCCAGATTTGGGTTTTCCATGGCTTCCCCAAATCACTCCAGACGAATGCCGGGATGCTTCCTTCAAAAAGACTTTGGCCGAATCCCTTCCCGTTCCTTGTACTCAGTCCCATCCCGCCTCTAATGGCCTAAGTCGTCGACGAGGCTTAAGCAATAAGTAAAAAAGAAGAGCTGCCATCTCTCTGCGACATGCACAACTATTTTCTGTGCGTGATGAATATATTAATTGTTTGTGAAATATGTAGTTTATGAGGTAGAGACTGGTGACCGTCGCGGCATTCATTTTGATTGCTGCGGAAAACCAATTGGAACCCCGTACGCGGACACCTGTGCTGCTGCTCGGCGCCGTTGTACTGTACCTCTGCGATCCACTGCGTGATACCTCAGCACCCCGAGCTACTTTCGTGCGTAGTAGATCACAGTCGATAATAGGATTCAATTTCAAATAACTTCTTTTTAATTCCGAGTTATATCGTGCCATCAGTACGTAACTCTGTTAGGATTTCGACCGCGGGTTTCTAATAGGTTATAGTGTATGTACACGTTTGTATTAATTTCTGGCAGAGTATATTGTAAATTTAACTGAACAATACAGTCCTGATCACGGTAAGACATGTCGGAATATTATTTAAATTTAATTAAATTATAATTCGGAAAATGAAGCCATATTGAAATTTTATGATCGCACATTATCACTTCCATCCTCCCTACCTCCCCTTTAGGTTAGCCGGCTAATTAGGGTCCTCGAGATCCCCCAGAAGCCCGCCACCCAGGCTTCACATGGGAGGAATGAAAATTGTATATGTATTGTTGCATTATTGAACAGGAACCTATCGCTATCCCTTTAAGATCATATCGTTCAACACTGATCAGCTCAAAGGAGCTGCATAATACATGCGAGTGTTCCTATGTATTAAGCACGATTCCAAATCTCTTTTGCAACGTGTTTGCGTGATATGACACCTAATGCGGTTAGGACAGAAGGAGAGCTGTTTATATATTTTTTTTAAAATATATGGTTTTCAATATATCGATTTTTTTTAAAAAAGTATTAATATCGGACATTCATATATTGAAAAAAGTATCGACAATGTCGCAAAAACGAGCAGTGTAAAAATAGGATTACGTCTCGTAACTGTAGTGTATACTAATAAAAAATTTGAACTTTCTGAAACAAATGGTTTCTCCAGACGTCAAGGATTTTTTTAAAAATCTTGTGACTTGCCCATTATTCACTTCATAATTTTGGCTAAACTGAAAGGCGTAATAACTATGATTTATCCTAAGACTTGTAGAACGCGAAAAAGGTGAGAGGGAAATCTTGGCTTTTGTATGTTTCTAAGATTAATAAAAATCAGCACAGTTGAGGCATGTATTTAGCTAGAATTTTCTGGTTTTTTTTCTGTTTTTACGAATTTCATTCCTCCCAGCTAAAGGCTGGGAGGCGGGCTGCTGCAGGGCCTCAGGCAGCAAAGGGAGTCACACCCCGTTCGGCCGTCATGACTGGGGTTTTCCGTGTTTTTCCCCAGTCATTCCAGGCGAATGACGGGATGGTACCCTACAAGCCCACGGCCGACTTCCATCCCCCTTCCCTCCCTTTAGTAGGCTCAAAAGGGCCCCTGAGGCCCCCCCAGCGGTTCGCCTCCCAGCCTTTAGCTGGGATGAATGAAAGTCGTAAATAATAATAATAATAAGAAATTTATTCACATATAAAGAAACTTAAAAATAATAAAACATCAGGAGAAGATAGAATTGTTGCCGAACTTTAAAAAAAATTACGTCCAAATTCACTCAAAGAAATTGCACAAATAATCCAAAACATTTGGCAAACTGAAAAAATCCCAGATGATTCGAAGATTGACTAATCCACCCAATACATAAAAAAGGTAACAAATCAGATGTAAACAACTATAGAGGGATCTCCCGCCTTCCAGTCGCGTAAAAAATTCTTTCGGTCTGGATTTTGAAGAGAATACAAGAGCAGTTAGAACCTAAATTAGCAGAAGATTAAACAGGATTCAGACCAAGTAGGTCATGCTACGAACAAATTTTCAACCTCAAAACCATAATCAAAATGCGAGCCCTCAGACAGAAACCCCTAGTATGCTCATTTGTGTATTTCAAACAGGCATATGACTCAATAGACAGGCCTTCACTATTCCAAATTTTAGAAGAAAGGGGATTAGATCCAAAAACACGAGAACTCATAAAACAAACACTAATTGGCACTAAATCTAAAGTAAAATTCATTGGAGAAATTTCAGAACCCTTTGACATTCAAACAGGTGTGAAGCGACGGGAGAAAGAAATGTAAGTGTTGGAAACCAATTACACTTGACTTTTACAAAAACAACCTTTATATACCAAACCTCGCTTTTGCAGATGATTTGGCGATACTAGCAGAAGATGAAGAAACTGCCATCAAACAGCTTAAGACACTCAAAGAATGTGCAGAAAAAGTAAGATTACAAATCTCATTCGAGAAAACTGAATTCATATGTTCAAAGACAGAAATAGCAATTTTGAGAACAAAATACGGTAAAATCAACAGTGTCAAATACCTCGGAGAATTCACCGAAACGACAGGCCTTGGGAAAATGGCTCAGCAAAATCGCCTCCAAAAAGTAGAAAAAGCATTAGGGTTAGTCCAAAATCTCTACAACAAAAAATCTATTTCAAGACAGACGAAAATTCGGCATTACAACACAGTCATAAAACCAACAGTCCTCTATGCAAGTGAAACATTAACACTTAACAAAAAACATGACCTTGAATAAATTAAAAAAAAAAACAGAGAGAAAAATCATTAGAAAAATTCTAGGAGCAAGACTCACTAAAGATGGTTGCATACTACAATCAATCAAAACAACAGAAAAGTTTTCAAACATCGAAATTGACATCAAGAAAAGGCGAATGAAATTCTTTGGTCACCTTAAGAGATTACCAGAAAGTCGATTGACAAAAAAGATAATAGGTAATGTAAGTTCACTTAAAAATTCAACACCTTGGCTGAATGAAATTCGGAAGGATCTTAAAAGTGCAAACATAGGAGCAACAGACATATTATGAAGAGACACCTTCAGACACAAAGTAGATAAATGGGAAGTTACAACTGAGCAACCAAAACAAAAGCAATACCAACCAAAGTGGTCGGAAGAAGGCAAACTAGCTTTCTCTGGAAGAATGAAAGCCTACTGGAACAACAAGAGTAACTCAAAGAAAACTTCATTGCGTCATTTGCTTAACGTCTTACATTTATTGGTAGAATTGTCCAATAATAATAATGATAAAATAAAAATAATATTATTAATAATATAATAATAACAAAAATAAGGAATTACAGTAAGTTTTCTTATCGAATTTGCTTGACAATTTCGGAGATGAGCTGGATTGTTGCATTATTGAGTATAAACATTCGCTATCCCTATAAGATTATATCGTTCAACATGGATCAGCTCAAAGGAGCCGCATAATGCATGCGAGTGTTCCTGTAGGATTCCAAACGTTATTCGCAACGTGTTTGTGTGATATTACACCTAATGCTGTTAGAACAGAAGCAGAGCTGCTTACATTTTTTTAAATATCGGATTTTCGATATATCGATATTTTAAAAAGTTTTAATATCGGGCTTTGATATATTCAAAAATCCATTGATATATCGACTCTATTATTGTATAAAACAATGTCACAAAAACAAGATGTGTGAAGTTCTGAAACATGTGTTAATTTTCTGAAACAGAATGATTTCTTTAGGTTTTAAGGATATTTGTTTTGTTTTTGGTTGTGACTTGACCATTATTAATTTTAAAAATTTTGCTAAACTGAAAGGCGTAATGTGTATGAATTACCCTATACTTGTAAAACTCGAAAAAGGTGAGAGGGAAATCTTCGCTTTTGTATGTCTTGTAAGATTGAAAAAAATCAACACAGTTGAGATATTCATTTAGTTAGAAGTCTCTCACACCTTTTTTTTTTTTTTACAAGAATTGTTTTTTGTGGAGTTTCACATGTTTTGTAAGTTATTCTAAGTCGGTTTTCGTTTGTGGCTCTAACGTTTGCACATTAGCGACTGCTTGTTGTCTTCATTTCCCAATATTCCTGATAATTCCCAATTTTCGAATCGCAATATTTCCTTAACAATACGCGTACTCTTTTCAAGCAGTGAACACGCGTTCGCCTCAGTTTGGGTGAGCGATGATGCGCTTGATGGTTCCCATCACCCCAGTAGACGATACACCAAATTAAAAATAAGAACAATGCAAAATTCACTGTGTTACTTAAGCTTCATGATCTCGGTGCATAACAGAAGTTTAAGGCATATACGTTAAACCAGAGGAAAGCAATTGACGTTGAAATTTGCATCAAAACGTTTCACGTTTGGCGTTTTGATTGGATAAAGACAAATTACAAATACTTCCCTTTCTTATTATTTGTGGACAAAACAATTTGTGTTCCAAATTAGCTGTTTATATGATCACGCGAAGCACTGTGAGATTTTGCTGAGTGTCCTAATCAGTTAAAAATTACGAATTTCGTTTCCTTTCAAAGTAAGGTGACGAATGAAGTAAAAGTTTACACGTTAGTAAAGCTTATTATGCTTCCTCAGCAATTGTAATTTGTAGCATGTAAAGATGCTATGGTAGAAAGCAATTTATCTTTTGGGATAAATAAGGTGTAAGTACACAGATATTCACAAAATTTAGACTTTTCTTATGATTTGTGGAGAAACCTAATAATTTTGAGGTTCTGATCATTAGTCAATGAGTAAATAAGAAAATCAGTGAATTTTGCATACAAATACCTTCCAAAAAAATGAACATGAACGAAATAAAATGTAATGTGTTTTTTAAGTAAGCAAATAATTATTTGGAATAGAAAATTGAGGCGTGTACCGTAATCCAGACCAAAAATTCGTCAGTGTTATTATTAAACTAGCTATTATGGCACCCAATTCTCCTGTTGCCTTGGATCAAGAAGCGTAACCAACGCTGCCTTAATATTTAACAATGAAGTAACCATCTGTTGCGTTATTATTATTACTATATATTTTTCGTCCACTTTAATCAGTCCACGTGCATGTATGTCTTCGCAGTGCTGGATGAAGCTTCCTCGTCTGCTCCCAAAACGTTGTCATTCTTTCTGACATGGCTGCCCATTCTTTGTCAGTTTTGGTGTATTGTTTTCGTTCAATTGTTTTTAGTTTAAGACTTGTGTTTCTGTATATCAAAATATTATTCTTCTCCTCTATTTTCGATTTTTTGCATTGCTATTCCTAAATCTCCTAAGTATTCCTGGCCTTCTTTGAACCAATTATTTTTTTGTTTTACGTTTCCAAAAATAATTGAATTACTGTTTTATAAGCCTGGTTTTGGGTAATCTTGTGATGTCACAGAAAAATGCAGCTCTCCTTTTTCGCATTGTCTCTATTATTGGCTCACGTTCCTGGTATACCACTTCGTTTGGTAACAATCTCCATTGTCCGTCTGTTTGGTGTTTCTTGTTTATGACTGTTCTAATGATTCTTCTGTCTGCTTTTTGTAGCTAATCAGTTGTTGATTTCATATTTAGTTTGAATAATGTTTCACTAACATATGTTGCTTCAAGTTTAACAGCAAAGCAGTGCAGATTAGTTCTTAATTGTAATACTTTTACGATGATTGAAGATGATTTTTAAAAACCAACATAACCAGAAAATACTTCAATTGCTAACTACTTCAATGAGGATTAATGTTTCGCTTTCTATTTTTCCTTCTGCTTGTTGTTGGGATGGTATTTTGTCAGAAGCACTAACCAAGTGCTTAAAACACATTGCAATAGATATTATTTGATCCGCTAGGTTTTAAAGAATTGGAATTTTTTTATTAAAATTTTATCTATAAGTAAATTGATGGTATGTGCAACACAGGTAAACGGTTTATTTTCATTTCAAAGAAACAAACATCCTTTACATTGAAAACGGAGAATGGAAACTTATTTTAACAATATCGACTCCGAAATCTAAATTTTTATATATCATCCTAAAAAATATCACTCATAAAAATCTAATTTTTCGATATTTCGATATATCGATGTATTATCATCAGCCCTAGCCAGAAGTGGGTCCTGAGTGGTCGTTCAAATTCTACAAACGTGTGTTTGAGAAAACCGAATTTCGGTTTTTCATGAAGACTACAGCCTGTCTTTCTCGGGATATCGTTATTTGTTTAAGCCAATCCGATCTGTGATTATACATTATCATCATGTGATAATTATCAGCCAATTAAACCACCCATTCACTATTATCTTACTCCAGCTACACTGAAACAACACGGGCAATAGGTATTGTAGAAGTTCCAAGAGAATTATGTACGGAGTGGTTTACAAAATCCCACATTTTTCGAGACTTTACTTTATGTAGACTAAAATAAAAAACTAAAAGTGAAAAAGCAACCAATGTCCATTTCCGAAGCTTTTAGGGCCTAATTGTATAAGGTTTAGTGCCCATCTCTTTCAAATGATCCTCACACTACTGTACGAAAATATAAACTTTTATTTGATTGAGAACGTTGATGAAACGTTAGCTGTTTCATTGTTACAGAACTAGTGTTTTTAAATTAAGAGAAAATCCTAGGTATTCTGTTATCAACATCATCAAAAAAAAGTCGAAGGTATTTTAACTAGCTTGCTTTGAAATAGTAGAATCAAAAATCTTCTAGTTTTCTGAATTGCTAATTGCGAATATACAATGCCTTACCATTCCGATGCTTTTTGTATGTTTAGCTGCTTTTTTTTATAAATAAATCGGTATTGTTCATAAGAGATATGATCAATATACTAGGAAAAATTTTATGGACGAGAAATGCGAGACAATGTTGACATGGTCCTTACAAAGGAGCCATCCTGGAATGTTATCTGGAGCTGTGGATGACCAGACCCTGAACTAAAACCAAAAATTGCTTGGTTATTTTCCTACCCTATGCACTAATACATTTTCACAAATATCTGAACATCTCTTCAACATTATCTACTTTCTAACTATGTTATTACACAAAAGAACGTTGCTTTCGGTTCTTAAATTATTTGTTGACCATTACTTTGAGATTGTTTAATTAAATTCGCTCGTACCTTATTTTTCAAATCTGTTACGTATCTAAGAGATAATCTGTCCGTTAAACTAATTTTTTTCCGTAATGTCGAAAACAGTTTTAAGATTGGAATCCTACCTATGACGTTTGAGCCTCTGATTTCAGTCCGTTGCAAGTCCAGCAACCAGAGTTCAGGTCAAAGGAGAAGAATTCCTTTGTTCTTGACGGAAACAAATCGCATTTCACCCGGCACTTTGCGAGCTAAATCAAATTTCTTTCTGATCGGGTTTGTAGAAGTGGGAGCTACTCTCTCTGATATTGTTGGCAGTATTTCAGAGAAGCCGAGTTATATTACAGTAAATGCAGTTTTCCTCTGCAGTGACCGAATCTTATATTAACCCTTGCAATTGGGCTAGTATTCTCCGGCTGTAGAAAACGAACCCCGAATCTTAATTATCTTGTGCTAGTAATGAAATAGATTTGTGGAAATGTATGGCATTAACAGAAATTACCGAGATTACTACTGAAGACGGTTTTGTGATTATGTATTTCATAGCTAATATTCCATTACCTTCATTACCGTTATGAAGAGGAAATAGAGCGCTATATTATTAATTTCTTTCTGTTTCAGGTAAGAAAATAAATCTGCTCGATTTCGTGTTTTTCTACGGATGGCATCCATGTCCGTAAGTATATATTAAGCTAAATATTTAATTTATTACTCTAAAAAATGGATTTGTTGGAAAATGTATCCTTTTTAAATGTAGGTCTACTTCGAAGATTTATTTATCAAAGACTACTTTTAGCAACTGATATGATCCATATAAATATATTCAAGGACAAAAACGTTGGCAGCATTCACAAATCGATGTCCAGCCATGTTAAGAAGGACGTTGTAGCACCGGCCTTCCTTAGTGTGCACTCCTTAATGATGAACTTCACGTGTGTTTGAGGCTGCTCCGAGTTTTCTCAGGAGTGTCCGTATTATTCTACTGCAATGAATAAAGCTCAGTTGAGAAGTTAGACTTTTTTCCATTTCTGTTTCCTCCCTTAATTTAGTTTTTCTATTAGTCTTTTCCTGTTTCAGGGTGTCCAATTTATTAATAATTTTCATACATAGTTTTTGTAGATCTACCCGAGCATCCGAGGACGTAATGTATTGTTTCCTCAGGGTATGTTTCGTCTAGCTGCAGCGATAAAGACACCCACAAATCTCTTATTGTTTTCCGCAACTGAGTGTATCCATGGCAGGTTACTATCTACCTCGGGGATGTATTGATCCCAGTTTGCTTCTTTAAGTTCCACTCGGTTTGAGAATGGATCTGATAACTGCTACATCAAGACCAATACTGATTAGTGTGGGTCTGTGTTGGCTTCTTACAAATTCTGAAGGTATCTCCTTGAGTGGTCTAAAGATTTTCTTTCATCTGCAGAAAGGAAAACCAGATCAGGATTGGTGTCGGATTGCCATCCAGCAGAATGGATTGTTTTCTTTTCTTAAGCATCAAAGGTGAGATACAGGTCAATAGACGTTATACATAGTAAATGTCTCTCGATTTTCATCAGAAATTTTTATGTAATCCCAGGATGTATTTCGGCTGTTAAAATCTTCTGCGTGTATGCAAGGTTTTGGCAGTAACGGAGTTTGCCATTTGGAAAGAGGTGGTTAATAAACTTAAGCAATGGTTAGATTGTTGTGTTTGGCAATTATTATTTCTATTTCATTGACTTTTTGACAGCTCACTTCCGAGATATTGCAAATGTTACTTTTGGCATACATGGCTGATGCGTGTGTTTGTGAGGGATGTCTCGTTAACTTTCTGTATCCTGCAATCTTGTCCCTGCTTTCCAAATCTTTACCGAGCGTGGTGGTGTAACGGATAGAGTTCTGTCCTCGCATTCGGGATGACGGCGGTTCGAATCCCCGTCCGGGCATCCAGATTTGGGTTTTCCATGGTTTTCCAAATCACTCCAGGCAAATGCTTCCTTAAAAAGGCCATGGTTGAATTCCTTCCTATTCCTTGCCCCCATCCTTACTCTTCTCTAAATACCTCGCTGTTGAGAGACGTAAAGCAGTTAAAAAAATCTTTTTTCAGTCATGTGGGTTTCTTGAACTGCCGAGATATCGATTTTGATTACAGTAGCTGTTAACTAAGGTATTCACATTTAGCATTTGTTAATCCCTGTGTATGTAGGCTACTTGGAGAATGTGAGCGCTGGGTCGAAACGTTCTGGTCGGTTGGCTCTGACAAAGCGTGGTGGGTGAACGGTTAACGTCCTGGCCTCGCATTCGGGAGGACGCGGGTTCGAATCCCCGTCCGGGCATACAGATTTGGGTTTTCTATGGTTTCCCCAAATCACTACAGGCGAATGCCGGGATGCTTCCTTCAAAAAGGCCATTGCCGAATTACTTCCCATTCCTTGTCCTCAGTCCCATCCCGCCTCTAATGACCTTAGCCGTCGATAAGGCGTAAAGCAATAAGTAAGTAAGTAAAAAAAAAAAAAAAAAAAAAAAAAAAAGTTGGCTCTGTCGAGTGCCGTTGTTACGTGTTTTCATCTTCTGATGTTGCTTCGCGTGACCGTGAGAGATCCGAGATATCGTTCGGTCGCCTATTGTGTAGATTATCAGCCGTTCTGCGTACACCACAAGGAGGTTATCTATACGTTGTTCCCCAAAGATCCGTTTTGAGCTTTTAATATTGCGAGTACATAAACTGCAAGCTGACAGCATTGTGTACGCCTGTATGACGATACCTTAAATTCATGCAGTTGTAGTTGCTATGAAGACGATAGCACCATAATTAGAAAAGTTCAAAAAAATCATGAGCGTACTGTTACTGTTACTGTTTATTCCGGTTAATCTTTTGCGTTCCTTCACGATTTAAACCTGCGCGATGTGAAGTTGGGAGATCAGCAACACAGCATTAGTAATCTTACGAAAGTAACTAAGGAGTGTAGACACATATGAACGGACATGAAATGTGCTTGGAACACAGTGGTGCAATGAGGAGGAAAATGATGAAGCAAGAATTAATATGGGCTGCGTTCAGGACTACGGAGGTGTTAACATTGCACTATTATTGTTATTTATTACTAGCTGCCTCGACAGAATTCTTTCTGTCAAAAGTTATTGTCCTATCGTAGTCCAATAGAAAAAATAAATAAATAAAACGTATTACAGAGTGATCACTTGATTTGATGTCTCAATAATAAACAACGATTACTAACAAAAATAAGTTTTCTATTTCATACACTGCAAGACGTTAGTAATAATGTGATGATATTTCTATTGTAATCATTTATGGTCCACGATATTTTTTGTTTTATTACCTGGCGCGTAAACAAATAAAGCTGAACGTTTTCCAAGGCCGGAGAAGGCAACATACATCTGTCCATGAGAGAAGCATGGGTTTTCAACATTAACGCCGCAAACACTCAAAGACTGACCCTGGGATTTATTTATGGTCACAGAGAAAGCAGGCCGCACTGGAAATTGCAGTCGTTTAAATTCAAATGGTACGTCAGTTGGTGCCATTGGAATGCGATGGATCAACACATCTTCTCCCTTATATTTCACATTGTTCAGTAATTTTTTCACTGTAAGCCGTGTGCCATTAAAAAGACGCGGTTGGTTGATATTTCGCCACATTATAACCACCGACCCTACTTTTAATTGAAGATTATGTGGCAGCAATCCTGGCAAATCCAGTGAGTTCAAAAATTCTGGTGGATAGTTGACGACATCATCTTGGTTAGTTGCGCAATCAACTGATTTGTATGTCCTTAGTTCACCCGCAATTTCATTTTTAATTTCGAAATTTATTTAATTTACGTCCATGTTTTTGTCTCTGTAATATAGTTCGGTCGTTCAACCAAAAAATCGACAGGAAATGTAATGCAGCCAGTCAAAACGTTTACAGGGATTTTATCATTACCAATGCCAATGATTTATTTTGAAAACATTTCTTCAGATCGATCATTTTGCAAGTCCAAAGATAATCATAAAGCGCCTTTGATTTGTTTTGATTGACTGGCAGTAATATTATATTCGTTGGTGACACGGAAACCTTTTTTTTTCCTTCGAACTTTATTTTGGGCAAGCATAGATTAATATCCATACAGTCTAATCAACTTGAAGGCGTACCAGAGCTAATCCTAACATGCCTTTGTTTTGTTTTGTTTTGATTGGCTGGTTTGTATGGGAAAAGAAAGGTGTTGATTTTACTATTTTCCTCGCAATTTTTACGTTTTTTCTCTCCATAAGAACCTTCCTTGTATATTAACGAAAATATGAAGGAAAAAAAAATAGACGAATTGGTCGAACCGTACTCGAGTTTTGCACTTAGCAACACATTTGGCGATTCATTTTTATTTATTTAGAAGATTTTAAAAGTTAGAAAGTATTGTTACAGCCAATTCAACCATCGTGAATTCTACCGGAACATAGTTTAAAACGAATGCAACCCATCACCACAAGGCTTACCAGAACATTGCATTCTTAAAATAATAGGATAAGTGTGGCTCGACCGGCAGACGATAATGCATATCGCTTCTCAACTGAAATACCAGTAATCGATTTTGCTTTTTAGGTATTCTTAATATTGCATCCTTCTAAACTGATACATTCTATTTTCATAGTCGAAATTTTCGTGGTAGGCGGCATGGGTGTAAATGTAAACACACTGAACAAATAAACACACAATTGGTTTTCGAGAGAATCGAAAATTTAAAAGCAACCAAGAAAATGCCACGCACGGAGGAAATAATGATAACACGTACGTCACTGATATTATTTTCGCTGATCACACGCAGGCATAGATTAATATCCATAGAGCCTAATCAACTTGAAGTCATACCAAAGATAATCCTAACGCGCCTTTGTTTTGTTTTGATTGAGGGAAAAGAAAAGTGTTGTTTTTACTATTTTCCTTCCAATTTTTGCATTTTTTCTCTCCATAAGAACCTTCCTTGTGCCTAATATTAAAAAAAAGAATTAGCCGAATCGGTCGAGCCGTTGTCGAGTTTTGCGGTTATCAACACATTTGGCGATTCATTTTTATTATATAGATATAGCTTCGTTCTGGGTATTCCACAATGAGTTTCTTAGAGCTGGCGAAGTACATGGACAAGAAATTGCCTATGTTGTTTATAATTAAACTTCCTGTTTATTGCTTGGAGAGAAAGCCTAGCAATTTGGAAATGAGGATTACCGCAATGTTGATTGAACTTACTCTCCCCCAATGCAAGGTCTGAATGCTACCGATCACCCACCAGAATCGCTGAAAACTTTTAGAATTTTGAAACTTTTAACTCGAGTACACCAAAAAATTGTCTTAAGGGAACAACAATATAAAATTGTAAAACTAACATGAAAATCTGTACAAACATTAATAGAATATACAACACTGGAATGATGATGAAAGAGCAGCTGATGCTTGCTCTTTGTCAAGCAGTTGTGGTGGAGGTTATTGTCTTGGACATTTGAGATTTAGTTAGTTATCTTCTGGTTTGTCTTTACGTTTGCTCCTTTCCTGTATCATTAGTATGGGATAGAAAGTGGTCTTCTGTTTTTATCAACAGTCATGTTGTAGTCGCCGAGGCCGGCGGTTAGAGGGTTTGAAGACTTAGCAGCTGCCCTGTAGAAGTTTCTACGGATAGTCTTAAATCTATCAGTTAGCAGCGGGATACCTGCATCTGCATGCAGGTCCTTGGTTGGAACCGGAACGTGAAGGGCACGTCGCAGCGCCCGGTTTTGCATTTTTTTTTGCAGTTTGGCCAGCGAGGGTCTGGACGCGTACCTCCACACCGTGCACGCGTATTCAATGATCGGGCGGTCCAAGCTGAAGTAGACATTAACACCTGTTCTTGGGGCTAACGCGCTATCCCTATTAAGCACAGGGTTTAGCTCCTGTAGATGAGTAGCAACTCGGCGGTGTAGATCCTGATGTGAGGTCACGCCAAGATATTTGATTGTGCGCGACCATTCAATTACTTCCACGTTTGGTGTGAGTATTGGGGCAGGTTGTTGTTGAGGTTGGTGTTCCCCCAATCGCCTTGTCAACATAATAGCCTGGGTTTTCGCTGTATTTAGGGAGATTCGCCATCTCCTCACCCATGCAAGTGTCTGCTGCAGTACTTCCTGAAGTCGACTATCTGCAACGGCTTTTAGCCTGTGCGTGACGAAGAAAGCAGTGTCGTCAGCATATAGTGTGGTTCGGACAGAGGCTGGGGCCGTGATGTCGGCAGTGTGTAGATTGTACAGCATGCGTCCTAGCACTGACTCTTGCGGTACTCCAACATTGATAGGTCGTCGTGAGAAAAAGTGATATGAATTGAATTGAATGAATAATAGGAAGGATGATCTACAACTCTGACTAGGAATGTTCTTCCGCACAGGTAGCTCTTTAGTAGCTTAATCAAAGGGCCGGGGATATCCTATTGATAAAGCTTACACAGTAGTCCATGATGCCAGACGGCGCCAAATGGTCGAGCTATATCCAATGTTACAAGCGCTTTGAAATTAAAGGCAGTGGTGGCTCGTTCAACAATTCTCATAATCTGTTGCGGGGCCTAATGTCTACGCTGAAAACCAAATTGGAACTTTCATTCTGAATATGAGTATTTAGCCTCTTTAGTAGTAGCCCCTCAAAGACCTTACTCAGAGCTGGCAGCAGACTAATTGGTCGGTGGTTTTGGGGAAATATACTGTCTTTGCTAGACTTCTGGACTGCTATGACAATAGCTTCCTTCCAACATCTCGGCAACTTTTGCAACTGGAGTAAGCAGTTAAACAAACGTGCCAGTTAGGGGATGGCTTCAGATGATAGGTTTTTCAGGATCTGATTCCGAAGCTGATCTTTACCCGGAGCTTTTCGCCGGGGTAGCTGTGTGATGGTGCTCCGGATTTCCTCTTCAGAGATCTCATCAATTTTGTAATCATAATCAGTTGATAAAAATTGTGCAAGGTGTCCACGTACTTCTGCAGAGTGTGTTTCATCGTCATCATCCGCAGGCCTTAACTGCCTCTCACAGTGATCAGCCAGCGCATTGGCTTTGTTCTTCCACCACGCAGATGGGGTATAGGGACACGTCGCTTGGCGAACCTCCTAGTTTCAGACCAAAGACTGCCATCCTGCATAGCTAGGGAGATGAGTATAGCTGACCATTCCCTGTTCCGATGCTCATTGAGGGCCACTTTAAGCTCACGTTGAAGCCGGTTAAGAAGTCGCCTGGTATGAGGTAGCAGAGTGAACTTCCATTCTTTGGACACTCAGTTTTTGTGCCTGATTTGTTCAACGAGTAGAGGTGGCAGTAGCCTGGATTGTTTTCTGGTACCGGATGGAGGTGTAGAGTTTTTGGCAGCCTGGAAAACGGCAGCGGAGAAATTCTGAAGTTCGATGTCCACATTAGGTGCATTTAGTGGGTGTGGAATGGAAGCTTTAAAGATTTCACGAAAGCTGTCCCAGTTTGCCTTACTGAATTGAAGGAGTTTTCTGGTTGGTGTTGCCACGTGCCAATCTCAATGTGCTTCATAACCAGTGAATGGTCAGAGGACAGTCTGTTGATGTTGCTAGCAGCTACAAATCCGGTGATGCCTCTAGTGATGACGATGTCCAGCACATCGGCACGGTTACTGTTCCCAGGTTGATGAGTTGGTTCATCTTGCCCCAAACTTAGAAGTTGTGCCTATGAGAGAGGCGATAGAGTTGGTTTCCAGCAGTATTTCTTGCTGTGGATTTCCAATCCGGATGTTTAGAATTTAGATCTCCACCAATCAGAATCTTACCCTGATGGTAAGTAGGTTCAGGAAGTCGTCTTCTACTATGCGTTGACGTGGTGGTCTATAAGCAGCTATTAAAGTGATTGGTCCTACCGTTGTGCCGATCTTAATAGTACAGGTTTCAAGTTGTTGCGTTGGAGGCGGATGAATAACATGGTGGGGAATGTCATGTTTTATAAATACAGCAACACCTCCTCAAGCTGTTTGTCTATCATTACGGTGGCAACAGTAGTTTGCTACCGCAGTTCTTAAACCAGCCTTTAGGTGAGTCTCAACTTGAAGACGTTCTCTTCACGTAGAAATTGCCGGAACTCGCCGAGTTGTTGATAAATGCCACACGCGTTCCAGCCCCATAGTGATAGGTTCTCACTGTGAGTCCTGTTCATGGCTGGTTTATATATACTCAGACTAATCGCGCCTGCAAGCCGGCATTACTGCAGCCTTCATGTCATCTGCGAGCTGGCCAATTTTAGTGGCACAGACGTCAGCATGTTGAGCAATGTCCCGACGATGTTGAGAAGACTCTCCATAGTGCCTCCGTCATTGTCGGCACAGGATGTTTACATGACTGGTGATTTGTGTCTTGCTGCTCTACTAGGGAGGATTGAGTGTATGTATGCTGTGGGACTCCACTAACTGCAGCACAGTATTTGGTTGGAGAGTTGCTTCTGGTCTTCCGCGGAACTGGTGGATTTTCTTCCTGTAGCTGTTTTTTGGCACATGTCTGCACAGGTTTGTTGGTCACCGGGGCAGACAACTTCTTGTACTGCCTTGGTTTATTTTGACACTCAGTTGGCTTCTGAAGATTTTGGGTATTTTCAGAGCATCCAAGGGGTATTCCAGATTTCTCTTGTTTCCTAGAATTCTGATTATTTGCCACGTCTCGCTTTCTTTGCGCAGCAGCTGCCTGTCCTGCAACAATTCCACGTTGTATACCACGAGCAAGTTTAAATCCTGTGCAGCGTTTATAAACGGGCTATATGTTGGCGACCACAATTAGCACATTTGGGGGTGTTTTCTCCTTTCCTCAAGGTGCAATCACTGGACAAATGAGGACCTGTGCACTTAACACATACAGATGGCATGTTGCAGTGTCATGCCGAGGTTTTGATGGTCTGTGGTAGCTTCTGGGTAGTCGTGTTGCCTCTCTTCGATGTCCATCTGGGGTTGAAGATCGAGGAAAGCTGCTTCTCGTCCGTGCTGTTGCTGGTGGAGATCTGGGCGACGTTTTGTGGAGTCGTGGGAGTCTGAAGTTCCTCGTTGCCCCAGGCTCCATCTTCATCTGCATTCGCCACTCTGTATAATGTGCGTAGCGCTACGCCTACTGACTGACTGGTTAGTGTTGTTGGTTCAGGATTTTCGGCCATAGTGTTCCGAGACTGGGTCTCCGGAACACTACGGTGGTGACTAACGTATCTTTGTGCTTTTCTTTGTGCTGGTTCTTACCATCTTTAGAAATATTACTAATGAACAGTTGATGAAGGCACTAGTGCACCGTAACCGGGAAATGTTGTCCGAGAGTTTAGCTGCTTCACTTGACTCGATTGAGAAAAGTCGAGCGTCTGTACGCTACGGCGACTCGATGTAGACTCCGTTCAACTAAACTGTACACAGTTCATGACATGGTTGTTATGGACAACGGCATGCTGTGAAATAATAAAATAGGCCGCTGGTTTAGTTGTTCAACTTAATAGTCTCTGTATTAATACACATGCAAACAATGCAACATGTTAATACACAGAACAGCTATGTGAGTAATACTGAAGTGTGCTGTTAAAAACCTTTCAGGAAGTCAACTCAATCTTCTGAGCAAAGTAAAAGAAAAAGAAATGAAGCATACACGACAATCCAGTGCAAAGCGCGAAAATACTTAAGAGGACAAACACGGGATGTAAATATAGAGGGAATATTTTAACTACATATATGGATATGATAAGCAGTCGCTGTTGGCGATCAGAGGATATAGTCATGGAAAAATAATATGCCAAAAATACGAGGGGTACCCAAAAATAACCTGAATAGCACGGCCGTGGGCGGAACTTGAGTAGGACGCGTTTCTGCCGTTATACGTTTATACGTTTATACGTTTATAGCCCAAGTGCCGCCTGTGTTGTTGACCTAGCTTTTTCTGTTAATCTGCAGTGATTGTTTTTGCTAGGGCTGCTTTGTTATTGTTTCTTTTTTGATTATTGCAAGTTCAAGTGAACAACGTGCAACTATGAAATTTTGTTATCTACTCAGTAAATATGCTGCTGAAACTGTTTTATTGTTGAAAACAACAGCTTACAAAGGTGATAAGGTTGTTTTGAAAAAAAAAAAATTACAAATACATAGCTTTTAAAATAACTCCGTTTTTTTAGGTGCACCCTCGTATATCGGAAAAAAATGCTTTTGGTTTCAAAACACTAGGAGGCCACGTACACTTAATGCAGAATTAAACATAAGAACCCCGTAGACTTACGTAAAATGACGCCTGAGACTCGTAAGAAAGGAACTAGCATCTTCTTAGCGCTACAGTGTTTTCTCAGTCTTTCTGAACATCTACTCTGCGAAACAAATAAAGGGAATATTGAAAAAAAAAATGTTTCAATAACTGTATCGCCCACAGACATGGTCGATACTTACAGAGAACTATGGGTGTAAAATTAAACTGATTGATTAAACAATTAAACAAATTAACTGCAAGAATAGATCAATGATTCAATACGGCCATTTCAAACGGGAAACCCGCGTGCTGCGTGTAAAAAATGTTATTGGCTTGTGCCGTGATGTATTATCGCGCGCCTTTCCGGAGGACAATGGACAGGGAACTGCCGCGAACCGAACCAAAGCTGGCGGAAATTTATGTCACACGGTGCGGCGGTTGATGTAGAGGCCACCAAACACTGGGCAGACGAGGAGGAAAGACTCTTTTGCCTTTACTACTCGCCGCTGCCGTGGAACAAAACAATAAACAGGCAGAAACTAGGGATGTTACGGAGCTTTACATCCGCATCCTCAAGTGCGGAACTTTCGCGTAAAATCCTACATCCGCAACATTTATTGCGGATGTATAGCGGATGTTTTGTTTACATTGCAATAGATATTTTTTTCTCTTTAGACGAGATTCATCGCTTTGCCAACATCAGTGTTTTTTTTTTTTAATTAAAATACCAATGAGCTGAACGGTTTTATTAACTAAGCGACGAATTTACAAGTTTGAACATGCATGTAAAGTAAAGCGGTCCAACTTACAGGATATCCGTTTGAACTACTGTAGGATGCGCTCACCGATTCACGCTAGTTAAAGGGGTACATCAAAATGATTCAACCAATTCTTTCCACTCGTACTTTCTCGCGGCATACAATATGTCCTTATCGCACAATCGAATCATGATCTAATGCCGCAGCTTGTTGGAAAGCAAGGACCCGCGTTCGTTGTCCTGCATGTAGTCCTCTAACCCCTTTCACGGCCCATCAAAAGTTCTTTATCGAAAGTCGGATCATCGTAGATCCTACAGGTTAGACTGTGAATCGGCCACTAGAGCTGTGGAAAGACAGGTGGCGGGCACGGAGATGGACGGTGGCTTGGCCTTGTGTTTGACGCTTGAATTAGTCGAGCAGCGAACTCCGTAAAGTTCAGTTGAGTCTTTTAGACGCGTGAGTCGTTATGTAAATAATTTAATTCACTTTCATGTTTTTTGTTGTTGAAAGATGAGGCAAAAAATAAATCAGTGTGGCAGTATTATATGGCAATAGACGTTATTCATAAAAAATGTAGAATTTGGCGTAAAAAAAATAGTTATTTTGATTTTAAGTTTATTTTTGATGAAATATTAAAATCTAAATAATTGTAAATTGATATTTTCACTTCCGCTTCCGCAAAACATCCGAATCCGCGGATGTAAAGGACTGAACATCTGCATCAGAATCCACATCCGCAATATGACTTCCGTTACAACCCTAGAAGAAACCATGCCAGCGAGCACTGAGCTGTACTCTGAAATGAGAATGACAAGTTCACTGATAACTGCTCATTTTGGAGGAAAGTGTTCGTGGGGAAAAAAAGAACTTTAGTTTACGGTGTCAGGCGAATTTATCTTACATGGTAGAACTACGTGGTTATATTTGAAACCCAGTTTGTGTAATTCCAAAACACGTTTCTCTCCCAGGGGTAATCAAATAGTAGGTTACACTTAGTCAGAACGTTTTGAAAAGACGTGACTTTTTCATGAATTTGGTAACAACACTTTAAGTTCGACTTTAACATATCGATACCGTGAGCAATTGATGTTTTCAGCAGTCAACTGTTCCTTGTTAACAATCGTGGAAACTTTTACAGTTGAGGTGCCCAAAGCATTCCGTGTTTAGGTTTTTATGGTAGAAAAAGTGCTTGGTCGCAGAAGTTCACAAACAGGTGTGTGAAGTTTGAGGTTAACATGTCATTTCGAGGCAAGCCGTGGAGAAACAGTGAGATATATACGGTACAAGAACAATCGCACCGACAACACGATTTACTATCGTGGTGGAGAACCAAGCGCATCGGTTACCTATGACAACGTGACGCACATTAACGACTTAATTTAGTGAAATGGGCGAGTAATATACGAAGAAGGCCCTCAAAAAATCATTACTCAAGTTCTTGAGTATCGAAAACTTTGTGCCTCGGTTACTGACAGACTGCACAAATTGAAGCGGAAAGTAGTAAAATATACTATCTACAACATTGACTTTCGTGTTTTTAAGTCCAAGAAAAATGAGCTAGTAAACGAGTGTTGCGACTGAAATTATGAAGTGGAATCTGCCATTTTCTCCTGGTGTGCCCGTTATGGATGCAAGTTTATCAAAGCAGAAATTGTTAAGTAGTAAACTAATGTAGTAATAATGACTTAGACTCAAGGCTTCTTACCGACTGCGCAAACCGACCCTACCCTACCGGGTACAGGGGACCTACAGTTTAAATGTGGAACGCATAAACAGTGGTCAGAAAAATACAAAAACTTGTACTGAAACCATGAAGAAATAGAGAGTTTGGTATTACGCATTCAACAAAAGTTTTACAATTGAATTTCCTTGCCAGTTTTCTTATCTTTTTAGTGCGAAGAGTGCGGAAGTCTCTCCTCTTTATAAATTGTTCACCTGAAGCAAAGAGAAATGAGGAATCAATTGGAGTTGGTTCCAGTGTAGCGGTATAGCTAAGCTAGTGCACAGTGCCCAAGACACCCTGTTTGTCAGGCAACAAACAAAATTAAGGCCCTTGTTCAAGGCTATGCGAATCTCAAAGTTTCTTCTTTCTCCAACAGCCTCGAAAACGTGAACGTTATGTGTCCACATCCTAACCTACGCTGCGTGGCAACATTTATGAAGTCTCAATAGGATAGTAATTTTTCTTGCAGCCTTATAACCACAGCTGTCTCGCTACTAATAGAAATAAACATAAAGCATTAATTATTTTTTCTCTACTCAGAATCACTTTCTGTAACTAAGGTTTTAGGTGATATTTCAGACGAACTGCTTCGGACACGATAGTGGTTCGTTCAAGGTAGGTGCGTGGTTGGTTGGTAGTTGTTTGCTTGGTTGCGAAAAATAAATCAATATCTGTATGGCGCTACTTTTAACAAAGAAAAGTAGCAAATATCCTTTAATATTTTAAAGAAGTGGAATGTAGTAAGTAGACACCAACTTATATGTATTTGCATGTTTGCATACGTATTTGCATATTAAGCCTATTTTCTCCTGTTTTAACTAGCGACGATGCATATTTTCGCTAAATTTACAATATTTTTCGGTAGTGTACCTAGTTACTAAACAAAATCTTAAATTGTAGCCGGCAGTACAGCTCTTAGTCTACGACGACTCGCTGAAGAACTACGACCCACATTTGGGAATGTAAATAAACTGATTTCATCAACAAACAAAGCGTTTGTCAAGTCACGTTCTCGTAATAATGTCCATTAAAAAATTGCCAAATGTGCCTTTACCTCCGGAAACAGTGGTAACTCGATGGGCGACGTGGATTGAAGCAATACTGTTTTACAATGAACACTTCTAGGCCATTAAAGGTGTAGTAAAGGACTTTCATAGTGGAGAGGCTATGGTAGTTGTCAGTACTAGGGAGCACTTAACAATTCTAGTATTAAAATAATAGCTATGATTAGCATTCGTTTTTCCCCATATATGGTACTTGCGAGTATTAAAAAGCTTGAAAGTCAAGGTTTGACGTTGGCTGAATCTATTCAGTTAATGAATAAAATCGGCATTGCTGGAGGTATTCCTATGTAAACTTAAAGTGAAGCCTGAAAATATTTTAAACAATAACCTAGGTTTTCAACCCTTGTGTCAAATTGATAGTTTTATTAATGGGACGAGTGAACTTTTCCCGGAAACAATGACTGCTAACACAGCACACAATTTAAAATTATGACCAATTAAATCAGTGAATTTGGAACGGACCATATCCACTTATAAAAATATTCTGCGAGATCGAAAAAACAATCTTACTATTGAATATTTGGATCAGTACCCGATTGCTTACGTTTAGGAAAGTGGAAAAAAAGTAATTGTTAACTATCGAATTTATAAATGTGTCATTCAACTACTTAGTAATTAAATGCTGATGTTGAAATAAAAAATCGACATATTACTGTTTTAATATTATATAATGTTGCATATTTTGACATTTCTTACACTTTTCATGCATATTTTAATCATTTTTCATGTATATTTGCTTGCGAATTTCTAGCTTTTTGAGTTGCATATAATCCGGTCTCTAGTAATAACCAATTATTCAAACTGTCTGATGTAACGCAATGTAAATATTTTACTAATCTTCCATTTCATGGGATGCTTTATCGCTCAGTAGCTCGTGAAGTTGATAAACGAATTTTGTTTCTCCGTAATAAATGTTCTTGTTCTTCGTTTTGAAACTGCTGTTTTGTATCCTAGGAGCGGAGTTTATCGCGCTACGAGGAAGCTCAGTGAGTCAGAGAAAGTGAGTTAGGCTCTTTTCACACCATACTGTTTTGACCGAACGGTAGAAACTCGAACGATACAAATCCCAAAGGGCATAAATGTTCACACTATACGGTTTCTGTACGGCTTTTTTCTTTTACAAGCCCTGTGTTTTGAAAGGTGTACTGTTAGATTATAATGAATCGTAAATAAATCATTGCATTAATGTTATATAACCGTCGACGAAAGAGAAAAAATATAAATTTATATTCTATTTTCTGCATACTTGTACTATTTTCTTATTCTTTTAGGTGACTAATATGTTGGACACTGAAAAAAATCTATAGAAATTAACTCTATATGCCTTTATTTAACAACTAGCTCGTACCCGCGACTTCGTACGCGTGGATTAATTTTTTTTTTTTTTTTTGCCAGAATTAAATATAGAAAGTTGTTGGTAACGAAGGATTGGTACCAAACAATATCGAGTCGGAATAATAAGACAGGAAAGCTATCACTATATCATTGTACCGTCGAACCTCTCTCTTGAAGAGAATCAATTTCCAACATATTTCTGTCACTATTCGATAAGTTCTCAAAATTTCATGACTACAATTGTTAATCATACTGGAAAAAATATCCTGTGCCCTTCATACAGATTTCCTTATAAAATTCCATCACAACGATATAGCCATTCAGTCGTCAAAACGTAACCAAAAGACAGAGACTTACTTCCGTATTTATAATAATATTACTGTGGTTCACACTCACTCACACACTGACTGCGAACAGCACCCGAGTGATCATTATAACGTAAAAGACTGTACACCTACAACATTGCAAGACCACCAACGATTTGCCTCGCATTGCACCCCTAACTTTCTAATATCTACAGTTTAACATTCAATCCGAATAACCTACGGCCCAGGCCTGACTCTTACGATGAAATTTTTTTTTTTAAATCTTAGCCTCGACAGAGATTTGAACCGGAGACCACGACGTTCGTAAGCAAGCGCTTTAACCACTGAGCTGTCAGTCCACTACACGGAAACACGGTACGTAGACATCCACATCCAATGTGTCTGTCTATCGCCGTATTTCGAAGTTATGAGACAACGTGTGTTATTTATGCAGATAATTTTTCAACCAAATGTAGACAGTATTTTTCTGCTTGTTTCAAAGAATAAGCGTGCAAAGTTTCATCGAGATCGGATGAAAATTGTGAATTTGTATGAAGAACAAACAAACAAACAAACATTCATCTTTATATATAAAGATGGAACACAGCAGAATAAAATACAAAGATGACAAAAAAATAACGAAGTAATACATAACCAAACACTAACTACAATGAATCGAGAGCAAGACCATTCGATTGAAAACAGTCTAATGTGAAAGCGTGCATTTGGCCGCGTACGCCACTCAGTTATATGTCGCCGTCCGGCTGCCGTGTGTTGCGGTGGCAGTGGACGGCGTTTTGCCGTCACCGTGTAGTGTGGAAGGGGCTCTTCTTCACGCTACTGAAAGAATGTCGCCGTACGATTTTCTGCCGTCCAGTTAAAACCGTTTAGTGTGAAAAGAGCCTTTAGTTGCTGCGCACACGGTACAGATTCGAGGACGTTTGTTCTGCGACGAGAGTTAGATCGTTGTCGTTGTAGTGATCTGCCCAGGGAACAGAGTCCTGCTAGGCACAGGAAGGGCCACGACGTGCCGCTCCGCCGAGCAGAAGGGCCGCACAATGAGGGCTCTGGAGTGACCGCCCGGTACGCACAATGAGCCGGTAACCAGCAAGGGAAGCGGTACCGCCAAGTTACGCAACACATAGAGCCTCAGGGTGGAAAACCTATTCACTGCGGAGCACTTAAATAGTGTACAGCAAGGCGTCCAAGTTTGACGGACGAAGCTGTTCTCCCTAGCACAGGTCACTGACTTCGGCAGACATAGGTACCGTGGCAAGTTCTTTTCCTCCTCATGTACAGATGTCAAGAGATTGTTTTCTTGTATCATTTTCTTCGATAAATTGTTTGACTGTTTAACTTCATGTACAATAAACCTGAACAAAAGTTAGACGAAAGAATACAACATTATTGATTTACTTATTCACATTTAATTACTCGAAAAATTAATGGCTTCATTCTTATCTTCTGAATAGAAAACAGGAAGTGTTAATGGAGAATGGGGTGAAGGGGTATTAAGCAGATGTGGGGTACCTCAGAGTTCTGTATTGGGTTCACTTTTGTTTTTAAGACGTATGTATGATCTACCCTGTGTTGCATCTAAAAACTCAAAATTTGTCCAATTTGCAGATGACACAAAAATATGAATTAAAATACTCCAGATTTATCTACAGAATATATTTCAAATTATTTCTTTGACCTTATTAATAAATGGTTTACAGCAAATGGCTTATGTTTAAACTTTGATAAAACTCAATATATGCAATTTCAGTACATCACACAGATTAACACCAAACAAAGACATAAAATATGCAGGCCAGTCCATTCAAAAGGCAGAGTGTGTGAAATTACTAGGTTTGCATATTGATCATTATTTAAATTGGAAGGTACATGTTTCTGACTTACTAAAGCGATTGGGTGCAGAAGCATTTGCAATTCGTACAATTTCGGCTATCGGTGATCTCTGTATGAGATAGCTAGTTTATTTTCCTTATTTTCACGTATTAATGTCATATAGAATAATAATCTGGCGAAATTCTACCTATAGTCCAGTAAATAGGTGCTCAAAAGGACCCTTAGCTGGAAAGTTTTGGGGTAGTTTTGATTTCTTCCATTTCATATGTTTTTTGGGGTGCTGAATCCAAATCTGAGGTTTGCTAACAAAATTGCGTGACGGAACATTGAAAAAATTGCAAAAAAGGGCTAAAAATCTCTTTTTTTGGAGGTTTTTTGCTTATAATTCTAAACCTATCAACTTTTCGCAAGTAACTTCCCTATTCAAAATGAAAGTACATCAAATTTCCTACAAATTTCACCCTTAAAGTTTTTTTCTCGGAAGAAGCGTTCGGGCTCAAGCGCTAGTTGAAAATTGGCGTATTTTGCTTATCTCCGCAAAAACGCACTTATTCCACTCCAGAACGCAAATTTACTATCAAAAGCTGTCAATATTAGTGATTTCCTGCTAGTTTTAAGTTGAATACAATGTAGTCTAGTTTTAATTTTTATCTAAACTTTTTTTTAAATAAAAAAAAAATCAAAGAAGGTCGATGTTTACGGTTTCAGTTCCGAGGTCCATTTGTGGGGCTGTAACCACCTATTCTACTATTGCATCTAACGTGTTTATTCAATATCTTGATCTTCTTAGCTAACATACGACACCCTTATAGTATCACAGAATAATTCATTCATTATTATTTAATCCTGTAAATGTGGCAGCACTGATGAGCAGGCGGCTGAGAATGGCTCACGAGGGGTCATTCTCACTCATCTGCCTCTCTCCATCAGTGGAATATCTACGAATTTTCCGAACCCGGAAAAAAACTATAAGATTGCTGCCACCGCCCCGAGATGGGCATGAAAGGAATACATCGGATTGTTGGTGGTGATTATCACGCTGTAAAGTTCAAACGAATCGAAAGAGTGCAGCCTCTTACGATTATGAATAGCTCTGTTCAGGTCAGGGCTGCAGTTATAAATACAATTAGACTTTTTCAACGAATGACCATCGTGAAACATTCAGATGAAGAGCTGAGAACGTTTCTGAGTTACGAACTTAGCTCCTATTCTCTCTCTCTTTTGATGAGCATGGAATAAGGGAAGGAACAAAATGGAGCTTATACAGGGATTTTGTGCAAACTGAACAGTCGAACTTGAGTAATATGAAATATGTTATTTACTGAGGGTTTTTGATACATCGGGTCAAATGGGAACAAGGCCAAATATATGCAGAAATTTGCAGCAGTTTATGTCTCATATATTAAGTCACACTATAAACCAAATGCCATTGTCATTTTCGATGGGTACGCTGACGAAGCTCATGAAAATACCAAGCGCCTAGAAAGATTGAGAAGAGCACAAATAAAACAAAGTGCTGCTATAGCATTTAGTGAATCGATGGTCCCCATTGTCTCGCAGCAGAATGTTCTAGCAAACTTCAAAAACAAGAGCCGATTGATAAATATGATAATATAAAAAATTTCACAACAAGCAGTGGAGGATGCTAATACCCTGATTATCACAACAGCTCTAAAAATGGCCTCTGTGACAGTGGTTGGGGAATATATCGATCTTTTTGTGATTTTGATTGGCCTGTTTAGCCATAACATAAAGAATATCTTATTTATGAAACCTGGAAAAGGAAAGGAATCTCAGGCCATTTACAATCCTCATCTTACCGGCAAAACCATATCGGACCATATATTGTTCCTGCACGCGATGAGTTATTGTGACACCACTTCTGCTTTGTTCAATCAGGGTAGATTGAAGTCCTGCAGAAGAACAATGACTTACTACGAGTTATTGATTCTTTCAAAGACCCTCATGAACATCAGGAAGACATTGGCGAAGCAGGAAACATGTTTCTCATGTGTGAGTGGAGACTTTCCCGGCGTATCGATGCAACAAAATCTTCTCGTGTGTCCCGCCGGATGGTGGTGTAAAAACGCGACGTTTCGACAGCTGACTCTGCTGTCTTCATCAGGTATCTGGCAGTTGTTCTCAGCTGACTGTCTCTGCCTCGACTGGCTTTGTTCCATTGACCAGCTTGCCAAGTATCTGACAAGCCTTCTGAGCCCCTTTGTGGGTCGTTGTTGTCATCACGTCAGGTATTCGACGGAATTTGTGAATACCATCCAGTCCTTCAAGGTTTCAGATACTGACTTACTGGTCAGCTTTGACGTGGTATCGCTCTTCACCCGCGTACCGGTAAGGGACGCACTTGACCTGATACGCCGTCATTTTGAACCGACCACCGCTGACCTCTTTGAACACGTTCTTACGTCCACCTTCTTCATGTATGGTGGTAGGTACTACGAACAATCCGACGGAGTGACTATGGGGTCACCACTCTCTCCGGTAGTAGCAAACCTCTACATGGAGGATTTTGAAGAGAGGGCACTAGAGAGTGCCACCTTCAAAACTTCTTCCTTCTACCGCTATGTGGACGATACTTTCGCTGTGTGGCCACACGGCACTGAAGCGTTGGAAGAATTCCTCCACCATCTCAACGGAATCCATCCTAATATACGCTTTACCATGGAAATAGAGAAGGAGTCCTGACAAAGCGAAAACCCGATGGTACTTTGACACACAGCGTATATCGCAAGCCTCCCCACACCAAGTGCTACTTGGGTGCAGCCAGCTCCATCATCCGGCACAACACAACACTGTATTGGCCACACTGGTACACAGGGCGAGAGCTATCTCCGACCGCGAACACATGCTGACAGAAATGAAACATCTTAAGACGTTGCTGGAAGATTTCTCGGGCGTGCAGCCGGGTGAATTGATCGCAGATGTAGGAATTTTCGATAGCGTAACATGCCATCATCTTCAGGTAGCGTCCACTGGTCGGCGTGAGGAGCGCAGTCCAGGACGCGACTGCTGGTCTGCTCCGGGGGCGAGCTAAGACAAGTGACATCTACTCAGCTGTGTAATCGAAGTTACCTCAGTCGCGTAAACTAAATTTTTTAGACAGCCCCAATAAAAAAATCCAAGGAATTGTAATAAAGTCCAAAATACCAACCTTCATGCTTCAGAACCACCATAACACATAATTTAAAAGGAATGTTAAACAATAATACCCTTTTAAAATTGGCAATAATGAAGCAATTTTAAATTGTTCGCTTAAAATGGACACTACACTCGTAGTGTATAAGACTATAATTGAAACTTCCTTAAAACAATGAATATTTAACCAGCAAGCAAAAACCTGTTGTTTACAGAATATGAGGATATGACTAAAACTGTCTATTTACTAAACACTTTTCCAGTCGGTATCCAACAGAGCTGCGCTACTTCAAGGATTAAGTCAATGACCTTCTTCAAAGGGTAATGGACCGTGGTAAGTGACAATAACAATTACTTGGGTTGGTAAAATAAGAGCGTTGAAGTAAACAACAATACTGAAGTTTCGTTTGCCTAATCTTGTTTGGTGCACGTGTGTGGGCGGTATACTGTAGTATCCAGCGTACAGTTAAATTATTTTTCGTTTTTTTAGTGAATATTAACAGTCTGTTCATTATATAATTCACTTTTAACAGTTCACTTCTATTTTATAGCTGTGTTTCCGTAGAAATTCAAAGGATACTTTCAGATTTTATATTAGATTAATACAACATGTTGCAAATGTTAATATTGAACATATGGGTAAAAAACGTAGGCTCATATATTTAGTGGTCCGTAGCGTTATTTTGACATTTTGCAGGTTGCGCTGCTTTATAATATTTTCTACAGAAACTGTCTCCTGAATGAGAGACTGTTTCGGGTAGTGTTGCCAACCGTTAAGCTAGCTGCCCACCAGCTTCAACTCCTAAAACCACCAGAAAACCACTAACAAAAAGTGGCGCTTCTCTCGCAACCACTAAATTTTCCACTAAACAAATATTTGATTATTACTAAAGAAATAATGGGTATATTATTAAAACAATTACATTTATTATTACATAATACACATTAAATTTCTGTATAATTGATCAGTACATCGATATGTAATAAATTAGTAATTCAACAAATCATCAACCAATTATATTATCAACTGCTATTCTGTATTAACTCCTTCAGATAAATCATTTTTGTTGGTGCCATCATCATCAGTAGATTGATACGATTCTTCGGTACCATTTCAAAGTCATTGCAGCACTTTCCTACAAACCTCAACCTGCATCGTATTCTTAATATTGCACTTACAAGATTCAAGTTCATTCTGTTCCTCCACTTGTTTTTTATTAGATTCAAACTGTCATACTGTCATACTGTCTTTCAACATCGGCATTGGAATGCGGACGTATTAAAAGAGAAATTGCAAAAGTCGATAATTCCGCAAATCTAGGACCTCCTTGAGCATCTTTGAAACGCAATACTTCATACCATTTTTTTGTTTTTTTTTTTTTTTGTATCTATTGTTTCATTCCATTCCAGTAAATGAATTTGTCGCCACTGATGATCGACTGTTGCTAAGAATTCTGCACTTTTATTGAACTCAGCCATTAAGTCAACATTTTCTTTGTTGTAATTTAGTGTTTGTTCAGCACTTATTTTGAATTTTTTTTTCATCAATGTCAAATTTTCTGGCAGTCTATTTTTTTAAATCAAATACAGGAGTTGGAGAGAGTGCAAAAAAGGGCTGCTAGATTTGTCTCTGGAAATTATCGCAGAATGCAATCAGTAACAGATATGATAAAAAGAGCTGGAATGGGATTCATTATAAGACAGGAGGAGGGTGAAGAGGGTCATGGGAGTGTACAAGGCGTATATATTGGCGATGAAGCATGGAAAGATAAATTGACCATGACCACAAGCTGGCACTCGATTTCAGGCACAGGGGTGTGAGAAGATTCTCTTTTTTAGGTAGGGGTGTCAGGGATTGAAATAAATTACTAAGGGGAATGATAGATAATTTATCATAAATGTTGAAAGAATTTAAAATTAAAATTTGTAAAGGGCAAATGTAGGTGGGTGCAGGAAAGGGGGAAGATGGGTTTGTATGGAAATTGCCACCGGAGCATACGCCCCATTGCAATTTAATTAAATATTATTATTTCTTCAATGAACATCGCGTTGATTGAATAAGGGATAGTTGAAAATATTTATCTATTCAAACGTTTCTATTAATAATTTTCAACAATTTTTTTAGTTGAAAATAATAAATGTTTTCTGTACAAAAAAAAAAAAAAAAACATATTTAGTGGAACTTGAATGGTTTCATCATTTGTAAAGTTGAATATCCTGAATTCAGTGTTCATATTTGACTAAAAACAATAAATCAGTGATCATGATATTCCGGAATAGCGACAATTTTTAATAATTAATGAAAATTATTAAATAAAATAAACGAAGAATCCGATTAAATATTCTTAGAAACCTTAATCGATAATAATCAATTCAATTGGCTGTTATTTTATCCTTTAACGTGAAATGATTTAAAAACTCAGTCAACGACAGTAAAACTAAATGCTACCGAAATAAGGTAGAAATATATTTCGAAAAGTGTAAGTGGCTTAGTGTTTACAGTTTCAATTAGTGAAAAGATGGTAACTCATTCTACTGAACCACTGGAAAAAAACCACTAGAAAAAACCACTAACCACTAAAAGCAATATTTCTCCACTAAACGGAGGGTCGAAACTACCAGTTTTAGTGGAAAATCCACTAAGTTGGCAACACTAGTTTCGGGGCTCTACCCCAGCCTGTTGTGGGTGCTAGCTGGGGGCGCCTCCTGCGACAGTCCTGATAATGAGCTTTGGCGCTAAGCCCTCACTGCTGACTGTGAATTTCCGGCCGCTAATGCCCTCCAGGTCGATAGAGCATCTCCACGGAGCGATGCGACGGTCAACTGTCCCTGTCACTCACTCACGTAATGGACACACGAAAATACGCAATTTCCTCTCACTAATGTACGAGAAACTCACTTCTCATTCACTAGTTTGTCCTGAATCATCTTGTACGTGCCAAGTCTAGTTAGAAGTTTGCTTTTGATAATCATCATTTGGAAATATCTTATCCCCTTACAGATGCTAAATACACATACTTTATGAAAATTAAGTAACAAAATGACATTCCTTTCGCATACTTTTAGTTGTCCATAATTACCTCCAGTATCTATCAGACACCATGTTTTTTTTGCTGCTAATTACTATTTTGATTCCTTAGAGTCATATAATAGCTGAGACGTTGTATTATTGTTTGTTTGTTTTGTTTTGTTAAATTTCTAAGCAGACAGAACGTTTAAGCAAGTTCTGAGTAGTAAAATTAATGATAGAATTGTGGAGCATTTCTTTTATCAAATAATATCAATTATTTCTGAACATCGTAATACCACTGGATTTCTCACTGCGTTTGCAACATTCTGGACCAGACCACGCTTGACGATTTTCAACTTCCCTGAGGAAGTAACAGGGATAAACTTCAGTTTATCCATCGATTTGATAACTGTCTTTCGTTCTATTGCTCAGCTCTTCATCTTCCCAAGATCAATTTCTCTTGCACTCTTTATTCTCATATTACATAGTTCCGACAAACTGGAGGGTTCTCTGCCGGATACGCGAAGAAAAGATGCCAAGTTCCTTCATAATGGACACTTTAGTTACACATATCAATGGCGTCAATACGGGTGTAACCTCTCCCTGTAGGGAACAGGGGATCATTGCGACATGTCACCATAATAATATCAGTAATTAGCAATGCTACTGAAGAAATTTCTGGTGTTAAACGCTGGTTTAACATTAGAATGACATAGTCTCCAAACTTCAGGAATAGCTGAAGTTTCGCTACGCCTGAAAGTACGACCCATCGGAAACAATACTGTTTTTAAATGTTAACGATTTTTACCTCTTCCTATTCCACCACCAGGAACCTCGTGGATACTGGACACTACAGGTAGACAATGTGAATCATAGGGGGGGGGGGAAGAGGAACTGAGTTCCAGCCCTAAATACGTTACGCCCTTTAGGCCTTACGTAACAAGACTATTGGAGGAAGGTTTTGTGTTGGCATCGTATGCGAAACGTGGTACTATATGCGTTCTATATGATACGTGTATTTTTTGTTTGTAGAGTGTGTAGTTTATGAGGAGGAATTTTGGACCATACCAACATTCTTCTAGATGACTGTCGGAAACCGAATAAAAACTGGAATCAGGACTGTTAATACAAGGCTCCTGGGTTCGTGAACTGTCCCGTTGTAGCTCCCAGATCCAGTGGGCGGTGTCTCGGCGCACAGAGGCACCCTGGTGGGTTAAATGTTAACTACCTGTCGAAATGAGGCACCTAGAGCGACATTTTACAGATTAAATGCTGCCTTGCCTCCATAAAGTCAGCTTCAGGATACGCCAAATGTAATGAAAACATTCTGTTTGCCACTAGTTCAGAGATTAGATGGATACAGTTTTTTTATATGTATATATATATGGCCTTTGGTCATTGCGACCATTTAGCCAGCTCCAATTTGTTTTTGTACAGAGTATTGTATCAGGCTCTAATCATGATATTGTGGACACTACAGTGTGGACAGTACAAGACGAACACAACACTTAATTAAAACCACCCATCCCCGAGGCCAGACTCGAACCGGCGGCACTTACAATGCGAAGCCAGCGCGCTAGCCACTACACTGCCAGGGCCGGCTAAAGGATGGAGGGCAAGGAATCGGAAGGAATTCGGCCATGGGCTTTTGAAGGAAGCATCCCGGCATTTGCCTGGAGTGATTTGGGGAAACCATGGAAAACCCAAATCTGGATGCCCGGACGGGGATTCGAACCGCCGTCCTCCCGAATGCGAGGCCAGATCGCTAACCGTTACACCACGGTGGATATAGTTTATTTTTAAAAAAAAGTCATTACACAAAAGCGATAAAAGTTTGATGGTGCTTACGTTTGTCAATAATATAATTCAGAATTTAAATTTCTCCCGTAGCACTCTCTCGCATGTTTCGTGCTGGTTATATCCTACAGAAGAATTAATTCGACACTAGATATCCAGTGTGTTGAGTCCACTGTATCGTGAGGGGCGGTCACCGCCGTGTTGAGCTGCCATTACGGTCAGTGAGGTCAACCCTTTGTGGCAGACGTCATTCGGGTTGCGAGGCTCTCCCAGCTGTTGATGATGTGTTTGCTCCGATCGTCCTGCACGTCAAAGCCCGGCCGGAACTTAACTAGCTGCGACCGGTGATGGATCGATTCGCAGGTCGACCGGCGCGCAATATCCGGTCTCGCCCTCTGTGGCCGGTCGACCACCTGCTCAGAGTGTCCCGAGGTGGCCCGCACACAAAGCCCAAACAGCCTCCGCTTTGTACCGAGTCACAGATTACTATTAAACTTCAGGCGAAACAATTCCGGCGATGGAAGTTTCATTCAGAAACAATGAGTTTAAAGTGCAGAATACGATCAAAATTGTGAAACACAGTATAAAAGGTCAAATTACTGTGGGTAATTCACAATTTATTTTACATTTTGTTGCATTAAATGTTCGAAAATTTCGAAATGCAGTTTTTGTTTGTTGTGTTCGAATTACGAGCGTAAATACTGTTTTTCATTACTAGTTTCATTTTTCACCTTCTGTAATTACAATTGTTCAACCATCAGGAATGTTATTAAGCGTTTTCTTCACTTATTCCTATTTTTACTGATCAGTATCTCTGTCAGTTATGAAAATCAACTTTATTAACAATTTGTCGCCGTCAAACCAAACGTACAATTTAAAGGAAACTTGCAAAGCCTTTTGAGCAACGGCGACCAAATTTAAACTTGAACCAACAGCTGTTCCAATAAAGCTTGTCTTCTTGGTCAAATTATATCTTTAGAAGAGATACCAGTTTAATTGACTCAACGATACTTTTCTTATTCACCTATGGCTAGCACCAAACCTAACATGCCTCACTATGCGCATTCCTTCTTGACTGACAGCTGTGCATCAGATGACAATCATTTGTGGAAGCCATCAGCCCATGTGTGAATGACAACAACTGATTGACTGCCCTTGGAGTCCGACAGGAGTTCTTATTGGTCGGGCGAGGTTGCTGATTCCCGGCAAGTTACTATTGAATGAAACATTTGGGTTTTAGTGAAAGTGTTCGATCACTCTCCTCTGAAGTTGCAATAAATTAATAGTAACTATCAAGCAGCTTGTGACAGATATATCAATAATATTAAAGACACACTGTGATCAAGGACACCACGTTTAATGTCTTTTTGGGTGACGTGAAGAGACTAACAGTTTCAGAGGAATGTATTTTCAGTCGGAACGCCACTACCATCCGCTAGGGGTGAGACAGTAGATAATGCAGCAATTTTTGTACGAACACTCTGCAGTTGTATCGTGTATAGAGCGATCGGGGATTTTCACAGGAGACATAAGTCAGAACTTCGGCTGATTTTCATTGCAATTATGGGTGTTTAGCGCTCTGATCTCGAATTTCCGATGACTTGGATTCGAATTCCAGGTTTCTGCTATCCACAGTTTCCCAAAATTATTCTGGGCGAATGTCGGGACGATTTTTTCAGAAGGCCATGACTGAATTCCTTCCAGTTTCTTGCCCCCTTTCCTTTCCTGCTCCTAATGACCTCGACGCTCAAGAGGCGTAAACCCATAAAAAAAATCTCTGCTTGGCGTATCTGTACGCCCACCTGTTGACTACCTATTAGAGTGTACTATTTCTACTACTTGAATTCGATGATTAAAGGAAAATTGTACTCGTGCACTCTCGATTTGGAACGGAGGAGGCCAAAATAAACTGATCCCGCTAACTACTTAACATAGTGCGTAATTTATGTACAATAATGATGACTAGTGATCGCCCGGGGGTAATTCATTAAGTTCTTTAGTTACTTTTTTAAAGAGTAATAATCATTATTTGAATTTGTTCTATTGCGTTTGCTGCGAGCATAGATATATTATATACCGTATAAATTGACGTCGTTGGCTGCGATCATGTACCAACACTTTATTACTAATTAGTTTCTGTTGTTTGCCTTAAATCGCTGCAATACTTACAAAATTAAAATGACACACTCCACTCGTAACTAAATTTTAACTTCCGAACTAACCAAATGTAATGATGAAATGTATTAATGAATGTTTTCAATATAATTTTTTACTGTTTATTTACCGATGGTTCATTTGAATATAGTCCGTCATACAATGATTTACAATATTGATTCTGTCTTATGGCCGGCAAAACTGCTTCAGACCTTTCTCCTGTGCACCGGAATGTTAACTCCATCGCGATTAAATTAATAATAATAATAGTGACTTCTGATTCGAAATGTTTTGCATTGCAAAACATGCATTGCAAATGCGATAATACAAAGATTTCTTGGAATGACATTTAGTCCGCATTTAAATGTATCCATCAAAATAATTTCAGCATTTTGTGTGTTCACTATTTAAATTTGGTCTATTATCTTTTTGAATTTCATGCAATTTTAGTATTCCTTCTGTCTCTCTCCCTCTCTCCGACCTATCAATGTTCTATATCAAGGCATAATGGAAGTAGGAGCAAATATCAGAATGAAAACAAAAAAATCTGTAATGGAATTACAGAAATTCCAAAATCAAAGGACCATTAATCAATGTTTAACCTTTAAAATAATAAAAAAGACCATATAGTATCTGGTAGTATCGCTAAATTCCTTTTCTGAATATTCCTTTTTTATGTTCAAAGATTAATCCCTGCTTAATGCGATTCTTTTGTTTCATCAAAGAACACAGAGTCTCTCAATGCTGGAAAAACACGTCAGATAGTTGGCTCTTATCCGATTTCACACACACAGACACCTTTGAGAAGTTATTTTTTATTTAATAACGTATTTGTAACAAGTATTAACTATGCTTATTATATTTTTTCTATAACCTTGATTAAAGATCACAGACATTGGCAGAATCGCTAAGTGTCGTTGTCGCTAAAAAAAATTGAATATTAACAACGAATGTTTTATTTAATTTAATTTATTGTATTTACAACACATATCTTATATAGATTTTAGCTTTCTGCACTTCTTCTCCATATAACCTTTTACTATGTCAAATATCACACTCCTCCGTGGGCGAAATATTTCTAAAAAGGTATCCGAAGTTTTCGCTTAGCGTATTAATATATAGATTAACCAAAATAACCTAGAATTACAAATTTAATACAAAAGATTAAATATAATTAGAGCATCGCTTTAACATATCTTCGTATGTTGTTGAGAAGTTCATATTGGAATCAATAAATAATCGCTGTCCATACAATATATCTAAAATTAATTGGTCAAAAAGGAAAAGGTTATAAAACCATTACAAGATCTTAAAAAAAAAAAAAACTAAAGTTAAATAAACAGGATAGAAACAACAGGAAAAAATGGAATTAAAAAAAAAGAGTATTAAGAAACGGTAATTACAGCAATAGTCAAATTACCTTTCAATTAAAAGAGAGAAAGTGGGAGACCATCATAACTGTTGGAACAGGGGAACGGACCAAATAGTAAGAACGAGAAAAGAAACGTGTTATGACCAACAGAAATATGAGAAGAAAAAATAATATTATATTACAGATCACAATTTTGACTCTTTTGATTTTCTAGTGATCTGCTGATGATGAATTCGTGACGTCACTGACTACTGTGCATCTGCTGCCCTGCGGACTGGCCGCCGTCTCGACTTTAATATCCGGTGTCCTCCCACTGACCAGAGCCGCTCCCCAGGGACCCACCGCCCCACCCGATCCAGTCCCTCACACTCCAAGCGCACGCTCCAGTCTCTTCCAGTACATCTCTTAACACATATTACTAGAATAATTTTTCCATTGTTAAATACAGGGCTTCGTTAATAATAATAAAAAAAAAAACCGCTCTCGAAAAATTACAATACATTTCATCGATATTTTGTACTATCCAAACCGATTGATCCTTGTCTATAACTACGTGGTAATGTGGTTAATGAATTTTGTACATTTTTCAGGAATTTTAGAAGTGAAACGAAATAATGCAAGTTTAACCCAATAACAATGATGGACAGTAGTCCTCTAATGAGAGATACATCTCGTACGATAGTGAAAACGTATGTTACCGCCGAGGTTAAAATTGTCGCTTTTTCCTAGTCCCAACGCAAGTGTGCACTGGTTATTTTATTTCGCCAACCACGAAGGCTTAAACATACGGGTAGTTGGAATCTTGCATGCGATTCGCTAATGATCCACTTTTCCTTATTTCATCGTCAAGCGACTAGAATAGAACTGTAAGCTATTAGATTTTATGATTAATTTACTGATTTCTTTAGACCTATATGGTAAAAAGCATAAACAGTTCTTCAATGCAATTAAATAAATTGTGATTTCATCAGTTTTCTGCGAGTATTAATAAACATATTATTGCCTTTCCGATAACAGCAACATGTGATGAAGATATATGCAAAGAAGTGCCAGGTTATTAGGTAGGTGGGGTCTAGACAGATAAAAAGCTACATGTTAATTATGGTTATATAGTGGTAAAGGAATTGCTAATTGAAGACTCAAAATGTAAATACCTTGTACTAACATTTGATAACAATCTTAACTGGGCAGGATACATTGGACAGGTAGTAGGAGAAGGGATCAAAATCCTCCACTTGTTCAAAACAGTGATGAGACGATATAATAGAGAAGTAAGGGAATTGGGTAACAAACTTTGCTCACACCACTGCTTGAATATGGTGATGTAGTATGTAGTACCCACATTTTGGGTATCAAATACAGCAAATAGATAGGGTGCAGTGAAGGGCTGCTAGATTTGTCTTTGGAAATTACCACAGAACAGAATCGCTAACTAATATGATAAAGAAACTGGAGTGGGATTCGTTGGAAGATGGAAGGTGGAGAGAGTCATGGAAGTGTACAAGGTGCATATTGGTGATGAGGCATTGAAAGATATTAGTGGAAAATTTAAGAGAGGTTCGTGGAAGGGTAAATATGACAATGACCAAAAGCTGGCACTTAATTTCAGGGATAAGGGTGTTGGAAATTTTCTTTTATATGATAGGGTGTAAGGGATTGAAATAAATTACCAAGAGAAATAATGAATAATTTTTCCAGAAACACTGAAAGAATTTGAAGTAAAAATTAGTAGAGTGAAAAAGTAGGTGGGAAGAGGAAAGGAGAAAGATGGCTGTGTATGGAGATCTAGCACTCCATCGCAATTATGACAATTAAAATTAAATTAAAGGTTTCATGACTAGTAACAATTTCTTAAATTACTTTTCAGGTCCATTTCGGTAATGTGTATAATTTATCTGAACGCTTATGACGCATAATTTCAGTAAACCTAATTAAGAGGAGTTTTTGCCAAGACTATCTGGTTAACATGATCTTCGTCTGCAACCTCCCTTTAAATGTAAGAGATGGTCTTACAACATCAGACTCGAAACTGTGGATTGCGTGAAACCGAGAGTGGAAAATACTTAATATCATTTTTTTTAACTGCTTCATATATTCTAAACTCTGTCTTCCTCTATAGTTATTATCTTCGACTGTTCCCACCACTAACAAATTAACCAATCCATCATATCTCCACAAACTTCTTTCCTCACCCATTATTTCCAAAACTCGTTCATTTCGTACTTGGTCTGCTCACTTAATTTTCAACATTCTTCTGTAACACCACATTTCAAATACTTCAATTTTCTTTCTATCTGGTATTCTTAAAGTCCATGTTTCGTTACCATAACACATAGAGTTTTAAAAAGTTCTTTCTAATTTCGAGATCAATGTTTGAAACTAAAAGATTTCTCTTTTTTCTAGTGCTATTCTGCTTTTAACATCACTCTTGCTTCGGCCATCGGTTGTAATTTTGCTTCCCAAGTAGCAGAATTCACTCACTTCTCCCATTGCATGCGATCCTATTTTTATATTTAATCTACCAGTATTGGTATAATTTCTGCTACATTTCATCACTTTAGTCTTGCTTTGATTTGTATTCAATCCAAAACCTTCCTTCAGCATTTTGTTCATGCCATCCAGTAATTTCTCAATATCCTAAGCCCTTTCTGCTAACAAGACACTGTCATCAGCAAATCGTAGCATATTGAATTTTTCTTCCTGAATACTTATGCCACATGCAAATTTTTCTTTTACTTCTTTTATTGCTTCATCTACATACAAGTTGAATATTAACGAGGACAGACAATAACCTTGTCTCACACCCTTTTTAACTGACGCATGTCTCTCATGGTTCTCTACTTTTATAATAGGCACTTGATTCTCATTTAGTTTATAAAGTATTCTTCTATCTCGGAGTTTTAGACCTGACTTCTTTACAATTTTGAACATCTTGTTCCACCTAACATTGTCAAAAGTTTTTTCTAAATCAACAAATGCCTTAAAGTATCTTTGTTTTTCATGTTCTCCGCTTCAAGTATTAATCATAAAGCAAGAATTGGTTCTCTTGTACCCCGTTTCTTCTTAACCCAAACTGATCCTCACCTACTATCTGTTATACTACCATTCCTCTGTATACTATTTTGGTCAGTAATTTTTACGCATGTGATGTTAGACTAATGGTACGATAATTCTCACATCTGTCAGCTTGTGCTTTCTTCGGAAGTGTGAAGATAATATTTTTATTAAAATCAGTTTGAATTTCTCCTGTTTCATAACTTTTTGATATCAGCTTGAATAATCTTTCGATTCCTTCTTCTCCTAGGAATTTAGGAAGTTTTGCAGGGATCTCACCAGTTCCAATAGCCTTATTTGCTTTCAAGTCATTCAGAGCTCAAAACAGAATCTCCTAAGTCATCGCCTTCCTTTTCCATTACGCTATTGTTCAATTCGTCCCTCGTCGTTTCTCAAGTTCTATTGCAGTTCTTCGCTGTGAAATTTGATTAACTTAACAATTTCCTCTTCATAGTATTGTTGTGACCCCGCCAGCTGATTGTTGAAAGCCGACAGAGTATCTTTCACTGGAGCCATGGATAAGGGCCGATCATAGAAAATCGACCATAGTTCTGATATGAATATTCGTCATAGGTTCCTACTGCCACACCTGACAGGTTTTATGGCCCAGTACATTCAAATATTAATATAGGAATGGAGGTTAAATTACTGTAAACAGCACTTGCATATTCACACATTTATTTACATGAGCAATGGCTGATGGCATATGTGACTATTTATATTGAAACAAAACATTAGAGATAGGGGCCAAGGACAAGGCGAGCATGTAATTTATGGGCACCTCGCAGTCCAAACTAACTGGAATATTGATATGAACTCTACAAGATTATGCCCATATGAATATGACCGAATGATTCTTTACTGACCACACCCATCTATGACAGCAGAGCCCACCTTAGTAGTAGACGACAGCCATCTTCTTCTCTGCAACCGCCGCCCCGGCGGCGCCGGCGACGACGCCCTCGGCGTCGATGTGGTTCGTTGAATGACTTTCGTAGTGAGAGACCCCCAGATCCCTGCTCCCAGGGTTTAAATAGATACTCCCCCTTTCTATCATCACTAAGGGCAATACTCCTCGCTAACCTGATGTATGAAGTCATAGTACCAGCTTGCAGTTATGACAAGCGCTTGGCAACTGGCTTGCTGATATGCGTGCTACTTCCCAGGATAGCTCTCATTGCTTAACTTTTTCATGCTCGCCCGTCCTGGATACCGTCATCGAAATTAATATGAAGTATTTGGGAAAGTGATCGCCTAGATCACTACAGTATTGTGTAGATTATGTGTTGGATTCCGTTACAAATGTTGTACATTTAGTTAATAGAGTAAATGTTAGGGACCCTGTGTATTACTACGTCAACATTTGCCCCAGACTTCGTCCACGTGAACCAGAGGAGGTTCTAGTCATCGACGTCAACTTGTAAATTATCATCCATCATCACTAATTTACTTAGTTTCCTTTTATGGTGGTAGGGGAGGTGGTGTCGTGCAAACCCTAATCTCCATAAAGTCCTGGGTTCAGTCCCAAACCTCTCCGCAGTGCGTGTGGAATGAGCGACTCTGTCGATGGTGATTCTGGCATTAGGGCGGTCGTCCACGTGAACCGAATTTCGTCTGAACCGCATTCGTCCGAGTAACGCCCTGTTTAACGGCCGGCTAGTTCGTTCACCGCAGGCGAATAGCGTCCGACACATATTACCGATACGTCATAGTTGCTCCAACACCAAGCACAAGGAGTGATTTTGCAAAATGTACAGTGACTTACATTTCGTAAAAATAGACTTTGCCTTTATCTCGCGAAATATTACAAGAATCGAGGCCGTATTTAGGATGTGTAGATCCTTGAGCTGAACCTGTGATGCGCCCTGCCCCGCAAATGTTTTGAAAATCAACCTCGCATTTTATAGTAATTTTCTAGCCATAATTCTCAAACAAAAATTTCAAATTTATTATTTAACTGTAGAATATTTTACTATATCATAACTAGAAGAATATAGAATTGTTGATATAAAATGAAAACAATATAAAATCATTAAGCTTTAATACAAATATATGACAGACCAACAAGGATGATTATAATCCAGGTGTATACCCCAACCACAGATGAGAGTGGTGAAGAAGTAGCAAAGCTATACGCCCAAATGACAGAAGTAGGCCATCCTGATCTGGGTTTTCCATGGTTTCCCTAGATCGCTCCAGGCGAATGCTGGGATGGTTCCTCACAATAGCCCATGGGCGCCACCTGCCATATCCCGTATATCCCTTCCAAACCATTACCTTTCCTGATAGGTGCAATGCACCCTCCGCCAAACTCTTTTAGTGAATCGCGGAGTAATAGTAATAGTAAGTATTGAAGAAGTTATCACGGAAAGATCTTACTACATTAATGGGAGACTTCAACGCCAAAGTTGGAAGAGGAAGTGAGGAGGATTTTATAGACTCTTACGGATTTGGTGAAAGAAACGAAAGAGGTGTACAACTTAGTACCTTTGCAGGAGAACAGGGATTTGAAATACCCAATACCTTTTTCAAACTACCATCTAGACCCCTATAAACCTGGAGGTCTCCCAGAGATTCGCCACAAAATACCATCAGAAATCAGATTGATTACAGCCTAGTAAACAAAAGATACAGAAAATGCTGTACTTCAATGAAAACCTACCCCTGTGCTGACATTCACCCTGGTCACAATCCATTAGTTGGTGTCTTCAAAGTTAGGATGGAGAAAGTTACAAAAAACATGCTTTTGAATACTGATATTCGGTAACTAAGAGAACCCTCCATAAGAAGGCAGGTTGAGGAACGTCTCAATAATGAAGTGAGAAATATGACTTCTAATTTACACATAGAAGAAAAAACTATATTCGATAGTATTATCTGTTAAAGATGAACACCTGAAATCAGATTTTGCCAAAAGGTGGACATGGATGACAGTTGAGATTTTGGACATGACGGAGAGAAGAAGGGTTGTAAAAAGTAATCCTGATGAATATAAAACTATCAATAAGATGATAATAAATATGACAATTTCAACATTCACAGGAAAGTTAGAGAGGTAACAGGCAGATGTAGACCTAATACAGCGAATAAACTAGTGGACAGTGAGGGAAACGTCTATTTTGATACTCAAGATATTAGAGATGCATGGAAGAGACACGTAGAACAACTATTCTCAGATAGCCGTCCAGAACCTCCACAGTTTCAACTGCGTGCCACCACAGTTTATGATACAGTTTGAAAAAATATAAATCAAGATCAAATAAAAGATAAAAATTGAAAAAATATGGAAATTAAGAAGTAATAAGGAAATATACCAGAACATAGAAAATATAACATATTTAATAAGGAAAAGGAGATCGCTGTATTTTGGACATATCTACAGAATAAATTCGGTGCAGGTGTACGACAGGCCCTTGCCTGGCAGCTTCCTTGGTGTCTGATTGGTCCGGCACCGTGCTTCACCTACAGTAACTCATAATAACGCACGCTGATGAAAGCACACCAGATCATCTTCCCAACACAATTCCCATGGAGGGGGTTTATCCTCTACGGTGAGCGACCGGAATCGAGCCTGGCATCAGTCAAAGAAGATTTGGTCACTATACCCGATCCTCAGCCAGCCTGCAATCTAACGAGTACTGTGGAGGAGACTTGTCTTGAAGGTAAACAACGTCCCGAGCGTGCCGATGACCCTTTCACCTCCTAACAAGTGCCGGAAGTTGTGATGGTAATGTGGAGCCCCACCTCTGAGAATCATGCGGAAGCGGCCGGAGCCGTAGAAAGCCGATGACCTTTACCTTGCCATAAAATATGAATTGATTGAAATGTAAAATAGATGCGAGTGTGTGAGTAAATAATTATAAAATTTGTTATTTCTTCGTTAAGAACATTTACTTAAATTATATTATGGATTCGTCACCAATTATCGATTCGAGAAATTCAATGTTGTAATTGTTTCTCTTCATATTAAATGAGCGAATTTAACCCTTTCACCTTTCCTATAATTTGAATGTAACAATAATATTGTTTGTAGATTGGCCATTCGAGGAGCAGAACTCCGATGTATGCTTCTTTTTTTTCTTATGGCTTTGCGCCTGATCGACGTCGAGGTCATTGGAGGCGGAATGGGACTGGGGATAAGGGACGGGAAGCGCTTCACCCATGGCCTTTCGCAGGACGCATCCCGGCATTCGCCTGGAGTGATTTTTGGAAACCATGGAAAACCGAAATCAGCATTCCCGGTAGGTGATTCGAACTGGTGTCCTCCAGAATGCGAGGCCAGAACGTTAACCACCTCGCTCGGTGTATTCTTCTCATCGTCGTATGCAGATAAAGATGACAGGAATATAACCGACGAACTTACTTTTTCTGCTTAGCCTCAAGTCTTTTAAGTTTATTTTAAGTAAGATGAGTTATACTTCGGTGCAGGTTAAAGCGACTTTAAAACTAAAACACTGCAATCCAAAATATTAAATCATCGATCAGGTGGTAAATTGCAGTACACCTTGTCCTTCAGAATTATCGGCCCGTAACTAAATACACTTCACCTACAGTAGGATATTTCATATTTAAATGCTGCAGCATTGGATTAAATGGTTAGCAAAAACGATCTCAAAACCTTAATCCACTGATCTTGCCCACGGCATAATTCGTACTCAATCTGTCGTACGTATCTTCATGCAATAAATCAGCAGTATAAAATTACAATGTAACAATATGTAGAACATATATGGGACATACACATTAATTCGTTAGTAGGTAGAGCAAATTCTAGGCTGCGATTCATAGGTCGAATCTTGAAAAATTGTAATGAACAAACAAAGGAGATAGCGTACAAATCTCTTGTGCGTCCACATTTGGATTATTGTTGTGCCATTTGGGACCCGTTTCGTAAGGGATTGATCGAAAGTATAGAGAAAGTACAGAGAAGAGCCGCTCGATTCGTGACCGCTTGCTACAGTCCTTATGAAAGCGTCACAGAACTGATTAGTAGACTAGGCTGGGAGTCTCTGGTAGATAGACGACACACGTTTCGTTTAAATTAATTGGTAAACATGCGTACTCCCACTTTCACTTTTGAGTGTAGTGCAATACTTCTTCCACCAACCTATTTGAGTCGGAAGGACAGGAACGATAAAATCAGAGAAATAAGGTGCTGGACTGATTCTTATATGAATTCTTTTTTCCCTCGTACCATTAGGGATTGGAATGCACAGCAAAGAGATTAGCTTTGGTGCTGAGACCCTCTGCCACCCACAATTTTGTGAATTACAGATATATATGTAGATGTAGATGTAGAACCATTCTGTATGGCTTCAGAAGCCAATGAAAGGGAACAAAAAAGAGTCTGAATATCGTCGTTAAAGGAAGTATGATTTTACCTTCTTTAATTAAGGTTTTAGTGTTCGTCATCATGACCGGGAAAACGTTCTTGGGTAGATAATAGAAAGGAATTCGGTCATGCCACTTCGAAGAAAATATCACAGCATTTACTTGGACTGATTTGGCGAAACTGTACTAAATTGAAATTTGAATTGTCAGATCAGAGATCGAACACGCGTTCTCCCAGCTACCTTCCGAACAGTAACCGCACCAGGCTCGATAACGTAATAGAAATGAATTTCGAGAATTACTTGGGCGTATTCATTACTGGTTAATACCTTTCTACTGAGCACGATTCAATGGTAGAAAACTTATGAGTATAAACATAGGACATACGGTTTTTTTTACGTCTCCAGTTTTGTAAGGACTTAAAGGTGAATCATTATAAGCAATTCGACATTCTTGAGTTGCTTTTGCATGGAGCGAAAAATAACCACTGATTGATTCAATGTTACTGTGTTCGGACCTGCATTCCTGCTTACAATGTCATGTATTCGACATTGCTCTTGGAGTCCTTAATTCCCGACGTATTTCTTCAATTTCTTCTATGTAGTTTCTCCTTATACAGTGAGAATTTCGATGTTTGGTAAAAGAGCGGCACATTTTTGCACCAACTTGACCCATTCCGTATTTAAGTATCGAAAGACAATTCTGAAAGCGAGTTTGAGTCACTCATACAGGATTTTATACGTCTGTTTGGTTTGCTGTAGGTACACACTTTCGAACCGTATACGATTTCTGTATTCGGAACTGACTTTGAACAAATGTAGGTCAACATCATCATACTGACATTTTTTTACGACGTTCCAATAGCGATTCGACAATTATTTGATGAGAGATTTTGCTTGAGACCGAAAAGAGGGTTGCAGCTTCGCCGAGTCGGGACTTATAGTGCCTGACAGCTTCCGTACGTCGCGCAGTGAACCGAGCTGGCAGCACGCTCCTTGTGTGATATGGTTCCTAAATGGCGCAACAAATTCTCTCGTCCCTTTGCATTCGAGTGGTATAATTGGTTTTTGAATGCAGATGATTGTTTCGGAGCTGCGGTCCTTCGATTTTGTTATCATTGGGTTTTTGGGTTTCCCCTCATTAAGGAAGCAAACTTTTAGACATATCCACTTCAAAAATTCGATTTGTGGGCTATAGCAAACAACTTATTGAGACTAAAGGCTAGTAGTTTAGTCGAGTGGTGAGAATTTTAGTCGCTACTGCTCAAAAATCGTTCGCACTACGGTCGAGTACAGTACACAGGTTTTGTGGTATTTTGCCAGATGAACAGGCTGCAACGCAATAAAGTTAACGAGCTGATAAGTATTAGGTTAATGGATATTTTAGAAGAGGTGGTTGAAGAAATTTATGCGATAAAGGAAAAAAAACAATGGGTACGAAAATTGATTAATAGAAGCGATAAACTAGGAGCTAAAAATTGTCTTCTGAAGGAATTAGCATTAGAAAATCAGTAAGAATAGTTTGAGAATGTCCAAAAGTTGTGTAAATTTTGTGTTGATGAAAATACAGTCTCAAATTCAGCGTGAATACACCCATTTAGAAAATTGCAGGCAGTTTTCTATTGACAACGGATGTAGTTTAAGGACACACACACATATATTTACACACGAAAATTCGGCTATTTCCTAATTCATCACAGAAGTGTGTGTAGGAATCCATGAAACATTAAAGGAATTGGAGTAATGATTCGTAGGGATACATCCAGTCAACTGAATCATTTTACTGAAGGACTGAAAACTGTCTCAGTCTTTGCGCCTTCATTTTCGAACTCCTCCTTTTTTTTTTAACTGCGAGTAGATCGATCTAAAAAGATTTTTATCGCATTAAGTAGTACTTCTAATAACAATAGTATTAATAAGATCTTATTGTATTACCTAGGTAATAATGCACTAAGCAGATGTTTTTAATTTTCAATTTGATTTACTTTTCACAAAGTCCAGGTATGTTCGTTGTGTTTTCCAAACCCATGTGTGCAGATTGAATCCTTTGTTTGTTTTATTGTGTTGGGACTTAATATTCTACAAGAATTCTTGTTCTACGTATTTAGAAACAAACACCAGGTTCAGACTTGTTTAGTAAGCAGTGACCCGTGGTAGGGGGCGCTACTCGTCCGATATAATAGAACAAAACGGATCGACTCGACTAAATAACTAGCTAAACCGCTCGAATAAATTTTCGTTGTTCAGACTCGTTTAGTAACTAAATTACTCGGTACTCGACTAAATTACTATCCTAGTGCGAGCCAACCTTAAGAGTTGTCATTTGGGAACGTGGTTGTGGTACGTATATTAACCAGTGATCGATGTTTCGCTTGACGTGAGGCCATTCTCCGTAGAGGACTCTAGCGTGACTACCTTGCAGGCAGGTTGCGGCCCTTTGCCGGCTACTTCAAAGGTGAGTCAGTGGCGAGCGGTCAGCCCACGCCGCAGGCCTGCCCCTTGTTTGATGGCAGTGCGCACTACATCACCGTCCAGCTGGCTGCAGCAGGTCGCAGTAGTTGCCTTCCTGTTGGGCGTACAGAACAGGGATCACCACTTTCACTTGCAATCACGTGCGACCCTTCATCACTCCAGTTCTCTATTCCTTTGGTTGGACAAAAGAGACAGTTACCGATCTCGTACGTACGAAAATGTTATAAAATCTGTCCTCCTTGTTCTAAATATAATAGTTTTTTCTTGTTACATCCTGCGGGCTGGAGACAAAACCTTGTTAGAAACAGACAGATCTGGAGCGTTTTTCTTTATCCTTGTGTTGCCATTAATCTGAAAACGTTTAGTATGTATTCTGTATGATACGCGCATTTTATTTATTTTGTGAAATGAGGTGGAGATTCTGGAGTATTCCACTGATGGTGGTAACGCTCTGATCTGGCAAGGGGCAGGACGAGAGTTCGAATATCCGTTCGGACATACAGATTTAGGTTTTTCATTTTGTCCCAAAACCACTTTAAGCTAATGCTGAGATGGTAGAGGGATGGTCCCTGCAGAAGGCTTTGACCAAATTCCTTCCCTTACTTTGCCCCCCAGTTCTTTCCCGCCTCTTATGACCTCGATTTCAACGAGGCGTAAAGCAATAACCAAAAAAATAAAATAATAATAATAATAAAATAAAGAAAGAATTGCACTTAGTGCTAGTACTTGACGTCTAATTGTTTGCTTGACAATGGCATACACATATTAAGCAAGCGGAAATATTGTATCGAATTCACCGTGAAATATCACGATGGTGATGTATCCCCAGAACGTTTGCCGTAGGAAATAAATAATGATTGAGAAGACTGTAACGTGAGCACCTTGACCTTTCAGAAGGCATCAAACTATCGTAGAAATCAGTTAATTTACTGAGATGTAGTATTTACGGGTGTTCAGCTGAAGAGTAGGCGCCATTATGTCCTCGTTGAACTTACATTGGGGCAATCCGTTCATTTGATAAAAACGGTAAATTTAGCTTCCGAAACGTTGCGTTTTGGAGAAATAATCTGTCTGGACACACATGAAGAGTTCGGATTATAACCCTTGACTAATTGTTAATTTTCGTGGGTTATGTTTCGGAAAAATTGCGTATTTTCTATGGAGATTATGAGTACGTAAGATTCTGCTAATTCACACCGCTCAAATAATGTGTTTTATTAAACTATTTCTACGCTTATTTATACAAGGAATAAATAAAAGAGTTGCGAGATTAGTACACGATGCCTCGGATAGAAGTTGGAAGCGATAAAACATAATATGGCAAACTAAAATGTGTCTTGTCGCTGCTTTGTGAAAAATCGTCCGTAAACGTATTGTGGTCTCAGTTTTTCAACCAAACTTCTTGTAATTCCAAAACGACATCCCTTAAAAGAAGTGTAGATATTTCTGACTGTAAAGGATCATATAAAAACTCTCTTTCACTTTACCGATTCACATTTGTTACAGCTAATTAAACTATATTTCAAAACGAAAATCTATTACATCATTTCATCTTATAAATCAATCATAACTTTTCTCCATCCATCTTTCAGACAACCGTTTTCGAAACGATCCATCTTAGTTGCAAGGCAGATTTCCTAGCAAACCGCGTGATATTTTCTTTGAAGTGTGCCCGTTTTATCTATCTGCGGCATTAAATGTTTACCAGAGTGTTTTGGTGACAGTTTCGCCTTGTCTAGCAAGTCTTATTGTAGTACTGTAGTTAACTGCATGTTTTTTTTACTCAAAAATTCTGCTGAAGCATTGTTTCAGCAACTGGTCACTGCTTACATGTCTTCACTGAAGCGTTCTAGCGTTATTTTGCGTAAATATTGTATCATTATTACACCCACTGTAAGTCTTTTGACCATTCTAGTTTGATACTTAGTTGATGTATCACACATTCAAAAAAACATCTCTTGTTAAAAATTCAATAATTGAATTAACGTCTTACCGATTTCTCTGAATACTCTTAGTAAAGAGAATACATTTTACATCCTCCGTTATTTATTGAACAATGTCTAATATTGTCTGTTCCGTCCCAATTTATATCAAATACTTCCTTTTACCTGAAGGGAAAAATTATACTACACCATATCTCCTTTTGTCTTGGTAAAGAGAGTCTTTAAATTTTTAGCCAGTATCAAACACTTCAAGGTTCACTTAAATACACTTTTATTCCAAAGACGCACATACACAACATTGCATTATCTTTTTTATATATTTCTTCTTGTCTTCCAAATATTCAACATATTATCTTTTTAAAACTCAGCCCGCCCTTTCCATAGCACAGTCCCACTTGTTCATATTTTCTCTTATTATATGTAACTTCCCCCTTGTCATCAAATCTCCTGAGGCCCGCTTTATTCTTTCCTGTCAAGGATACTTCAAAAAAGTACTGTTATCATGATAATTCGTAAGCGAGATAAAGATATATTTACTTTTAAATACACACTTTCAACAGGATGGTCTAAATTAGTTACTTTATATAAGAATCCGCTAGCTTCCCTTCAACAATATCGGGAAAAAGCTCTTAATCGGAATGAGTGCTCCCAACATAGCCAATTTCATTCAACTATTTCCACAACAACCCCTTTTCCTAATAATAGATATGTGCTCAAAATTCGGCATATTTCTTTCACCTAAAAATTCAGAATATGTGTTTGTTATGTTTTCGAGTTTATATACATACGGGCATGAACCAAGTTGGACACGCCTCTCTGGTCTTTCACATAACTCTCAATTTCTCCCTGTCAGCTATCTTTTGTTCTTCAGTCCACTTTGTTCCTGGTCTCCTTGGAGCTTCTTTCTCTGACTACACTGCCCATCTGTTGACCTTCTGACTGAATAGGTTTGTGTCTAAAACTTCCGACATGTTTATATGGGGCTCTTTCTGGAGCGTTTTGGACTTCTTGGATCCTCGACATAGTCTTCAGCTTCCCGGCGTATGTCATCATCTCGTGAGTGACCTCAGGATGTTTTGCAGGTCGCCTTTTACGTCTGGCATCAGAGTCTCACTTGCGCACGGAGCTCCAGGCATGACCACTGTTTTATAGTGTCAGATCTCTGTAAGTACTGATATGCAATTTTTGTTATAGATGCCACGCGTACTTCCATAACCTCTGTTGATTTTTTGTAGTCGATCTTTCTGTGCTTCTTTTACTAGCCCTAATATGGTTAAATACCTCCCTGAGGATTCATATTCATTATGTGTGTCAGGGGTACGACAACCCGGCTTAACATAAAATACGCAGAGCGACAAAGGTTATATACATATTTTAGCTCTTGAATAGGTTTCGGTCATTTTTTTTTGGGTAATTGGTTTGGAAATCCTCGTCATTTAACATTTCTACTAATGACAGCGACTTTCAATCGTGCATCCTTCAAACAATTTTAAATGTCTTTATTCCAACCACATTCGTGGAGATAGAAATGGATAGTCGGTGGATATTCCATGTGAAATAGAAATTAAATTTGCAGTAACGGTCCATCCAAATAAATGTTAGGGTTACTTAGTGTGTTGCTCTAATAATAAAAGAATTCGAAGTGACAAGCTTTCATCATTTTGGCTTAAAGTGAAGAACACCTATGATCGCAGATGTGAATTATTTAAGTATGCTGAATTAAAGATTCTAGAACCTTATTAGAATCTTGAAAAAACTGTACTAATTTGTAGGAGGAGGAAAAGGAATAGTAAAAAAAAGCGTAAAAAATGGTGAGTTCAACTTTTTTTGAAAAAAAATTGTGAAAAATAAGCTAAAGGAACATTATATGGTAAAATCTGCAAAGAAGTGGGTGATTTTGTAGATTAACATCATATGCAGATGAGTATTCTATTGAGAGACTATAGTTGGAAACCAGAGTATTAAACATAAACTCAACTGCCGATCACTGGCTACACCGCAGACGGTAAATAAAAATGAATTCTTAGAACTTGTGCATTCCTGGAAGTAATGGAGGACGGCGGAACCCACATTAAAATAATGATTGAGCTTTATGCTCTTTGTCAGCGAAACTTGACAATTGTGAGATTAGGAAATGAATGCACTTACGGCGATAGACAGGGCCGTATTTTATCGCGGTTTTTCCTCATGTTCTTCAACTTGCATATAAGAGTCTCAGTAATACAGTTTAGATTAATTAATTATGGAAGTATGATATTACACACGAATAATCATCTTTCTAAGCTGTTGCGTGGGTATGATGAGTTATTAACTACCGGAAAAGAAAAATAATTATTACTCTTGATTCACATTACTGCTGCTACATCAACAGCCAGTTTAAAAAATCATAGGAAGGGTACACAGTAAGACTAATGTCGATCCTTTTAAGAAATTTTAACTTGTTAAAATATTTATGAGGTCACTATGCAAAAAAGGAAGAAAAAGGGATATAGATTCCAAAGTAGTCTTACAACCAAGAATTTATTGAATGTTTAATCCATTGAAAACAAAAAGAAATAGCGAGTTAAATAAAAGGATGGCACAATTGATTTCTGATTATTCTCTGATACATAGGGACTTAGTGCACAAATTAACAGTTGACTCGCTACTGTGGAAATTAGGTTCCTTAAAAAATCATAGGACATACGGTACAAGACCATATCAGAAATCGATCAGTTAATTTAAAAGTAAATCTTGTAGGAGAAAACATCACATAAGACGTCAACAGAAAGATTATAAGCGAACGTAATGCCACCATAAATAATTCAAGACAGTCCCAGAGAGAAATGATTGCCAGATACAGCAGATTAAAGAAGTAAGATCTCAACTCTCGGCTAGGTGTTAAGGTGGGCAGTCTACTTGGAACATTCCGAATGTCGACAAAATTTCTTGAACAGAAATCTTTCATTCTCTCCCGCAAGAAACTTAATATTTTGGCACCTGCAATTAATTACTTCCCTGCAGACTATAAATTAAATATTACGTTTCTACAATACTGTAAAATTCTGAAAGACGAGTATAAATTCGAAGCAAAGACCTTTAAGGAAAGACGTTTATTAATGAATAAAAGGGAAAGAAATTTTCATCACAAATAACCGAGTCACAAGAAGAAAAGCAACATAGGCATTTCCTGGTGAAAGTGTAGAATACCTGCCTATAGAACACAGAAAATTTGAATTTGCATTCAGTCATTGTTCGCTGCTCGATTTTTAATATCATGAAGTTTCTAGTTATACCTAATTTATACCGTAATTCATATATAACTATACTAGCGGTCGACTGACTCCATTTACGTCATTCGTGATTTTTAAATAAACTAGAGACGAATGTAACTTTGATGTTCTTGTTGTGAAGTGATAAGCCGTTTAGTCCTCAATATATTAATGAATGTGAAAACTGGAACTTGAAAGACAAGCTACAAACTAGTAACCAATATGGCCATATCAAGCCCATGAAGTGAATTTTAAACGGAACTGTAAACTGTATGCTCACATGGCAGCAACTTCTAAACTTTTTACATAGCTGTAAATTGCCGCACTGTATGTTGCAAGAAAGGTGAAAACTTCGAAAAGTCGCGGTCAGAAATGGCCACCGGTTCATATTATGTGTTTCGACAGTGTACGGTATGCACGTTAAAAGCCGTTTAAATGTATGAAAATGTGCCTACTTTAAAACTGTTAACTTAGCCTCTTCTTCGCCTATGAGCGCCTTACCTGCGCCCTGTTATAAGCGGGTTTCCATGAAAAATGTTCGACCCATCGTGGGGCTTCAGGGAAGATGAACTGGCGTTGTTTCTCGTTGTCCTCCGCAGTGTGACAGTATTCGTATGTGTTGCCGTAGTGTTGACGACTGTAATGGCGTGTGTGTCGAGCGAACAGCATTGTTTATGTTGAGGAGGAGATATATGAGAAAAAAGGAAATGATGAAATCTGGTTCCGGCCCATGCAGGCCAACTCGTCCGAAAGACTTCATCGGATCGCCATGCTTATCCTCCCCATAGGATGGACGAATAACATCAACAGTGTTGTATGCGCTCATTCCATACGCACAGCCGAGAAATTTTGGGATACAACTAACGACGTATTTAGATTTCATAGACATTGAAAAAAGCATTTGATAGTGTTAAATGGGTGAAGATGATTGAGATCCTCAGAAAAAAAGGAATACAGTACAGAGATAGGCGGTTAATATGGAGTCTTTACAAAAATGAAACAGCTGTAATAAATATTGTAAATAAACAAGAGGAAGCAGCAACACGTAAAGGAGTCAGGCAAGGCTGCGCCCTGTCCCCCACAATTTTCAATGCCCACATTCAAGACTCACTGAATAAGATCAGGTACGAAATTGATGCTTGTATAAAGATACAGGGAAAATTAGGCAATACGATTCGATTCGTAGATGATATTGTGATAGTAACAGAAAGTGAAGTGGATCTTAAGAAAATTTTGGAAATAATGGAGGAAACGATGGAAAATGAGTACAGTATGAAAATTAATAAAGTGAAGACGAAACTCATGGTATGTGGTAAAGATAAAAACTCGAAAGTGAAAATTAAAATTAATGGAGAAACTTTGGAGGATATGCAAGAATTTTCTACCTAGGAAGCAAAATCATAAATCATAAAACATGGAAGAAGCAAGAATGAGATAAAATGCATTCAACAAAAAGAAACGAATTTTTACAACAAATAACATCAGGTGGACAATGAGGAAAAGACTATTAAAAGCTTATGTTTGGATTATTTCCCTGTATGGATGTGAAACTTGGACAGTTGGTAAGGAAGAGAAAAGAAGATAAATTTCATTTGAGCAATCGTGCTATAGAAGGATGTTAAAGATTAGCTGGAGGGACAATTTTTTTTTTAACTGCTTTATGTCTCTTAACAGCGAGGTCTTTAGAGACGGGAAAGGATGGAGGCAAGGAATGGGAAGGAATTCGGCCATGGCCTTTTGAAGGAAGCATCCCGGCATTTGCCTGGAGTGATTTTGGAAACCATGGAAAACCCAAATCTGGATGCCCGGACGGGGATTCGAACCGTCGTCCTCCCGATTGCGAGGCGAGAACGCTAACCGTTACACCACGACGCTTGGTTGGAGGGACAAGATTACTAATGAGGAAATTGTTGAGAAGGCAAGAGAGAGTAACTCTATATGAAAGAGTATAAAAACGCGGAGGGCAATATTAATTGGATGTATCTTAAGAAATGAGAGCTTAATAAAAACAATAATGGAGGGAGTGTGGAAGGAAAGAGATATCGAGGAAGACCACGTTTAAAATACATCCAGCAGATAATTGAAGATGTTGGCTGCAGGAGATATGTAGATATGATGAGGAGGGCAGAGAGTAGATCTGAAAGGAAGACCACCGCAGACCAATCCCAGGAGAAGAAGACTTCCACCTCTCCTACCAGCCGGCCAAGTTGTGATGGTGGAAATTTCTCCACCACCAGAACTAGAAGCAGCTAACCCCACGTTAGGCATCCTGAGCCGAGGGGATGAGATAATTTCGTACACCAACAGCTTTTAAGGATACTTGATCAAAGAGTGTGGAAACCCAAAATCGACGGACTAAATCCGATGTTAGTTTGAAATTAAGGTCATCTTAGAAGCCGGAGGAATCTTGTGGGAAGCAGACTATAATACTCCAAGGTAATCACCGTTTTGTTAGCCTTAACCAGTGCTGATATTTATGGAATTCCATGCGTGGAATGGAATTTTAAAAGTGTTACAGTTTCCGATTCCATCAGAGGCTCGTAAATCCAAAGACAAAGTGAGATGACAGAGAGGATATATATATATATATATTTCATAACACTTCTCGTGGCACTCTGAATGCCTATGGCGTGATGGGTGCTAACATGATGGAATGAACCAATCTACTAAGGGTCGCTGTCGATTCCCGGAATGCAGTCTTCGAGCCGTCCTACAGCTACACGAGTCAATGCTCGCCCCAACTGCGCTGGATAGTATGCTGTTCATGACATCCAATGAAAGTAATGCCGGCGCTTAGTGACACATGGTCCTCAACAGTGGTCAGTCCCCAGTAAAACAACGCCTTACACTATCAATGATCGAAATCTCATGTTATATAGTCCTCAGCTACAGTGACATTTTCATGTTACAATTTATTCGGGTTAAAATAAGTCTCTCGTTTTGTTCTTTGCGTTAACTTATGACTGTCAAATACACTTTTAAGAGCTATGTCATGTTTACCTATATTTCAAGGAAAAAATACACAAGACCAGTGCTATACCCGTCAGTATGGATTAGTCCACCGAGGCGCCACACTTCTGATTGCAGGGCTCCGTGCCCAGGTGCCAGCGTACTGGTAGTCCTGATTGTGGCTTAAGGTGGTGTCCCTCAATCATGTTGATTTCTGATACCAAGCTCCACCTCATAAATCCCACATTTCGCAAAACAAAAAACACATTTAACTACAGAACACGTTTCGTAAACAGAAGTCAACTAGACTTTCCTAAAAGACGACTTCTCTCGTGGTCCACAGTGGTCGCCTTGAAACAGGTGATCACTGCTGGTCCAATCGCTGGTAACAAACACCACTGGTGCTTATTTTTTCTCTTCTACTAGGAGAAAATGCCAATTTCAGTTCCTCATCGTTTCTCCGTGTTTCTTCACTCTCTCCTCAGTACACTTCCGCACGGATTTCTTTCCTCTTGTGCCTTGAAATCCTTCCATACAAAATAACCTATTCTAAAGATCTCCATAGTTTCCTCTTATCTTATTTCTTTCAAACTCTTTCTTAGCCTCTTGAATCTAGCTGGTTGCTGATTATGTCCCCGAAGGTAAGTAAATGTATTTTTTTGTAAGTCTATTATTATCATTAATTCCATAGATATGTCAAAAAAATCTTATTGATTCCCTTATATTTTCTATGCTCTGGTATATTTCCTGATTACTTCTTAATTTTCATAGTTCTGTTGTTATAATTGAGCCCCAGATTTTTCTCATGATTCTTCTTTCTAGTAATTCAAATTTATCCAATCTATAGTACGGATTCCACGTTAGAATGTAGGTCCGAGAGGAAAGGAAATGGCCGTCCTACCTCTGACACAATGGCTTAGTATGCCCCCTTCGGGAGGATCCAACCAACCTTCAGGTTGTGGACTAAGTTGAGTTTTTTAGTTGAACACTACGCATTCACTAGCATTAAGACATTCTTGTTTCACGATCGAGCTGTTATGCATTATTTTAACCTTTACGGATAAACACTTTTTGGTATAAATTTTTTTAGTGATACATAGCTCTGTCCATGTAGAATTATTTCAACTAGATGTTTCAATTTCTTTACTATTTCAATTCATCCAATATCTGTCGTTAAAAATTTTGGAGCATTTTTAATGTTTATTGTATATTTAGTTTTTGTAGTGAAATTATTTTCAATAATTTAAAATCAGATTAATAAACGTGCTGCACAATTAGTCTTTACAGTGTTATTTAGAAATCAGAAACAGGTTACTGAATATTAAAAAAAAATAGAGCTTGAGAATGTGTAAAAACCATTAAGAGTTTCAAAATATACTGTTACGAAACAGTGAGCATTACGTATATTTTGTGTTTGAGATCGCAGATATGTTTACAATGTCTCTGGAGTTGGGCGGTTGGTGAGCGAGGAGTGGCAGAGTAGATGGAGTCGCGAGGTTATGCTAAGATGATCACGATTGGGAGTGCTCAGCATGTGCGCCGTAAATAGTCGCTGAGTAAAATATTGTGTGCACAGTGAACGGCATTTTGTGGACTGGTGGACACGGTTTGCAAAGAAGACCGATTTTGTGAACTTCTACGTTACTATACAGTTTAAAGTGTTTAATGAAAAATAATGGGGATACTACCTGTTTGTTCTCGAAACCTGCATTCTTCGGTGACGAAATCTGGATATAGTGTCTGGTAGCTTGCTTGTGAATGATGTTCTTAAAGCGTAATAAAACGTTTGTGAACTGTGAATGACGGCATGTGTGTGTGTGTGTGTGTGTGTTTCGATCTGCTTCATGCATGCGTCCTTTGACTTTGATTGAATTAATTATATGCATAGCTAACCAGACTGGCTATCTGACAGCCTTCGAATCTTTTACTAGCAAAAAGAAGCTATTCTTAAAGGAACTGAAAGTTGTGGAACATCACTTGGCTTCATTACTACTATAACTTCATATTTAATTACGCCACAAATGAACGAAAGATGTAAAAATACCCATACGGCTATTAAAATAACTTGTTTTCCATTGAAACTGATGTAGATGGCTCGCAAAATTTTATAAGATTAATTTATTTATGAGGAATGATATTAAAACCAGAATTTTAACGTTGTTACTTTTCAGAGGTTCGCATTGCAAAGAACTGAAACCAGAATGGTGGTTCGTGGTCTTCAGCTGATAAACGTGACTAGCAGGTGTGTAGAGAAGCGAGCCTAGTCTACTCGTCCTATGTATGTATATGCTGCCACCTGCCGACCAGGTCGTGAAGCGCAACCCGCGTAGCACTGTCAGGCTGTGAAGGCCACCTGCAACTCACGGGGCCATGTTCCACGGATTTTACAGTTTGTTAACGCAAATAATCAAGAGAGCGTGTTTGCGTGAAAAATGCCGACCACTGGGCAAATAAACACACGCTAAATGACGTGTGTATTTGTATAAATGTTACCAAAAGCTTGACAAATGGAACCTATATGCTCCGCCTGGCGCGCTGTAATTCTTTTACCCTCGCCAGATCAGTTATGTCCACCACTGCGGCTTAAACGAGCTTTGTAATCGCTAAGCGGACAGGAAGCACAGCTCTTCGTTTTGCTGAGGTTCGTCATGTAGCGAACACATTTACGAATCCTGCTATGAAAAGAGAATTAAACGGAAGTGTATTGCTGATGCCAATCAATTTGCTTACTTGTTAGAGGTACTGTCTATCCTACAATACATATACTGTAAAAAATGGTACAATTGACATCAGTTTATGGAAAATGATAAAAATGATTTTTATAGATGCTATGTTATTCAGATTCAGTTTAATACTGTATGTAATAAAAGTTCCCCAATGATTGCACATAACACTGATGCCGATATTTATGAAGTTTTTCGGCTCCTGAAACCCTTAAGGGGATAGGTACACCTAATACATACAAATATTTGAAAAAATTGAAATTTCATTTTCTCCAAATCCGTTTAAATTTGAGGGTTCAAATTTCATAGCTCTATAGAATTGTTATAGCTAGATATAAAAATTGATTTTTAAAATAAAAATATTGTTTAACAATAGGTTAATGTACCATCCAAATTGACAGTAAAAAATATGTTGTCATGAAGGGTTTTAATGTCAGAAGGCATAGTACTTGAAATTTTTCAGAAATGTTCTTTTTAATATTGTAAACTAATATCAAGGCAATAAGTTGAACCAATAATATAACATATTTAACTTTAGATTTGTTATTAATAAAAAAACATTCTAGAAATCAAAATTTATGCTTTTTTTTGTTTAAACATAAAGGCATATTTTTCATTGGGAAAAAGCTGCATACACAATAATGGTTAGGACTGTAGTAATTAGTATGTAGAATATGTCCTGCAAATTTGAAAAAGATCTATGCATATGGAAAAAAGTTGTCTTTAAAACCATTTGATGAATTGCTGTTTTGAGATATTTAAGGTTAAAGATTTGGTTTACCTTCAAGTGCAGTAAGATTTAAGTGGCTGTAAATCTTGCAGGACTTCGCATAATCACGCATAACTCCCACACTGTCAAAGATATTTAAATAATTTTTTCAACAAGATGAAGTCAAAAGTAAAAACTATTTTTGTGAATCAAAAGAAAAAAAAAATATTTTTTTTGAAACCTTATTACTGTACCTACCACCTTAAAGTGTTCCCTTAGATATCTGGTTATGTAGAACACCTTAAACTACAATTGCTTGTACGAATTTATAACTTACGGACATACTGTGGTTAGCGTAATTTTGTCTAAGACTCGTGAAAATAATTTATTTTTCTTCTAGGTCATCAGCGAGAGGAGACTTATACGTTGGTAGGAAATCTTCTGTCACGTGATCGGTAGAATGCGTCCATAATACACCACCTGGTTATCTACAAGTATTTACATTTATTCCGTAAAACTTTATGAAGACCATACCCCATTCCCGGCCAGAACACCCAGTAGACATTGTAGACGACCTAACAGGCCTCCCTCCGTCTTGCGGTTGCGAGCGCCCAGTTCCACCAAGATAGACCAAGTTCGACCTAGTCACACCTCAGTTTTGTGCCCACTACATTTTCAGCGGAGCGGATGACGACTGCCCAGTCCCACACCTGCGTGATGCGGTCATTTGTTCTGATTTCGTCGTTGCTCGCTTGAAATTGTTGACTGATTTGACCCACTATCCAGTTAATCGTTCCGCGAGTTTGCACGTTCCCTTTGGCTCAACGTTTTACAGTAATTGTGGCTACTGATCTGGCTCTATTTAATTTCTCTGCACATCCCTATAATCTGTATATATAAAGAAGAATGTATGTATGTTTGTTTGTTTGTTTGTTCGTTCTTCATACAAATCCACAGTTTTCATCCGATCTCGATGAAACTTTGCACACCAATCCTTTGAAACAAGGAGAAAAATACTGTCTACATTTGGTCGAAAAATTATCGGTACAAATAATACATGTTGTCTCATAATTTCGAAATACTACTGAACGGCGAGAGACAGACGCGTTGGATATGGACGTCTGTGTACTGTTCTTCTGTGTAGCGGTCAGGCAGCTCAGTGGTTAAATGTTTGGGTCGTGGTCTCCGGTTCAAATCTCCGTGGAGGCTAAGATTTTTTAAAAAAAATTTTGATCGCAAGAGTCACGCCTGGGCCGTAGGGTATTTGGATTGAATGTTAAACTGCAGATATTACAAAGTTAGTGGTGCATTGCGAGGTAAATCGTAGGTAGTCTTGCAATACTGTAGGTGCACACTTTTTTACGTTATAATGATCCCTCAGGGGTTGTTCGCAGTCAGTGCGTTTGTGTGAACCGCAGTAATAATACTATAAATACAGAAGTCTCTGTATTTTTGTTACGTTTTGACTACTAAATGGCTGTATCGATATTGATGGAATTTGTATGAAGGGTACAGGACAATTTTTCCAGTATGATTAACAGTTGTAGTCACGAAATTTTGAGACCTTATCGAATGGTGATAGAAATATGTTGGAAATTGATTCTCTTCAATAGACAGGTTCGACGGTAGATGGATATAGTGATTGTTTTCCTGTCATATTATGTCGACTCGGTGTTGTTTGGGACCAATCCTTCGTTACCATAAACTTTCTATATTTAATTATGACAAAAAAAGTCTTAATCCACGCGTACGAATTCGCGGGTACGAGCTAGTTCCTTATAAAAACCTTGGTTCGCTACATTATTTGCTTCTGATACCCCATGTAATTCTCTAATCAAACCGTCCAAGCCGTTACAGAAGCGCCTTCTCCCCTAATTATTAGTAGCATTGTTGGCACGAAAGAGAATTAAAAAAAAAGAACAAATTTGCTGCAAAATTCCTTAGTAACGTAAACTTGTAAATGAACCATGGCAGAAGGCAGCTGGTTTCTCGAGTTAGTAGTAGTAGACCAACTGGCGAGGAAGTTCCAACGTTCACTGTAAAGCATACGTCATAAATTCCAGCTTGCCTGACGAAGAACAGAGAAAGAGACAGTTAATGCAGCAGTGGGGTGCCAATGGAATAGCTAGGGTGCGTCTTCACTGCATTTCTAAATAATGTCGTCATGATTTGATGCTCGGGGGAAGTATTTACTACCCTTCACAGTAAGACATTATCGTAGGATAATTTAACATCAGTAAGGAGAACAACAGCTACGTCTCTATCGTCATCACTACCTAATTTACGTTTTCGATATTCCTTTCCTCGGCTTGAAACAAATTCGTCTAGGTATAAACGAGAACGTATTTATTTAAATTTTAATATAACCTGCGTAGTAGCAATCAGTTTCCTCTACTATGTGAGAAACATTATCTCCTGTTATTATTAATTTTCTAAGCTGCAATTGAAGGTAAAATTACGTCAAGCGATGTGTAGTCCTACACATTTGCGCTATGACAATCGCACTAGACCCATAAATCTGCCTACTTTAGTGGTTGTAAAACGCCTAAGGTTTCTTCTAACTGCAGGTCAGATTTGATTATGGTGAAGGCAGCTTACTGTATTAGGCACAAGTATCGAGGTAAGCATTGTGCACTCATTTGTTATAGGTTCGGATCCATCCGCACCTGATTTATTATCTGCATAAAGAACATCAGAAGGAACATGCACATCGAGAATTAAAAGTATGGTGGCCAAAAACTAAGCCTCATAGAATTGACAGAATCGAGAAGAAAAAGTGCCTAGAAGGCAAACACGACGTCTTAAGAAACGTCTTCGCAGTGCTTATGGAGTGAGGGCATGTAACACGATTGCGAGTCATCCGTCGGATTAGGACCTAAAGCCTGGCGGAACAGCTTTGTGTCTTTCGGAAGAGTACACCTGAATGAGCCTAACCGGATTCCACCGGCTCCCTTCTTACATGTTTCATTCACAACACATCATCTTCGTCAATACACATACAAAGGTGTCAGACCGCGGAAAGCAACGGTAGGTGACTGGCGTATGGCTTCTAGACTTCGAAGCCGCACACGGGGACAGTCGAACAGGCTTAAAGGCCAAGACGCTGAACTTGTTTGTCTGTCCAGCCGGTTTGATGTATTGTCGGAGGCTGACTCAGTCCCACAATTGTCATCCTGCGAGTTGACGGCCTCCCAGCCCGCTAGGTCTGAGCAAACACAGAAGGGCATTCTGGTAGATTGGAGCTCTAATGTTAGGCGGTTATCACCTGTTCTCTGTAACATCTACACGAATGACCAACCAAATAACGCTGAAGGCAAAAGGTTTATTTATGCAAAAGATACGGTCATCACTCTACAGGATAGAACTATTGAAGACATAGAAGAAAAAATACTAACAGCCATACTATAAAATCTTGAACCTTATTACAAAGAAAATCAACTGAGGCCAAACCAAGGTAAAACAAAGGTCTGTGCCTTCCACATGCGCAATCGGCAAGCAAGAAGATAGCTTAATATAACATGGAGAGGGGAGAGACTACAATATTGCCCAAACCCAAGTTATCTGGGAATAACGCTGGGTCGATTCCTATAATTTAAACAGCAATGTCAAGAGCTAAAAGGGAAGGTAAGTGCAAGAAATAACATCGTTCGTAAACTCACAGGCACAGCCTGGGGAGCGCACCCTGAAGTGCTCGGCAGAAGAATATGCGGCGCCAGTTGCGAAACATCTGTGCACTCCAGGCAGGCAGACACAGCTCTAAATGAATCAGGCTAACACCCATAAAAATGATCTAACCCCTACTTGTAATAGCTCCAACAGGTGTCAGACTAAGAGTAATAGGAGAGAAAGATAGAACAACTGTCCGACGCCAGACACCAGATGCATGGCAAAGAAATTCCTGTATCTCGCCTGAAGTCTAGGAACAGTTTCCTAAAAAGAACAGCACCTTTGGAGAATCACTCGAGACGCTCCGTATGGAATTGTGTGTGTGTGTGTGGGGGGGGGGGGGGGGAAGCACTCTTCTCCATGAGAATAGTTGCTCCAAGGAAGAACTACCAGCAGGCGGACACTTAACCTAATGGGATCTGGGGTCTCGAAATGTAAATTTAATATGGTGAAATATGGATACGAGGACGATGGCAGATGTGACTGCAGGGAGGTGCAGGAGCTGCTTAGATGCGACGTCATGGGATCAGTCTGCTCGAACGAAGATCCGATTGAAGCAAATGACGAGACGATTAAAGCCTCTGATTCTGGGAGAATCCGAGGTCGTTTTCTTCTGGACACGGAAAATAAAGTAAGTAAGTAAGAGGAAGTGTAATAGGATCACTTCTTTTCTTAATTTTTATAAACGATCTCGGAGACAATGTGAAAAGCCTTTTTAGATTGTTTGCTGATGATGCGGTTATTAATAGGGAAGTAAGGAATTTGGCAGATTGCTTAGAAATTCAGCGTGATCTGGATATTATTTTGGCATGGTGCGCTGAGTCGCAACTAACTTATGCAAGACAATGAGCATAACTAACAAAAAAAATCAAATTGTTCAAAAATACGAGTTAAACAATTCAGTTATTGATATGGTTGATTCTATGAAATATTTGGGAGTAACAGTACAAAGGAACATGAAATGGGACTTACACATTAATTCGTTAGTAGGTAGAGCTAATTCTAGGCTGCGATTCATAGGTTGAAAAATTGTAATGAACAAACAAAGGAGATAGCGTACAAATCTCTTGTGCGTCCACATTTGGACTAATGTTCTGCCATTTGGGATCCGTTTCGTAAGGGGTTGATCGAAAGTATAGAGAAAGTACAGAGAAGAGCCGCTCGATTCGTGACCGCTTGCTACAGTCCTTATGATAGCGTCACAGAACTGATTAGTAGATTAGGTTGGGAGTCTCTGGTAGATAGACGACACACGTTTCGTTTAAACTTATTGGAAAACATGCGTACTCCCACTTTTGCTCACGAGTGTAGTGAAATACTTCGTCCACCAACCTATTTGAGTCGGAATGACAGGAACGATAAGATTAGAGAAATAAGGTGCCGCAATGATTCTTATATGAATTCTTTTATCCCTCGTACCATTAGGGATTGGAATAAACAACATAGAGATTAGCTTCTGAGCACCCTCTGCCACCCACAATTTTGTGAATTGCAGAGTATACAGGGTGGTCAGAAATTCACTCATCGGCGCTTAAGGGCTGTGTTCGGGACGTTGCACTAACAAAATAAATACAAAAAAAAATCTAGTAAAAGTCGTACCGTTTTTGAGTTATTCGCAGCTAAAGTTGACCAATAAGAGCGCTGCGCGGGTGATTTCAAACAGCCTTCCACCGGCGGTGTTGCCAAGCGTACTCGAGGCATGCGACCGCCACAGAAAACGAAAAGAAAAATTCTCTTCGTAAGGGGGGATCGAACCCGCAACCTTCTGATTGAGAGTTTGCCGTGTTACCGACTACGCTGCCAAGGCACTAGAATTTCCTTATTTTTAGAAGCCACTAGTGCGGGAAGTCGGTGGTGGGGCTAAAGGACCATGCCAGAAGAAGTCTCGCAGTCGAACGCAACTTACTGATAAAGACACTGTCATCATGCAACGTCATCAATTTTCGTTTGAAGAGTACGCCGATATGCATTTGGCGTATGGCGCTGCTGGACAAAACAGGGCCGAAGCAGTTAAGATTTACACGACTCGATTTCCTAACTGTGTGATTCCATCGGCCAACACTTTTGTGTTGGTTGACAGAAGGTTGAGGGAGACGGGAAGTATTGTTGTCCACAGGCCCGACGCCGGACGAAATAGGTTCAGGCGGAGTGTAGGATTTGAAGACAATGTCCTGGAAATGATTGCTGATAATCCGAGGAAAAGCTCTAGGGTCATTGCCAACGCATTGCAGATACGTCCAGTCTAAGTGATCCCTCAAATTCTTCGTTTAAATGCAGCCTTTCAATAGGGTCATTTTTGTTGTTTTTTAATTATCAGGCCTCACATGCCACTGTTTTGGACGTCCTTCACGACGAAGGGTTACACCTCTTTCACTTTCAAAAGGTCCAAGATTTGGAGGAAGACGATTTTCCACTTCGAGTTCAGTTTTCACAGTGGTACCTGCAGCGATGTAACGATTATCCAAACTTTGAAAGGAAGGTGCTGTGGACGGATGAGGCGTGCTAAACCAGGGAGAAGTGTTTTAATAGTCGAAACAGCCACATCTGCAATGTCGAAAATCCGCATGCAATTTTTGTCAAGTCATACCAACACAAATTTAGTGTTAACATTTGGGCGTTTATTTTGGGCGAGTTTATACTAAGCCCAGTTCTACTCCCGCAACGTTTAAATGGAGCTTCTTATTTAGCATTTCATGAAAACGTCCTTCTGTTGTACTTAGAAGACGTTCCTTTGGCAATTCGTAATGACATGTGGTTTCAACATGACGGCGCGCCGCCGCATTTTGCAGTACCGGTACGTCAACACTTAGATACATTGTATCCTAACAGGTGGATTGGTCGAGGTGGCCAAATTCACTGGCCAGCTCGGTCCCCAGACAACAACCCATTGGATTTTTATCTCTGGGGAGCTGTCAAGGCCATTGTTTATGAGACTGAAGTAGAAACAGAGGAAGAACCTTTGGCTAGGATAATTCTAGCTTTTGATGAAATTAGAGAAAGTTACAATTTTTGAAGACTCGCAAAGTCAGTAACTCAGCGTTGTCGTGTCGGTATTGCAGTTGAGGGAGGACATTTTGAGCAATTTCTGTAAAATGTAAGGACCCGTATTTTTTTGTTATTGTTGTTTATTGGGATACATTTTTACTACAGTTACTGTTGCGGGTTGACGCTTATTGTAAGTAAATCCCTGTTGGCTTTCAATGTTGCGACTGATAACGTCAAGTTGGAATGAAACTACTGTACAGTAATTTTGTTTTGTATCAGTGACAAAAGGGCTTTCAATGAGTAACAGCTTGTTTACTTTTTGCGGCATGCCACGCGTTAGAGAGTTGATACACGTTACCAAAATGTACAACTTGTTTGAATAAGAACAGACTTTTTGCAGCAGAGAAAGTTACGTTACAAACGATAGAATGGGTTTAATGTTCTTTTTTTCCAAAAGTTTGTTGTTTTTTGTTGCAAAATAGTAGCAAGGATATTCACGTTAATCAATAAAAATGTTGTGATCGAAATCTAGTGAAATACGATTACATTGAATAAAAGAAGCTTCTTTTCAACTAATAAATTAAGTATGCAATTTTTTTTTTTTTTTTGTGTGCCAGTAACTAAACGATTTTTGTACAAAAATTAAAGATTAATCTAGCAAGCAGATCAACTAATTAAAAAACAATTCCCATAAAAAATAATCCTCTAGCCCCACCACCGACTTCCCTAAAAATGTCGCGGATTACCGATCAATTCCGATTACGAACAAACAGTCCGCCCTAGTGGCTTCTAAAAGCAAGGAAATTCTAGTGCCTTGGCAGCTTAGTCAGTAAGACGGCAAACTCTCAATCTGAAGGTTGCGGGTTCGATACCCACTTCCGAAGAGAGGATTTCTTTGGCGGTCGCATGCCTCGAGTACGCTTGGCAACAGCGCCGGTGGAAGGCTGTTTGAATTCGCCCGCGCAGCGCTCTTATTGGCCAACTTTAGCTGCGTATAACTCAAAAACGGTACGACTTTTACTAGATTTTTTTTGTATTTATTTCGTTAGTGCAACGTCCCGAACACTGCCCTTACCCGCCGATGAGTGAATTTCTGACCATCCTGTATATGTACATGTAGATGTAGACATCTCGAGTTTTTATTTTTTCTTAAGGAGTTTACCTAATATTCTAAATTCTTGTGATATTAAGAGGAAGAACTTTTGTCAGCTGGTTTCACCTGGCGTCGCCCGGGTATGCCGGTCACAGAGGGGGGATGGGGATCGAACCACTGTCCCCATCCATCACGGCGGGGCCATAAATACGAGGCCGGAGAGGTTGGCTGCTATCTGCGGCCGCGGCCGGCCGCCATCGCACTATTTATATGCAAATACGCGGTTTACAAGCGCCTATCTGCGTCTGCAGCCCGCGGCGACATCCCTCTTATTCTCACCCGGACCCGTCGATTGCTCACGCTCGCTATATACTCCACGCCATTTCTCTCGGGGTCGTCTTCTCTCCCCCTCAGCTCTGCGCGCGGTGCGTGAAAACTTAGAAATAAACGTTGAAACTTCAACGAAAATAAACTCTTATCGACTGAGAACCAACGCAGCTTTATAGTTTAACGTTCTTGTTGGCGTGTGTTTTTTACGTGAAAATCTCTGTATGAGGGAGAATTTGAAAGCTTCTTATAACGCAGAAACACAAATATTCAAGTTCTGTCGGATACCATACAGAAAAACGTATAGGATGATCAAACCCATGTCCTTCATGCCTCTGTTTCTTTCAAAACCCAATTCCGCCAACCGTTGATTAATTGGGACCAGTTGACATCACACGTTATGCTACTTTCGCAAAATATGTATCAAGCTAGAGTCTATACTCTCTATTTTGAGTCAAGCATTAGAAGTTACCGCTATTGCGGGTCGTCCTGCACATCCTCTTCCAAGTCTGGCGGTCATTCCAAGATTTTTCCTCCTTTCTCCAAACGACTCCCTTAGCCTCTGCATCTTTCTTCACTGGGTCCATCCATCTTGCTCGAGGTCTTCCAACTGGTCTCCTTCCCGTTGTTCAGTAGTGCTACCTTCGGTATCCTCCCGTCCTTCATACTGAGAGAAAGTGTATGGCTAAGATTAAAAAAGAGAGGAATAGATGAAGGAATTAATAGAGAACATCTATGAGAAGTATGAGAACAGATTGCGCATAGGCAGTAAACATTCAGAATGGTTTCACAGGGAAAGAGGAGTAAGACAAGCAATTGTATTGTCACCTGTCCAGATTAATGTAGTGTTAGATGTAGTAATCGCAGAAGTCCAGGGATAAAGAGATGTAGCGACCCAAAGGTAGAGTGCCACAAGAACTTGCAGGTTCGTCTTGGATCAACCACTCCCTGGTTAGTTTTACCAAAGATATGTGATTCTATTATCGAAGCGATCATGTGCCTACTAGCATATAGTAAGTAGGGAATTGGTGAATGTGATAAATAAGCGCAATTAGAAGGCTGACTGACATTAATAATTGAAAAATGAAGAATACATGGGAACATACATGAAATACTTCTTGAAAATCATTGGTATCTACTAAGTACCTATCTCAGTGCAAACCATCAGTCAAAGTAACCTTCCCAGCCAGCAGAGAGAGAGTTGGAACACATTACCTTGACATAAAGCCAATTACGTTCACTATGGTGATCTTACATGCTGCATGGTTCACAAAACACTCCTCTCGAAGCCTGGACTCCTACCGTTCTCCGCGCGGTCCAGTGAGGTGGAGGGGGCATCACGTGCTCCTTCACATTGGCTGAAAAGGAAAACCATGACGTTTTTCAGAGCCAATGTTAAGGTGCCATTTCTCACGGGATGCTCTCGCTAGCCTCTAGACTATAGCTGAGTATCAAGAATCGGTTTACGTCTCTGTGTGAGGCCTGGGAAAAATTACTCTCACTGACATCCATTAATTCTACTGAAAATCATTACAATCTATACAGAGATACTACAGAGCAGAAGGTAATAGCATATGCTGATGACGTCATAATATGGGAGGAGCCAGAGCAGGATCTGGAAAGAGAATTACGGAAATGGTGGACTGCAATGGGTAAACATGGCCTGGTGATTAGAGTGGAAAAGACCAAAATAATGAAGAAACACTGGCCCTTCGAAGAATGTGTTACTCGACGGCAAGAAATTGTAATGGGTAAAACCGTTTGTGTATCTGGGAAGCAAGGTAACTATCAATGGGAAGGTGGAGAAAGAAATAGGTCAGAGGGTGAGGAAGAATGGACAATTGTATCATCAGATAAAGGATGTAATTTGGAGGTGGGACATAGGAAAGCTTGCTAAAATTCTGCTCTATAAAGTATATTACCAGCCCATACTGACTTATGGTTGTGAAACATGGACTTCGACAAAGAGAGATATCAGCAGATTACCGGCGGCAGAGATGAGATTTGTGAGGGGGATAGAGAATGTCACGAGTTAGATAAAATAAGAAATGAAAACATCATGGAGAGACTACAAGTGGAAGTATTTCTGGAAATATTGAACATTTTATTGACATCTACGGAAAAACTTTCTTCCCGTTTCGGAAGTTTACGTGATATACCAAAAACGTTGCCCGTTGCTCCAGAAAATTGGTACATGATATATTGATTATATGCCGTACATCATGATCTGTCCTACAGTTATGGACAAGTCTGGACTTAGGTAGACTTATTCTAAAACAGGGTGCTGAAACCAGCTAGCCTCATAGCAGGCGTAACACACCTTCATGTTACTGAAACGTCGTGAGATAATGGGGAGGTCCAAATGAATATACACATGTAAAGTAACTGTACACTTGTTGCATGGTTAGTGTCTAGCGCTAATGCATATATCGCAGAGGTACAAGGCAACGAAGATCTAGTGCTGATTGCGGTTTTTAGGGGGGTTTTCCACAAATCGAGTAGCCGTATGCTGGGATACACATATCACAGAAAACATAAGTTACACGAATCGCAGATAGATGGCAACACGTAAGCTCTCTCCCTCCCCGTCCTTCCCCTTTCCATTCCTCCAGGAACTGAAAATCCCCAGATCTAGCAATCCAGGGGAAACACTAGACAAATTAATAATTACAAACCATAATGAGGATTAAGCCTTTGCGTGATCCGACATAATCCTTTCAAATATATATATCTAAATTATCAGAATTAAAGTGAGGAGATTAGTAGCAAGAAACAATATTATACGAATACAAAAAACATAATACTTTGGGGTAAATCATTTACAAGATCATAATCACATGTGGTTGAGCTTGCGAAAGCGTCTATGATCGAGGATAGAATTGACAGTTGGAAGTGGTGTGGCCAGTGATGGTAATATCATCGGAAATGTTAGTTGCGTGAAAGAAAATTCTCAAAATAGGAAAAAGGAGGACATTTTAAAAAGGATACTTTTTTTACTCTATCTCTTTAAAAGATAACGCCAAAAAATAAAATAAATAATAATGAAATAAAAATATGTTAAATAAATTAATTATACTGGCAAGTGATAGGTATACCAGGGTGAGGAAGGCAGTTATTATTTGAGATTGAGGCCCGGGAGACGTCTGATCTCCAGAATGTGCTGGTAGGCCAATTCCGACCTGCGGAGTTGAGACTGGTAAGTGGTATCGGGAGGTAGACTAATGCTTCTGAACGTAAAACAGTTATTAAAGTCACGAGACTTGTGAGCAACAGGTTAGTCTAGATTTTGAACTGTTTGTCTGTGACGATGCAATCTGACGCATAGCGCTTACGAGGTGAAGACAGTTGGAAATGGAGGCAGATGAGCTGACAAATGAGATGCGATCTGTTGCAGGTGGCATGATGTAATAGATAAATTTTAAAATGGGTAAAATTGTTGTACACAACAGTTGGCAAGGCGACCGACGCCCCGAACGAAGATTGTAGGCCAGACAGCAGACAGCAATATGCGACATGTCACTGGCCACTGACAAAGGCAGTCACGCGAAATATGTTCTGGAACGTCTACAGAACATTCATGTCACTGCCTGACCAGCTCACGCTACACTAAAACGTGACCGATTCTCAAGTCACGTGGAAAACATTCTAGAACATGAATAGAACTTAGGGGTGGTTGCGTACAGTGAAGGTCTTTGTACGCGGTGACACTACGAATACACGTGATAGATGGATATAGGAGACGGCCATAAGGTCGTCGGGGGGTTTGTCGCAAGAGTGGGACACACCGACGCCATGCCAGTCTGAATATCGAAACGGCGACCGCGAGCAGCCAGCCCATCCAGACCTCAACGCCCAACTGTAATTATTGTAAGTGTTAAACAATTGACTGAAGAACACTTGGCTATGGAGTTTTGCTGATGGCAAGCTGCTAAATCTGTACTGTGGCTTCAGTTAAGCAGTGAAGACTTGGTTCTTTTCAGCTACAGGTGATCTCCGTATGTGGCAGCTAGTTTATTTTGCTTATTTTCACTCCTTATTGTCATATGGAATAATATTCTGGGGCAATTCTACCCATAGAGACAAAGTGTTCAGAGCCCAAAAGTGTGTAATAAGAATAATGTGTGGGGTTAGCAATAGAATTTCATTTAGAGAGCCGTTCAAGAAGTTAGGGATTTTAACATTAGAATCTGAGTATATATACACATTAATGTTCTTTGTAGGCACAAATTATACTTTGTTTGAAACAAATAGTAAAATACACAATTATGGCACTAGAAGTAAAAATGATCTTCACAAGGATTACAAGTCATTGTCATTTGTTCAAAAAGGGGTCCGATATTCAGGGATACATAACTTCAATAAGCTCCCAACACGTATTAAATGTCTAGCTGATGATAAGAATAAATTCAGGAAAAATTGAAATAATTTTTAATTGACAACTCCTTCTACTCTGTCGAAGAATTTATTTCTAAGGTATCTAAAAAATAACTGCCAGTAGCTTGTGTAAATGTAGTTTACATAATTAATTTACCATGTATGCTATGACTGTACATCTCCTGGTGTATGTATTTATTTTGTTACGCAATTGTTTACGGTACCATGTATGCTATTACTGTACATCTTCTGGTGTATATATTATTTTGTTATGGAATTGTTTAATGTACCATGTATGCTATGACTGTACATCTACTGGTGTACTTATTATTTTGTTATGCAACTGTTTATCTGTAAATTGACAACATTCCACATCCCACAGAGCCAGTCTCTTATATTGGGATCAATGGAAAATGAATGTATTGTATTGTATCGCATTGTATGCACACTCCCCTCTCCTTGGAAGTAACTTTGGACGCAGAGATTTAGTCAACTGACAGTGCCACACCTACTATCCTGAGTGTACGTGGAGCGTCTTATGAGAAGAATCTATAGACCACTAAGTCTACCTTGTGTAGTTACCCTCTTAGACTGTACCACTAGCCATTCCTGAAAGATAGCGAGTACCACCCAAGAAGCTGTTACAATGGTACACATTTTGAGTGTGCACTCCTGAATATCGAGTCTCATTCTCTACACTGTGGCAGCGGGCACGTTAGCATGGCAGACACTACCCTGTTTTGTGGCAGTCTGCACGGACGTCGGAGCACTTTGCATAGACAACATTCTCTTCCACCGGAGTGAGCCCAGTCGAGTCCAACTGAACAGAGCGCCTTCCGATTGAATTCGTCGGGAAGGAGCGGCTGAGTTTTACGGCGGCCACAATTCACGGCGCCCTATTTCGCGAGATACGACCCGCCTGTGAAGATAAACATCCGCGGGAAGTAGGGCGGTCAGCGGGCGTCTGCGTCCTACGGACAGGGGTCACTACTCGGTCTGCAGCCGGGAGAAATGCGTTCGCAGGCTCCCACTCTGCCACCACTGCGAAGGGAATCGCCGAAACAAGGACTTAAATGACTCCAATCAGGCAAATGAATAATTATTATTCTCGTATCACAAACATCAAAACACACAGTTAAATACATTGTGCAAATCAACAACCTTAAACACACTTAGCCCACTACTTCGCAACCTAAATTGTATTGTGTGTTGCTTGATGATGGGCACACAGGGCACTCGAGCATATGATTCATAGTTTGGTCTTCACCACATTCGCACTTAATATTTGTAGCATCAGTATAACCCCATCTGACTAGGTTTTCCTTGGACCTGCCCACTCCTGTTCGCAATCGATTTAAGGACCGCCAGACGTACCAGTCTTCTTCATGACGATGTGGCAAGCGCTCTGTAACTGACAGTGGTTATGAGATGTTACGAACCTTCAATTTCCACAACTGTACTCTTGGCTTTTCAGGTGACCCAATTAGTTCCCGTGATGTTCTGAGAAAACTTTTCCTGGATTTGAGTCTCTGGGCTGATGGTATATGGCCGTGCAGTGGATGAGCGCTTTCCCGTTCTACTTTGGTCCTCTCCTTGTTCGCAGCCACTCCTCTCCGGATACTGGGTGGTGCAATGCCCGAAAGCTGGTAAAGCCTGTCAACTGGGGTAGGCTTTAAGCAACCTGTCACTAGCCTACAGGTGTTATTGAGGGCTACATCCACCTGTTTGGTATGAGATGACGAGTACCAAACTGGGCATGCATATTCTGCAACAGAGTAACAAAGGGCCATTGATGATGTACACTCTTTGGCAAAAAAATTGACTGTCCGCGCCTGAGTCTAAGTCCCTTATTTCGCACAATGTGGCATCATTGCGCGTATTCAACTCAGCGCCATCTGTTATTCATTTCCTTAAGTCAAGCCTCGAACAAAGCAGGAAGACTCCGCCCGCCCATTGACGATTCTTCTTGGTAGTCCATTTATCATTCGCCACATTTCAGTAAAAAGCTATTGACCGATCTCGAAACAGGTAACGCATTTTCCTGTCCCTGCATTGACTATAATATTAGCCAAGATATCGCCGACCATACCTCAATCGGACGAAATTCGGTTCCAGCTACACTTTTCTTAAATTCTGATCGTGAAACATATCGTTAAAGTTGTAATTAGCGCAGTAAAAATGAGGTTCAGTTATACATTTTATTCCAAATAATTAGCGTAAAATTATAACGATATTTATTTATATATTGATGTGGCTAATTAGTTGCAATAATTCAACACATAATGGGGTGTGTGGTCCGAGAAGTGGGTGTAAATGTTCAAAGATCCAGAGTTTTTAGTTCTACAAAACTATTGAAACGATTATAAAGAGATTATTTCGGATAATTGTCTAATGCCAGTTGAATGTAACTGACTTCCGAGGCAGGATAAGGTTGTTTACCCACTGCACGAGTCGTCTGTGAACATGAGCTCCGTTTGCTTGTGGCTAACATCTAGTCTTGTAAACGCGTAGTCCTCGGTTCGAAACTAGTTTTTCCAATTATTTTTTTGCATTTATTTTAAACAAGTCGAACCTACAACTGCGTTATGCGTAAAATATAACATCGGACTCTTACCTGCTTGCGTCAGGACATAACATACTTAAGGAAAGACTCGTAACTGAGTGCTTCTTAATAAACTGCACACGTAACTATGAAAGCTTTCACAGAGGTAACACTGAAAGAAATCATTCTCGGGCTTCAACATCGTAGAAATAGTGTCGTGTGGTTACGTTAGGTGGACTATAACGAGTTCGCACCATCTTCAAGGAGACGAAAAACTAAATAATATTACTATACCAATTTCTTATTATGCGTCTGGATTTACGATTCGTCGACTTCTAAGTCATTAAAGGTGGAAAGGGAATGGAGACAAGGAATGGGAAGGAATTCGGACCATGGGTTTTGGAAGAAATAATCCCGCCATTCACACGAAGTGACTTGGAGAAAACGAAGGAAAATCCAAATCTGGATAGCCGGATATGAATTCAAACAAGCTTCCTC
>CM061914.1:1621872-1649842 GCA_031002005.1 Vandiemenella viatica
GTAATAAGCTTCAAGATTTTCGAGTATGGCTGTTAGTATTTTTTCTTCTATGTCTTCAAAAGTTCTGCCCTGTACAGTGATGACCGTATCTTTTGCATAAATAAACCTACTGCCTTCAGCGTTATTCGGTTGGTCATTCGTGTAGCTGTTATAGAGAACAGGAGATAAGACGCTTCCCTGTTTGAGTCCGTTCTTCTGGTTTCTCCACGTTCTCTTCTCTCCTTGGAGTGTGACGTAGAATCTCCTATTCTGTAGCATTTCTTTAATGATGTTCGTAAATCTAAAGTCTTTTGTGATATCGTATATCTTAGCCAGAAATCTTCGGTGGTTAACGGTATCGTAGGCAGCGGAAAGATCTATAAATATAACCCCTGTAATTAATTTATTCTCGAAACGCTGAAGGAACCTTCACGTAGATTGTGCTCAGTATATTCAAACATGAGAAACACCATTGGGCGTACCCTGTACAACGCAGCAGCCAATCCTTCAACCACCAGGAAAATCAAGAAGTAAGCTGGGTGAAAAGAACTTTGTGGCTCGCACAATTAGAGTTCGGTACTTTAATGATGTAAACACGTATCTCGCACGTGGCAGGTCGGACGTTATGCTCGCATTCACTTACAATCAGATTTATTATAGGTACTTTAAAATGGGACCCACTCAGAATTTAGAGCATTTTGAAGAAAAAAAACTAGCGTCTAAGCTGTCAAAAATGATGTGTTTAATACAGTGTTTTTGTATTTCATTACTTCGGAGTTGGTTAGTAAAATACAATTATTATCCCATAACACTCATAACATAAAAATGATGTAATGTTGTAAATAGTTCTTAGCTTACTATAATAGCAGTATTTCTGGATAAAAGGTATCATGAAATAAACATCTACAGTACAATCAATGAGCATAAATAAACAACTAATTGTTCTTCTTCGTCAATGTGTGTCATACCTGTCTCCGGTTGTAGGCGACTATAATGGGGATGGTTTTACTCCTGCATGGTACCGTTCCGGAGAGAATCTACTGCGATGGTTTTCCACATCTACATATATACTCTGCAATTCACAAAATTGTGGGTGGCAGAGGGTGGTCAGCACCAAAGCTAATCTCTTTGTTGTGTATTCCAGTCCCTAATGGTACGAGGGAAAAAAAGAATTCATATAAGAATCAGTGCGGCACCTTATTTCTCTAATTTTATCTTTCCTGTCCTTCCGACTCAAATAGGTTGGTGAAAGAAGTATTTCACTACACTCGTAAGTGAAAGTGGGAGTACACATGTTTACCAATAAGTTTAAACGAAACGTGCGTCGTCTATCTACCAGAGACTCCCAGCCTAATCTACTAATCAGTTCTGTGACGCTTTCATAAGGACTGTAGCAAGCGGTCACGAATCGAGCGGCTCTTCTCTGTACTTTCTCTATACTTTCGATCAACCCCTTACGAAACGGGTCCCAAATGGCACAACAATAATCCAAATGTGGACGCACAAGAGATTTGTACGCTATCTTCTTTGTTTGTTCATTACAATTTTTCAAGATTCGACCTATGAATCGCAGCCTAGAATTTGCTCTACCTGCTAACGAATTAATGTGTATGTCCCATTTCACGTTCCTTTGTACTTTTACTTCCAAATGTTTCATAGAATTGACCATTTAGCCTTTCTATGGCATCCGGGATGGCCTGTTCCACATCTCGGATCAGGCCACCCGGAATACACACTGAATGGACGTTGGATTTATTCTCCGAGTAATCCACCATATCCCTAAGTGGCTCTTATAACCGTCTAACATTAGAGCTCCCAAATACCAGAATGCCCTTCTGTGTTTGCTCAGACCTAGCGGGCTGGGGGGCCGTCAACTCGCAGGATGACAATTGTGGGACTGAGTCAGCCTCCGACAATACATCAAACCGGTTGGACAGACGAACAAGTTAAGCGTTTTGGCCTTTAAGCCTGTTCGACTGTCCCCGTGTGCGGCTTCGAAGTCTAGAAGCCATACGCCAGTCACCAACCGTTGCTTTCCGCGGTCTGACACCTTTGTATGTGTATTGACGAAGATGATGTGTTGTGAATGAAACATGTAAGAAGGGAGCCGGGGAAATCCGGTTAAGCTCATTCAGGTGTGCTCTTCCGGATGACACAAAGCTTTTCCGCCAGGCTTAACGTCCCAATCCGGCGGATGACTCGTCAACCGTGTCATATGCCCTCACTCCATAAGCACTGCGAAGACGTTTCTTTAGGCACTTTTTCTTCTCGATTCTGTCAATTCTATGAGGCTTAGTTTTCGGCCACCATACTTTCAATTCTCGATGTGCATGTTCCTTCTGATGTTATTTATGCAGATAATAAATCAGGTGCGGATGGATCCGAACCTATAACAAATGAGTGCACAATGCTTACCTCGATACTAGTGCCTAATACAGTAAGCTGCCTTCACCATAATCAAATCTGACCTGTAGTTAGAAGAAACCTTAGGCGTTTTACTACCACTAAAGTACGAAGATTTATGGGTCTAGTGCGATTGTCATAGCGCAGATGTGTAGGACTACCCATCGCTAGACGTAATTTTGACTTCAATTGCAGCTTAGAAAATTAATAATAACAGGAGATAATGTTTCTCTCATAGCAGGTTATATTAAAATTTAAATAAATACATTCTCGTTTATACTTAGATTAATTTTTTTCAAGCCGAGGGAAGGAATAACGAAAACGTAAATTAGGTAGTGATGACGTTAGAGACAGCATTTCGTAGCTGTTGTTCTCCTTACTGAAGTTAAATTATCCGACGATAATGTCTGTGAAGGGTAGTAAATACTTCCCCCGAGCATCAAATCATGACGACGTGATTTGGAAATGCAGTGAGGACGCACCCTAGCTATTCCATTGGCACCACACTGCTGCATTAATTGTCTCTTTCTCTGTTCTTCGTCAGGCAAGTTGATTATTTTTAAATTCTCTTTCGTGACAACACTGCTACTAATAATTAGGGGAGAAGGAGCTTCTATAACGGCTTTGACTGTTTGATTAGAAAATTACATGGGATATCAGAAGAAAATAATGTAGCGAACCAAGGTTTTTATAAGTAATTATAGGGATGTGCAGAGAAATTAAATAGAGCCAGATCAGTTGACACAATTACTGTAAAACGTTGAGCCAAAGGGAACGTGGAAACTCGCGGAACGATTAACTGGATAGTGGGTCAAATCAGTCAGCAATTTCAAGCGATCAACGACTAAATCAGAACAAATGACCTCATCACGCAGGTGTGGGACTGGACAGTCGTCATCCGCTCCGCTGAAAAGGTAGTGGGCACAAAACTGAGGTCTGGCTAGGTCGAACTTGGTCTATCTTGGTGGAACTGGGTGCTCGCAACCGCAAGACGGAGGGAGGCCTGTTAGGTCGTCTACAAAGTCTACTGGGTGTCCTGGCCGGGAATGGGGTATGGTCTTCATATTGGGTTAGTAAAAGGTTCACAGAATAAATGTAAATACTTGTAGATAAACAGGTGGTGTATTATGGACGCATTCTACCGATCACGTGACAGCAGATTTCCTAGCAACGTATAAGTCTCCTCTCGCTGATGACCTAGAAGAAAAGTAAATTATTTTCACGAGTCTTAGGTAAAATTACGCTAACCTCAGTATGTCCGTAAGTTATAAATTCGTACAAGCAATTGTAGTTTAAGGTGTTATACATAACCAGATATCTAAGGGAACACTTTAAGGGGGTAGGTACAGTTAGCAGCTTTCAAAAAAAATATTTTTTTTCTTTTGATTCACAAAAATAGTTTTTACTTTTGACTTCATCTTGTTGAAAAAATTATTTAAATATCTTTGATAATGCGGGAGTTATGCGTGATTAAGCGAAGTCCTGCACGATTGACAGCCACTTAAATCTTACTGCACTTGAAGGTAAACCAAATCCTTAACCTTAAATATCTCTAAACAGCGATTCATCATATGGTTTTAAAGATAACTTTTTTTCCATATGCAAAGATCTTTTTTCAAATTTGCAGGACATATTCTACATACTAATTACTACAGTCCAAACCATTATTGTTTATGCAGCTTTTTCCCAATGAAAAATATGCCTTTGTGTTTAATCAAAAAAAAGCATAAATTTTGATTTCTCGATTTTTTTTATTAATAACAAATCTAGAGTTAAATATGTTATATTATTGGTTCAACTTATTGCCTAGTTTACAATATTAAAAAAACATTTCTGAAAAATTTCAAATACTATGCCTTCTGGCATTAAAACCCTTCACAACATATTTTTTACTGTCAATTTGGTTGGTACATTAACCTATTGTTAAACAATATTTTTATTTTAAAAATCAATTTTTTATATCTAGCTATAACAATTCTATGGAGCTATGATATTTGAACCCTCAAATTTAAATGGATTTGGAGAAAATGAAATTTCAATTTTTTTCAAATATTTGTATGTATTAGGTGTACCTACCCCCTTAAAGGTTTCAGGAGCGGAAAAACTTCATAAATATCGACATCAGTGTTATGTGCAATCATTGGGGAACTTTTATCACATACAGTATTAAACTGAATCTGAATAATATAGCATCTATAAAAATCAAACTTAATTTTTTTATCATTTTCCATAAACTGATGTCAATTTATAATTTTTTACAGTATATGTATTGTAGCATAAACAGTACCTCTAACAAGTAAGCAAATTGATTGGTATCAGCAATACACTTCCGTTCAATTCTCTTTCCATACCAGGATTCGTAAATTTGTACGCTACATGACGAACCTCAGCAAAACGAAGAGCTGTGCTTCCTGTCCGCTTAGCGATTACAAAGCTCGTTTAAGCCGCAATGGTAAACGTAACAGATCCGGCGAGGGTAAAAGAATTACAGCGCGCCAGGCAGAGCATATAGGATCCATTTGTCAAGCTTTTGGTAACATTTATACAAATACACACGTCATTCAGCGTGTGTTTATTTGCCCAGTGGTCGGCATTTTTCACGCAAACACGCTCTCTTGATTATTTGCGTTAACAAACTGTAAAATCCGTGGAACAAGGCCCCGTTAGTTGCAGGTGGCCTTCACAGCCTGACAGTGCTACGCGGGTTGCGCTTCACGCCCTGATCGGCACGTGGCAGCATATACATACATAGCACGAGTAGACTAGGCTCGCTTCTCTACGCACCTGCTAGTGACGTTTATCAGCTCAACACCGCGAACCACCACCATTCTGGTTTCAGTTCTTTGCAATGGGAACCTCTGAAAAGTAACAATGTTAAAATTCTGGTTTTAATATAATTTCTCAAAATTAATTTTATATAATTTTGCGAGCCATCTACATCAGTTTCAATGAAAAACAAGTTATTTTAATAGCCGTATGGGTATTTTTACATCTTTCGTTCATTTGTGGCGTAATTAAATATGAGGTTATAGCAGTAATGAAGCCAAGAGATGTTCCACAACATTCAGTTCCTTCAAGTATAGCTTCTTTTTTCTAGTAAATGATTCGAAGGCCGTCAGATCGCCAGTCTGGTAAGGTATGCTGTATGGATGATTAATTCAATCAAAGTCAAAGGACGCATGCATGACGCAGATCGAAACACACACACACACATGCCGTCATTCACAGTTCACAAACGTTTTATTACACTTTAAGTACATCATTCACAAGAAAACTACCAGACACTATATCAAGATTTCGTCACCGACGAATGCAGGTTTCGAGTACAAACAGGTAGGAAACAGTGAGTAGTATCCCCGTTATTTTTCATTAAACACTTTAAACTGTACAGTAACGTAGAACTTCACAAAATCGGTCTTCTTTACATACCGTGTCCACCAGTCCACAAAACGCCGTTCACTGTACACACAATATTTTACTCAGCAACTAATTACGGCGCACATGCTGAACACTCCCAATCGTGATGCATTCGGGAGGACGGCGGTTCGAATCCCCGCCCGGGCATCCAGATTTGGGTTTTCCATGGTTTCCCCAAATCACTCCAGGCGAATGCCGGGATGCTTCCTTCAAAAGGCCATGGCCGAATTCCTTCCCATTCCTTGCCCCCATCCTTTCCCGTCTCTAAAGACCACGTTGTTAAAAAGGGACGTTAAACTGTTACCGTGGAAGTCTGAGGACTCCCAATCGTGATCATCTTAGCATAACCTCGCGACTCCATCTACTGTGCCACTCCTCGCTCGCCGATCGCTCAACTCCAGAGACATTATAAACATATCTGCGATCTCAAACACAAAATATACGTAATGCTCACAGTTTCGTAACAGTATATTTTGAAACTCTTAATGGTTTTTACACATTCTGAAGCTCTATTTTTTTTTAATATTCAGTAACTTGTTTCTGATTTCTATTATGATCTCTAAATAACACTGTAAAGACTAATTGTGTAGCACATTCATTAATCTGATTTTAAATTATTTAAAATAATTTCACCAGAAAAACTAAATATACAATAAACATTAAAAATGCTCCCAAAATTTTTAACGACAGATATTGGATGAACTGAAAAAGTAAAGAAATTTAAACATCAGGTTGAAATAATTCTAGATGGACAGAGCGTATGGTATCACTAAAAAAATTTATACCAAAAAGTGTTTATCCGTATATCTTAAAATAACGCATAACAGCTCGATCGTGAAACAAGAATGCGTAAATGCTAGTGAATGCGTAGTGTTGAACTACAAAACTCAACTTAGTCCATAACCTGATGGTTGGTTGGATCCTCCCGAAGAGGACATACTAAGCCATTGTGTCAGAGGTAGGACGGCCAGTTCCTTTCCTCTTGGTCCTACAGTTTAACGTGGAATCCGTACTATAGATTGGATAAATTTGAACTACTAGAAAGAAGAATCATGAGAAAAATCTGGGGCTCAATTAAAACAACAGAACTATGAAAATTAAGAAGTAATCAGGAAATATACCAGAGCATAGAAAATATAAGGTAATCAATAAGATTTTTTTTTGACATATCTATAGAATTGATGATGACAATAGATTTACAAAAAAAATGTATTGACTTACCTTCGGGGAAATAGATTCAAGAGGCAAAGAAAGATTTTGAAAAAAATAAGATAAGATAAGAGGAAACTATGGAAAGAGAGATCTTTACAAGGGGTGATCAAATGAAAAGGTACGAAACGCCGTAAAAACGTAACAGTTAAATATTTGCGTATTCCGCCATGGGAGAACGTAGCGAGACATCTCGGGATGCGATTGGAGTCTCTGACTGGGATCGGAGCATGCGCGGGCGCCCGCATGCGCAGTAGAGAGTAGAGGCTCTTATCAAAAGCGGCGTCCAAATGATGCGGCAGTCCGTATGAGGACAGGATGGCGTTCGCGTTGCAAAATTCGACGATTGAGGAGCAGCGAGGTGTTATCCAGGTCCATCGAGAACAAAAGACCGGAGGTGCTCACGGAGGGTGTGGTTCTGCTCCATGATAACGCGCGTCCACACGTCTCCAGAGTCACACACATGGAACTGGCCAAGTTCAAGCGGGAGACGTTGGACCATCCACCCTACAGTCCGGACATGTCGCCTTGCGATTTCCATGTGTTTGGTCCACTGAACAAACACCTGAAAGAGAAGCGCTTCAACTCGGACGACGTACTCAAGGACGCTGTGAAGGACTGGGTCTCGTCATGGCCACAGGAATTCTGGGAACAAGTAATCCTGCGGCTTGTTCATCAGTGGGATCGTTGTGCTCAGGCCTATGGTGTATGTTTTTAATAAAGTCTACATTTGTACCCACCGTGTCGTTTCGTACCTTTTCATTTGATCAACCCTTGTAGAATAAGTTATTAAGTATGGAAGGATTCCAAGGCAGAAAAGGAAAGAAATCCGTGCGGAAGTGTACTGAGGAGAGAGTGAAGAAAACGGAGGAAGGATGAGGAACTGAAATTGATATTTTCTCCTAGTAGAAGAGAAAAAAAAAAGCATCAATGGTGTTTGTTACCAGCGATTGGACCAGCAGTGATCACCTGTTTCAAGGCGACCACTGTGGACCACGAGAGGAGTTATCTGTTAGGAAAGTCTAGTTGACTTCTGTTTACGAAACGCGTTTTGTAGATAAATGTATTTTTTGTTTGCGAAATGTGGGATTTATGAGGCGGAGCTTGGGATCAGGAATCAACATGATTGCGGGACACCACCTTAAGCCACAATCAGGACTACCAGTACGCTGGCACCTGGGTGCGTAGCCCTGCAATCAAAAGTGTGGCGCCTCAGAGGACTAAGCCATACTGACGGGTATAGCACTGGTCTTGTGTATTTTTTCCTTGAAATATTGGTAAACATGACATTGCTCATATAAGTGTAATTGACAGTCATAGTTTAACGCAAAGAACAAAACGGGAGACTTATTTTAACCCGAATGAAGTGTAACATGGAAATGTCACTATAGCTGAGGACAATATAACATAAGATTTCGATCATTGATAGTGTAAGGCGTTTTTTGTACTGGGGACTGACCACTGTTGAGGACCATGTGCCACGAAGCGCCGGCATTACTTTGATTGGATGTCATGAACAGCATTCTATCCAGCGCAGTTGGGGCGGGCATTCACTCATGTAGCTGTAGGAAGACTGCATTCCGGAAATCGACAGCGACCGTAGTAGATTGGTTCACTCCATCATGTTAGCATCCATCATGCCTTAGACATTCAGAGTGCCACGAGAAGTGTTATGAAAAAAAATGTCCTCTCTGTCATCTCACTTTGTCTTTGGCTTTACGACCCTCGGTAAAACCTCTGATGGCATCGGAGACTGTAACACTTTTAAAAAGTCGATTCCACGCATCCAATTCCATAAATATCAGCACTGGTTAAGGCTAACAAAACGGTGATTACCTTGGAGTATTATAGTCTGCTTCCCACAAGATTCCTCCGGCTTCTAAGATGACCTTAATTTCAAACTAACATCGGATTTAGTCCGTCGATTTTGGGTTTCCACACTCTTTGATCAAGTATCCTTAAAAGCTGTTGGTGTACGAAATTATCTCATCCCCTCGGCTCAGGATGCCTAACGTGGGGTTAGCTGCTTCTAGTTCTGGTGGAGGAGAAATTTCCACCATCACAACTTGGCCGGCTGGTAGGAGAGGTGGAAGTCTTCTTCTCCTGGGATTGGTCTGCGGTGGTCTTCCTTTCAGATCTACTCTCTGCCCTCCTCATCATATCTACATATCTCCTGCAGCCAACATCTTCAATTATCTGCTGGATGTATTTTAAACGTGGTCTTCCTCGATATCTCTTTCCTTCCACACTCCCTCCATTATTGTTTTTATTAAGCTCTCATTTCTTAAGATACATCCAATTAATATTGCCCTCCGCGTTTTTATACTCTTTCATATAGAGTTACTCTCTCTTGCCTTCTCAAAAATTTCCTCATTAGTAATCTTGTCCCTCCAACCAAGCGTCGTGGTGTAACGGTTAGCGTTCTCGCCTCGCAATCGGGAGGACGACGGTTCGAATCCCCGTCCGGGCATCCAGATTTGGGTTTTCCATGGTTTCCCAAATCACTCCAGGCAAATGCCGGGATGCTTCCTTCAAAAGGCCATGGCCGAATTCCTTCCCATTCCTTGCCTCCATCCTTTCCCGTCTCTAAAGACCTCGCTGTTAAGAGACATAAAGCAGTTAAAAAAAAAATGTCCCTCCAGCTAATCTTTAACATCCTTCTATAGCACGATTGCTCAAATGAAATTAATCTTCTTTTCTCTTCCTTACCAACTGTCCAAGTTCCACATCCATACAGGGCAATACTCCAAACATAGGCTTTTAATAGTCTTTTCCTCATTGTCCACCTGATGTTATTTGTTGTAAAAATTCGTTTCTTTTTGTTGAATGCATTTTATCTCATTCTTGCTTCTTCCATGTTTTATGATTTATGATTTTGCTTCCTAGGTAGAAAATTCTTGCATATCCTCCAAAGTTTCTCCATTAATTTTAATTTTCACTTTCGAGTTTTTATCTTTACCACATACCATGAGTTTCGTCTTCACTTTATTAATTTTCATACTGTACTCATTTTCCATCGTTTCCTCCATTATTTCCAAAATTTTCTTAAGATCCACTTCACTTTCTGTTACTATCACAATATCATCTACGAATCGAATCGTATTGCCTAATTTTCCCTGTATCTTTATACAAGCATCAATTTCGTACCTGATCTTATTCAGTGAGTCTTGAATGTGGGCATTGAAAATTGTGGGAGACAGGGCGCAGCCTTGCCTGACTCCTTTACGTATTGCTGCTTCCTCGTGTTTATTTGCAATATTTATTACAGCTGTTTCATTTTTGTAAAGATTCCATATTAACCGCCTATCTCTGTATTGTATTCCTTTTTTCTGAGTATCTCAAACATCTTCACCCATTTAACACTATCAAATGCTTTTTCAATGTCTATGAAATCTAAATACGTCGTGGTGCACAGTTAATAGTTGTATCCCAAAATTTCTCGGGGCCGACCCCGGCAGCGTAGGGGTAGCGAGCTTCCTTCGCGTTGCAGGGGTCGCCGGTTCGAGTCCGGCCGAGGGCATGGGTGGTTTTAACTAAGTGTTGCGTTCGTCTTGTGTCGTCCTTACAAAAGAGAGAAAACCATCACACTTGGATGAAATCTACACATTGTAAAACGAAAAAACACATTGAGCTGGCTGAATGGCTAACATGGCCAAATGCCATTAAAAAAAAAAAAAAAAAAAAAAAAAAAAAAAAAAAAAAAATCTCGGCTGTGCGTATGGAATAAGTGCATACAACACTGTTGATGTTATTCATCCGTCCTATGGGGAGGATAAGCTATCCGATAAGCTATCCGATGGTGTCTTTCGGATGGGTTGGCCTGCATGGGCCGGAACCAGATTTCATCAGTTCCTTTTTTCTCATATCTCTCCTCCTCAACATAAACAATGCTGTTCGCTCGACACACACACCATTACAGTCGTCAACACTACGGCAACACATACGACTACTGTCACACTGTGGACGACAACGAGAAACCACGCCAGTTCACCTCCCCTGAAGTTCCACGGAGGGTCGAACATTTTTCATGGGAACCTGCTTATAACCGGGAGCAGGTAAGGCGCTCATTGACGAAGAAGAGGCTAGATAGATAGATAGATAGATAGATATGTTCACTTTGATCCCATGTGAGAATAATCTCGTGGATGTGGAACAGTACATGCACTTATTTGTAATGTCAATATTACTATATAATTGATAATTTTATTATACATTGACAACAAGTTAGCTACAACCGATTAGTATAACCAATATCTCCTGTTATCTACAAATACAATCCCGAGTTAATTAATACTTATTATGTGTAACAGTGTATACACTTGTTACCAGCATCTAATAATCAGTTTTCTTACAACCAGTAACCATGATAAGTTTCACTGTAATTTGCGACTACATATTATATCATGTTAGTTGCTATTTATGTGGAACAGTACAGACACTTATTAACAATATCAATTATATTACCAACAACTCATAAGCTGTAAATTACTTAACAACCTGTTAGTATGATAATTTTTCACAGCAGTTTTTGAATGCATGCTATCCCATGTTAGTTACTATATATGAGTGGAATTTTGTAAATACAATAATTACTTAAATTGTCAAAAGTTTCAACAGAAAGAAAAACCATATATCATTTTAGTAATTGTGGACAACTTTGTCACCTTCCCCTTCCATACACCATATATACTATTTTATCAGTCATTCTTAGTTAACAAATTCCAAGAAGAAAATTCTTTCACAGAGTAAAATGGGTTCTGAAGCAGAAACTCTTTCAGTTTGGACTTAAAGTAGTTGGGTTTTTGTAGGTAACATTTAATTTCTGTTGGTAAGACATTGAATAAGGAAGCTCCAGTAAATGTTAACCCTCTGTACAATTGACAGTGATTTGTAATCCTTGTGAATATTATATTTATTCCTAGTATTATGGCTATGATAACAGTTTTAAAGTAGGCACATTTTCATACATTTAAACCGCTTTTAACGTGTATACCGTACACTGTCGTGTTTTGTGCTTTGGCCTTGTCGAAACACATAATATGAACCGGCGGCCATTTCTGACCGCGACTTTTTAAAGTTTTCACCTTTCTGGCAACTCACAGTGCGGCAATTTACAGCTATGTAAAAAGTTTAGAATTTTTCGCCATGGGAGCATACAGTTTACAGTTCCGTTTAAAATACACTTCATGGTCTTGAGATGGCTATATTGGTTACTAGTTTGTAGCTTGTCTTTCAAGTTCCAGTTTTCACATTCATGAATATATTGAGGACTAAACGGCTTATCACTTCATAACAAGAACATCAAAGCTGCATTCGTCTCTAGCTTATTTAAAAATCACGAACGACGTAAATGAAGTCAGTCGACCACTAGTATAGTTATATATGACGTACAGTATAAATTAGGTATGACTAGAAACTTCATGATATTAAAAATCGAGCAGGGAACAATGACTGAATACAAATTCATATTTTTCTGTACTCTATAGGCAGGTATTCTACACTTTCACCAGTAAATGCCTGTGTTGCTTTTCTTCTTGTGACTCGGTTATTTGTGATGAAAACTTCTTTCTCTTTTATTCATTAATAAAAGTCTTTCCTTAAAGGTCTTTGCTTCGAATTTATACTCGTCTTTCAGAATTTTACAGTATTGTAGAAACGTAATATTTAATTTATAGTCTGCAGGGAAGTAATTAATTGCAGGTGCCAAAATATTAAGTTTCTTGCGGGAGAGAATGGAAGATATCTGTTCAAGAAACATTCGGAATGTTCCAAGCAGACTGCCCACCTTAACACCTAGCCGAGAGTTGAGATCTTACTTCTTTAATCTGCTGTATCTGGCAATCATTTCTCTCTGGGACTGTCTTGAATTTATTTATGGTGGCATTACTTACGCTTATAATCTTTCTGTTGACGTGTTATGTGATGTTTTCTCCTACAAGATTTACTTTTAAATTAACTGATCGATTTTTGATATGGTCTTGTACCGTATGTCCTATGATTCTTTCAGGAACCTAGTTTCCACAGTAGCGAGTCAACTGTTAATTTGTGCACTAAGTCCCCATGTATCAGAGAATAATCAGAAATCAATTGTGCCATCCTTTTATTTAACTCGCTATTTCTTTTTGTTTTCAATGGATTAAACATTCAATAAATTCTTGGTTGTAAGACTACTTTGGAATGTAATCCTACTTTGGAATGTATTCTTCCTTTTTTGCATAGTGACCTCATAAATATTTTAACAAGTTAAAATTTATCAAAAGGATCGATATTAGTCTTACTATGTACCCTTCCTATGATTTTTTAAACTGGCTGTTGGAGTAGCAGCAGTAATGTGAATCAAGAGTAATAATTATTTTTCTTTTCCGGTAGTTAATAACTCATCATACCCACGCAACAGCGTAGAAAGATGATTATTCGTGTGTAATATCATACTTCCATAATTAATTAATCTAAACTGTATTACTGAGACTCTTATATGCAAGTTGAAGAACATGAGGAAAAACCGCGATAAAATACGGCCTGTCTATCGCCGTAAGTGCATTCATTTCCTAATCTCACAATTGTCAAGTTTCGCTGACAAAGAGCATAAAGCTCAATCATTATTTTAATGTGGGTTCCGCCGTCCTCCATTACTCCAGGAATGCACAAGTTCTAAGAATTCATTTTTATTTACCGTCTGCGGTGTAGCCAGTGATCGGCAGTTGAGTTTATGTTTAATACTCTGGTTTCCAACTATAGTCTCTCAATAGAATACTCATCTGCATATGATGTTAATCTACAAAATCACCCACTTCTTTTGCAGATTTTACCATATAATGTCCTTTAGCTTATTTTTCACAATTTTTTTTTCAAAAAAAGTTGAACTCACCATTTTTTACGCTTTTTTTTACTATTCCTTTTCCTCCTCCTACAAATTAGTACAGTTTTTTCAAGATTCTAATAAGGTTCTAGAATCTTTAATTCAGCATACTTAAATAATTCACATCTGCGATCATCATCTCATAGGTGTTCTTCACTTTAAGCCAAAATGATGAAAGCTTGTCACTTCGAATTCTTTTATTATTAGAGCAACACACTAAGTAACCCTAACATTTATTTGGATGGACCGTTACTGAAAATTTAATTTCTATTTCACATGGAATATCCACCGACTATCCATTTCTATCTCGACGAATGTGGTTGGAGTAAAGACATTTAAAATTCTTTGAAGGATGCACGATTGAAATTCGTTATCATTAGCAAAAATGTTAAATGACGAGGATTTCCAAACCAATTACCCAAAAAATCATGACCGAAACCTATTTAAGAGCTAAAATATGTATACAACCTTTGTCGCTCTGCGTATTTTATGTTAAGCCTGGTTGTCGTACCCCTCACACTCAGAATGAATATGAATCCACAGGGAGGTATATAAACCATATATGATAGGGCTAGTAAAAGAAGCACAGAAAGTTCGACTACAAAAAATCAAGAGAGTTTATGGCATCTATAACAAAATTTCAATATCAGTACTTATATGGATCTGACACTATAACACAGTGGTCATGCCTGGAGCTCCGTGCGCAAGTGAAACTCTGATGCCAGACATAAAAGGCGACCTGCAAAACATACTGAGGTCATTCACGAGATGATGAAATACGCCGGGAAGCTGAAGACTATGTCGAGGATCCAACAAGTCCAAAACGCTCCAGAAAGAGCCCCATATAAACATGTCGGAAGTTTTAGACAGGAACATATTCAGTCAGAAGGTCAACAGATGGGCAGAGCAGTCGGACAATGAGACCAGAAACAAAGTGGACTGAAGAACAAAAGATAGCTGACAGGGAGAAATTGAGAGTTATGTGAAAGACCAGAGAGGAGTATCCAACTTGGTTCATACGCGTATGTATATAAACTCTAAAACATAAAAACACATATTCTGAATTTTTAGGTGAAAGAAATATGGCGTATTTTGAGCATATAAACATTATTAGGAAAAGGGGTTGCTGTGGAAATAGTTGAATGAAATTGGCTATGTTGGGAGCACTCATTCCGCATTAAGAGCTTTTTCCCGATATTGTTGAAGGGAAGCTAGCGGATTCTTATATAAAGTAACTAATTTAGACCATCCTGTTGAAAGTGTGTATTTAAAAGTAAATATATCCTTATCTCGCTTACGAATTATCATGATAACAGTACTTTTCTGAAGTATCCTCGACAAGAAAGAATAAAGCGGGCCACAGGAGATTTAATGACACGGGGGAAGTTACATATAATAAGAGAAGAGATGAACAAGTGGGACTGTGCTATGGAAAGGGCGGGCTGAGTTTTAAAAAGATAATATGTTAATATTTGGAAGACAAGAAGAAATATATAAAAAAGATAATGCAATGTTGTGTATGTGCGTCTGTGGAGTAAAAGTGTATTTAAGTGAACCTTGAAGTGTTTGATACTGGCTAAAAAGTTTAGACTCTCTTTACCAAGACAAAAGGAGAAAGGTGTAGTATAATTTTTCCCTTCAGGTAAAAGGAAGTATTTGATGTAAATTGGGACGGAACAGACAATATTAGACATTGTTCAATAAATAACGGAGGATGTAAAATGTATTCTCTTTACTAAGAGTATTCAGAGAAATCGGTAAGACGTTAATTCAGTTATTGAATTTTTAACGTTTTATGTTTTGGAATATGTGATACATCAACTAAGTATCAAACTAGACCGGTCAAAAGACTTACAGTGGGTGTAATACTGATACAATATTTACGCAAAATAACGCTAGAACGCATTATCTTCAGTGAAGACGTGTAAGCAGTGACCAGTTGCTGAAACAATGCTTCAGCAGAATTTATGAGTAAAACAAACACGCAGTTAACTACAGAACTGCAATAAGACTTGCTAGACAAGGCGTAACTGTCACCAAACAATCTGTAAACATTTAATGCCGCAGATCGATAAAACGGGCACACTTCAAAGAAAATATCACGCGGTTTGCTAGGAAATCTGCAAATCTGCCTTACAATTAAGATGGATCGTTTAGAGAACGGTTGTCTGAAAGATGGATGGAGCAAAGTTATGATTGATTTATAAGATGAAATGATGTAATAGATTTTCGCATTGAAATATAGCTTAATTGGATGTAAGAAACGTGAATGAGTAAAGTGAAAGAGAGTTTTTATGTGCTCCTTTACAGTCAGAAATATCGACACTTGTTTTAAGGGATGTCGTTTTGGAATTAAAAGCAGTTTGGTTGAAAAACTGAGACCACAATAAGTTTACGGACTATTTTTCACAAAGCAGTGACAAGACACATTTTAGTTTGCCATATTATGTTTTATCGCTTCCAACTTCTGTCAGAGGGATCGTGTACTAATCTCGCAGCTCTTTTATTTGTTCCTTGTATAAATAAGCGTAGAAATAGTTTAATAAAACACATTATTTGAACGGTGTGAATTAGCAGAATCTTACGTACTCACAACCTCCATAGAAAATATGCAGTTTTCCGAAACATAACCCACGAAAATTCACAATTAGTCAACGGTTATAATCCGAACTCTTCACGTGTTTCCAGACAGAGTCTTTCTCCAAATCGCAACGTTTCGGCAGCTAAATTTACCATTTTTGTCAAATGAACGGGTTGCCCCAACGAGGGCATAATGGCGCTTACTCTTCAGCTGAACACCAGTAAATACTACATCTCAGTAAATTAACTGATTTCTTCGCAAGTTTTCCGCCTTCTGAAAGGTCAAGGTGCTCACGTTACAGTCTTCTCAATCATTATTTCTTTCCTACGTCAAACGTTATGGGGATACATCACCATCATGATATTTCACAGTGAAATCGAGACAATATTTCCGCTTGCTTAATATGTGTATGCCATTGTCAAGCAAACAATTAGACGTCAAGTACTAGCACTAAGTGCCATTCTTTCTTTATTTTTTTTTTTTTTTTTTTTTTTTGGATATTGCTTTACGCTTCGTTGAAATCGAGGTCATAAGAGGCGGGAAAGAACTGGGGGTCAAAGTAAGGGAAGGAATTCGGTCATAGCCTTCTGCAGGGACCATCCCTATACCATCACAGCATTAGCTTAAAGTGATTTGGGGACAACATGAGAAACATAAATCTGTATGTCCGAACGGGTATTCGAACTAACGTACTGCCCCTTGCCAGATCAGAGCGTTACCACCATCAGTGGAATACTCCAGAATTTCACAAAATAAATAAATAAATAAAATGCGCGTATCATACAGCATACATACTAAACGTTTTCAGATTAATGGCAACACAAGGATGAGGAAAAACGCTCCAGATCTGACGTATCTGGTTCTAACAAGGTGTGGTCTCCAGCCCGCAGGATAACAAGAAAAAACTATTATATTTAGAACAAGGAGGACAGATTTTATAACATTTTCGTACGTACGAGATCGGTAACTGTCTCTTATGTCCAACCAAAGGAATAGAGAACTGGAGTTATGAAGTGGCGCACGTGATTGCAGGTGAAAGTGGTGATCCCTGCTCTGTACGCCCAACAGGAAGGCAACTACTGCGACCTGCTGCAGCCACCTCGACGGTGATGTAGTGCGCACTGCCATCAAACAAGGGGCAGGCCTGCGGCGTGGGCTGACCGCTCGCCACTGACTCGCCTTTGAAGTAGCCGGCAAAGGGCCGCAGCAGTAGTCGCCTGCTAGAGTCCTCAACGGAGAATGGCCTCACGTCAAGCGAAACATCAATCACTAGTTAATATACATACCACAACCACGTTCCCAAATTACAACTAAGGTTGGCTCGCACTAGGATAGTAATTTAGTCGAGTGCCGAGTAATTTAGTTCCGAGTAATTTAGTTACTAAACGAGTCTGAACAACGAAAATTTATTCGAGCGGTTTAGCTAGTTATTTAGTCGATTCGATCCGTTTTGTTCTGTTATATCTGGCGAGTAGCGCCCCCCCCCCCCCCCCACGCGTCACTGCTTACTAAACAACTCTGAACCCGTCGTTTGGCGAGTTCATTAGCTACCGCAAAAATTTCGTTTCGGTGGAGCAAAGAAGCAGCTTTAAAATTTGTTTCTAAATACGTAGAACAAGAATTCTTGTAGAGTATTGAGTCCCAACACAATAAAACAAACAAAGCAACCAATCTGCACACATGGATTTGGTAAACACAACGAACATACCTGGGTTTTGTGAGAAGTAAATCAAATTGAAAATTAAAAACATCTGCTTAGTGCATTATTATCTAGGTTATACAATAAGATCTTATTAATACTATTGTTATTAGCAGTACTACTCGATGCGATAAAAAATCTTTTTAGATCGATCTACTCGCAGTTAAAATGATTCAGTTCACTGAATGCTCCCTACGAAACTTTACTCCAATTCCTTTAATGTTTCATGGATTCCTACACACACTTCTGTGATGAATTAGGAAATAGTCGATTTTTCGTGTATAAATTTATGTGTGTGTGTCCTTAAACTACATCCGTCGTCAATAGAGAACTGCCTGCAATTTTCTAATTGCAGGAATTGCACTTCTTAAATGGGTATATTCACGCTGAATTTGCAGCTGTATTTTCATTAACACAAAATTTACACATCTTTTGGACATTCCCAAACTATTCTTAGGGATCTTTCTAATGTTAATTCCTTCAGAAGACAATTTGTAGCTCCTAGTTCCTATCCTTCTATTAATCCATTTTCGTACCCATTGATTTTTTTTTTCTTTATCGCATAAATTTCTTCATCCACCTCTTCTAAAATAGCCATTAACCTAATATTTATCAGCTCATTAACTTTATTGAGTTGCAGCCTGTTTATCTGGTAAAATACCACAAAACTTGTGTACTGTACTCGACCGTAGTGCGAACGATTTTTGGGCAATAGCGAGTTTTTTAGCTACTAAAATTCTCACCACTCGACTAAACTACTAGCCTACTGTGAACCAGCCTTTAGTCTCGATAAGTCATTTGCTATAGTCCACAAATCGAATTTTTGAAGTGGATATGTCTAAAAGTTTGCTTCCCTAATGAGGGGAAACACAAAAATCCAATGATAACAAAATCGAAGGGCCGCAGCTCCGAAACTATCATGTGCATTCAAAAATCAATTATACCACTCAGCTGCAAAGGGACGAGAGAATTTATTGCGCCATCTAGGAACCATATCACACAAGGAGCGTGCTGCCAGTTCGGTTCACTGCACTACATACGGAAACTATCAGGCAGTATAAGTTCCGACTCGGCGAAGCTGCAACCCTCTTTTCGATCTCAAGCCAAATCTCTCATCAAATAATTGTCGAATCGCTATTGAAACGTCGTAAAAAAAATGTCAGTATGATGATGTTGACCTACATTTGTTCAAAGTCAGTTCCGAATACAGAAATCGTATACGGTTCGAAAGTGTGTGCCTACAGCAAACCAAACAGAGTATAAAATCCTGTATGAGTGACTCAAGCTGGTACAATCTCGCTTTCAGAATTGTCTTTCGATACTTAAATACGGAATGGGTCAAGTTGGTGCAAAAATGTGCCACTCTTTTACCAAACATCGAAATTCTCACTGTATTTGGAGAAACTACACAGAAACATAGAAGAAATTGACGAAATACGTCGGGAATTAAGGACTCCAAGAGGGTGTTACACACTCAAGGATTACAGAGAGCAATGTCGAATATATGACATTGTAAGCAGGAATGCAGGTCCGAACACAGTCTTGCTGAACAGTAACACTGAATCAATCAGTGTTTTTTTTTTTTTCGCTTCCTGCAAAAGCAACTCAAGAATGTCGAATTGCTTATAATGATTCACCTTGAAGTCCTTACAAAACTGGAGACGTTTAACTTTTAAAAAAAAAAAAAACGTATGTCCTATGTTTATACTCATAAGTTTTCTACCATTGAATCGTGCTCAGAAGAAATGTTTTAACCAGTAATGAATACACCCCAGTAATTCTCGAAATTCATTTCTATTACGTTATCGAGCCTGGTGCGGTTACTGTTCGGAAGGTATCTGGGAGAACGCGTGTTTGATCTCTGATCTGACAATTCAAATTTCAATTTAGTATAGTTTCTCCAAATGAGTCCAGGCAAATGCTGGGATATTTTCTTCGAAGTGGCATGACCGACTTCCTTCCTATTATTTACCCAAGAACGTTTTCCCGGTCATGATGACGAACACTAAAACCTTAATTAAAGAAGGTAAAATCATATTTTCTTTAACGACGCTATTCAGACTCTGTTTTGTTCCCTTTCATTGGCTTCTGAAGCCACACAGAATGGTTCTACATCTACATCTACATATATACTCTTCAATTCACAAAATTGTGAGTGGCAGAGGGTGCTCAGCACCAAAGCTAATCTCTTTGCTGTGCATTACAATCCCTAATGGTACGAGGGAAAAAATAATTCATATAAGAATCAGTCCGGCACCTTATTTCTCTAATTTTATCTTTCCTGTCCTACCGACTCAAATAGGTTGGTGGAAGAAGTATTTCACTACACTCGTAAGTGAAAGTGGGAGTACGCATGTTTACCAATAAGTTTAAACGAAACGTGCGTCGTCTGTCTACCAGAGACTCCCAACCTAGTCTACTAATCAGTTTTGTGACGCTTTCATAAGGACTGTAGCAAGCGCTCAAGAAGGAAGGGGTGTCGCAGCGATTTAGAAACCTTAGCTGATTTAAGAGGACGTATTAAGAATGTAATGCGCGAGGCCTTTAACGATTTTCACTCCAACTCTCTCTCTAAGAGTCTCACAGAACACCCAAAGAAATTTTGGTCGTATGTACGAAAAGTTAATTGTACCAACAGCAATATTCCAGCACTAATTCGTGAAGGTTCCGAGGTTAATGAAAGCCGCGATAAAGCTAACGTACTAAATACTGTATTCAAAAATTCATTTACAAATGAACATAAGGATAGTATTCCCGTTTTCCCACGCCGTGGCGAGTCGGTGATGGATTCATTACGAATAGATACTGCAGGTATCGTTAAGCAATTAGAGCTCCTGAAGTGGGGGAAAGCACCGGGCCCGGATGGAATTCCAGTAAGAGTATTTTCAGATAATGCTGCAGAAATCGGGCCATTTCTGTCTGATATATTCAGTAAATCATTAGAAGAGCGAAAAGTACCTTCAGCCTGGAAAATCGCGCAAGTAACTCCGATTTTCAAAAAAGGTGATCGAAGTGATCCTGGAAACTATCGTCCCATATCTATAACATCTGTTTGTAGTAGAGTTATGGAGCATATTATATGCTCGAACATTATGAATTTTCTAGATTATAATAATTTGCTTACAACAAATCAACATGGATTTCGGAAGAAAAGATCATGTGAAACACAGCTGGCCCTATTTACACACGACGTAATGAAAGTTATCGATACAGGTTCACAAGTAGATGCAATTTTTTTAGATTTCCAGAAAGCCTTTGACTCTGTGCCACACAACCGCCTTTTAGCGAAGCTTCGAGCGTACGGTATATCGGATCAGCTTTGTGAATGGATAAAGGATTTTCTAACTGGTCGGTCGCAGTATGTTGTCGTTGAAGGAGAAAGTTCTTCTAATCTAGATGTTACATCGGGTGTACCTCAAGGAAGTGTAATAGGACCACTTCTTTTCTTAATTTTTATAAACGATCTCGGAGACAAAGTGAAAAGCCTTTTTAGATTGTTTGCTGATGATGCGGTTATTTATAGGGAAGTAAGAACTTTGGCCGAGTGCTTAGAAATTCAGCGCGATCTGGATGTTATTTTGGCTTGGTGCGCTGAGTGGCAACTTACTCTAAACTGTAAAAAATGCAAGACAATGAGCATAACTAACAAAAAGAATCCGATTGTTCAGAAATACGAGTTAAACAATACAGTTATTGATATGGTCGATTCTATTAAATATTTGGGAGTAACAGTACAAAGGAACATGAAATGGGACATACACATTAATTCTTTAGTAGGTAGAGCAAATTCTAGGCTGCGATTCATAGGTAGAATCTTGAAAAATTGTAATGAACAAACAAAGGAGATAGCATACAAATCTCTTGTGCGTCCACATTTGGATTATTGTTGTGCCATTTGGGACCCGTTTCGTAAGGGATTGATCGAAAGTATAGAGAAAGTACAGAGAAGAGCCGCTCGATTCGTGACCGCTTGCTACAGTCCTTATGAAAGCGTCACAGAACTGATTAGTAGATTAGGTTGGGAGTCTCTGGTAGATAGACGACACACGTTTCGTTTAAACTTATTGGAAAACATGCGTACTCCAACTTTCACTCATGAGTGTAGTGAAATACTTCTTCCACCAACCTATTTGAGTCGGAAGGACAGGAAAGATAAAATTAGAGAAATAAGGTGCCGGACTGATTCTTATATGAATTCTTTTTTCCCTCGTACCATTAGGGATTGCAATGCACAGCAAAGAGATTAGCTTTGGTGCTGAGCACCCTCTGCCACCCAAAATTTTGTGAATTGCAGAGTATATATGTAGATGTAGATGTAGAAGCGGTCACGAATCGAGCGGCTCTTCTCTGTACTTTCTCTATACTTTCGATCAACCCCTTGCGAAATGGATCCCAAATGGCAGAACAATAATCAAAATGTGGACGCACAAGAGATTTGTACCCTATCTCCTTTGTTTGTTCATTACAATTTTTCAAGATTCGACCTATGAATCGCAGCCTAGAATTTGCTCTACCTACTAACGAATTAATGTGTATGTCCCATATATGTTCTACATATTGTTACATTGTAATTTTATACTGATGATTTATTGCAAGAAGAGTCGTGCGACAGATTGAGTACGGATTATGCCGTGGGCGAGATCAGTGGATTAAGGTTTTGAGATCGATTTTGCTAACCATCTAATCCAATGCTGCAATTAAATACGAAATATCCTACTGTAGGTGAAGTGTATTTAGTTACGGGCCTAGAATTCTGAAGGACAAGGTGTACTGCAATTTACCACCTGATCGATGATTTAATATTTTGGATTGCAGTGTTTTAGTTTTAAAGTCGTTTTAACCTACACCGAAGTATAACTCATCTTACTTAAAATAAACTTAAAAGACGTGAGGCTAAGCAGAAAAAGTAAATTCGTCAATTATATTTCTGTAATCTTTATCTGCATACGACGATAAGAAGAATACACCGAGCGAGGTCGGTGAGTGGTTAACGCTCTGGCCTCGCATTCGGGAGGACACCTGTTCGAATACCCTAGCGGGCATGCTGATTTCGGTTTTCCATGGTTTCCCCAAATCACTCCAGGCGAATGCCGGGATGCGTCCTGCGAAAGGCCATGGGTGAAGCCCTTCCCGTCCCTTATCCCCAGTCCCATCCCGCCTCCAAAGACCTCGACGTCGATGAGGCGTATAGCAATAAGAAAAACAACGAAGCATACATCGGAGTTCTGCTCCTCGAATGGCCAATCTACAAGCAATATTATCGTTACATTCAAATTCTAGGAAAGGTGAAAGGGTTTAATTCGCTCATTTAATATGAAGAGAAACAATTATAACATTGAATTTCTGGAATCGATAATTGGTGACGCCTCCATAATATAATTTAAGTAAATGTTCTTAACAAAGAAATAACAAATTTTATAATTATTTACTCACACACTCGTAACTATTTTACATTTCAATCAATTCATATTTTATGGAGCGGTAAAGGTCATCGGCTTTCTACGGCTCCTGCCGCTTCCCGCAGGATTATCAGAGGTGGAGATCCACATTACCACCACAACTTTCGGTACTTGTTAGGAGGTGAAAGGGTCATCGGCACGCTCGGGACGTTGGTTACCTTCCAGACAAGTCTCCTCCACAGTACTCGTTAGATGGCAGGCTGGCTGAGGATCGGGTATAGTGACCAAATTTTCTTCGAGTGATGCCAGGCCCGATTCCAGTCGCTCACCGGAGAGGATAAACCCCCTCCATGGGAATTATTTTGGGAAGATGATCAGGTGTGGTTTCATCAGTGTGCGTTGTTATGAGTTACTGTAGGTGAAGCACGGTGCCGGACCAATCAGACACCAAGGAAGCTGCCAGGCTAGGGCCTATCGTCCAATATGGCCGAATATGACCGACTAATCCCGATACATGTATAGGAATTGCCACGCGTCCACCGGACATGACCTGCACGGCCGAATACAGCCGAATGCGGACGAGTGACGGACCGATCCAATTTAAATGAGATTAGTCGGATGTATTCGGCCAAATGGCAAACGCATGCAGCACTGCTAATGAACAAGTATTCATTTTTATCTTTTCTTCTTCATTCTTCTTTCCGATAAGGCCTTATGGGACCACGTTCCAATTTCAATTATTCATCATTTGTTGTTGTTTTACTTCCTTTCAATCCAATATTCCTTCATCGTTTCACTATGTTTCTCCCTTTTCTCCTCAGACCACTTCGGAGCAGATTTCTTTACTCTTCTGCCTTGGAATCCTTCCAAACTTAATACCTTCTTTTTAAAGATTTCTCTTTCCATAATTTCCTCTTTTCTTATTTCTTTCCAAATCTTTCTAAACCTCTTAATCCATCTGTTTGTTGAATTTTTTTTCTGCAAAGATGATTGATTATCTTTTACAATAGTCTGTTATCATTCATTCTGTAGATATGTCCAAAAAAACAGCGATCTCCTTTTCCTTATTAAATGTTATATTTCTATGTTCTGGTATATTTCCTTATTACTTCTTAATTTCCATATTTTTTCTATTTTTATCTTTTATTTACCTTTTATTTGATCTTGATTTATATTATTTCAAACTGTATCATGAACTGTGGTGGCAGGCAGTTCAAACTGTGGAGGTTGCGGATGGCTACCTGAGAACAGTTGTTTCTACGGGTCTCTTCCACGCATCTCTGATATCTTGAGTATCAAAAACGACGTTTCCCTCACTGTACACTAGTTTATTCACTGTATTAGGTCTACATCTGCCTGTTACCTCTCTAACTTTCCCGTGAATGTTGAAACTGTCAAAATTCAACTGTAGAGCCTCTATTTCAGTACATTTCACCTGCATTTCCTTTTCTATAGCTTCTCTTATTTTATTTCTTATCATCTTATTGATATTTTTATATTCATCAGGATTACTTTTTACAACCCTTCTTCTCTCCGTCATGTCCAAAATCTCAACTGTCATCCATGTCCACCTTTTGGCAAAATCTGATTTCAGGTGTTCATCTTTAACAGATAATACTATCGAATATAGTTTTTTCTTCTATGTGTAAATTAGAAGACATGTTTTTCACTTCATTATTGAGACGTTCCTCAACCTGCCTTCTTATGGAGGGTTCTCTTAGTTACCGATTATCAGTATTCAAAAGCATCTTTTTTGTAACTTTCTCCATCCTAACTTTGAAGACACCAACTAATGGATTGTGACCAGGGTGAATGTCAGCACCGGGGTAGGTTTTCATTGAAGTACAGCATTTTCTGTATCTTTGTTTACTAGGCTGTAATCAATCTGATTTCTGATGGTGTTTTGTGGTGAATCTCTGGGAGACCTCCAGGTTTATAGGCGTCTAGATGATAGTTTAAAAAAGGTATTGGGTATTTCAAATCCCTGTTCTCCTGCAAAGGTACTAAGTTGTACACCTCTTTCGTTTCTTTCACCAAGTCCATAAGAGTCTATAAAATCCTCCTCACTTCCTCTTCCAACTTTGGCGTTGAAGTCTGAAATTAATATAGTCAGATCTTTCCTTGATAACTTCTTCAATACTTCTGTTATTTGGGCATATAGCTTTGCTACTTCTTCACCACTCTCATCTGTGGTTGGGGTATACACCTGGATTATATTCATCCGTGTTGGTCTGGCATTTATTTGTATTAAATCTTAATGATTTTATATTGGTTTCATTTTATATCAACAATTCTATATTCTTCTAGATATGATATAGTAAAATATTCTACAGTTAAATAATAAATTTGAAATGTTTATTTGAGAATTATGGCTAGAGAATTGCTATAAAATGCGAGGTTGAATTTCAAAACATTTGCGGGGCAGGGCGCGCATCACAGGTTCAGCTCAAGGATCTACACATCCTAAATACGGCCTCGACGCTTGTAATATTTCGCGAGAAGAAGGCAAAGACTATTTTTACGAAATGTAAGTCACTGTACATTTTGCAAAATCACTCCTTCCGCTTGGTGTTGGAGCAACTATGACGTATCGGTAATATGTGTCGGACGCTATTCGGCTGCGGTGAACGAAATGGCCGGCCGTTAAATCGGGCGTTACTCGAACGAATGCTGTTCAGACGAAATTCGGGTCACGTGGACGACCGCCCTGATGCCATAATCACGGTCGACAGAGTCGTTCATTCCACACGCACTGCGGAGAGGTTTGGGACTGAACCCAGGACTTTGTGGTGACTAGGGTTTGCACGACACCACCTCCCCTACCACCATAAAAGGAAACTAAGAAAATTAATGATGATGAATGATAATTTACAAGTCGACGTCGACAACTAGAACCTCCTCTGGTTCACGTGGACGAAGTTTGTGGCAAATGTTGGCGTAGTAATACACAGGGTCCCTAACATTTTCTCTATTAACTATAATTTACAACATTTGTAACGGAATCCAACACATAATCTACACAATACTATGAAGAGGAAATTGTTAAGTTAATCAAATTTCACAGCGAAGAACTGCAATAGAACTTGAGACACGACGAGGGACGAATTGAACTATAGCGTAATGGAAAAGGAAGGCGATGACTTAGGAGATTCTGTTTTGAGGACAAAATTTAATAGACCTCTGAATGACTTGAAAGCAAGTGAGGCTATTGGAACTAATGAGATCCCTGCAAAACTTCCTAAATTCCTATGAGAAGAAGGCAACGAAAGATAATTCAAGCTGATTTCAAAAGTTATGAAACAGGATAAATTCCAACGGATTTTAATAAAAATATCATCTTCACACTTCCGAAGAAAGCACAAGCTGACAGATGTGAGAATTCTCGCACCATTAGTCTAACATCACATGCTTCAAATTACTGACCAGAATAGTATACAGACGAATGGTAGTATAACAGATAGTAGGTGAGGATCAGTTTGTGTTAAGAAAAACCGGAGTACGAGAGAACCAATTCTTGCTTTATGATTAATACTTGAAGCGGAGAACAAGAAAAACAAAGATACTTTAAGGCATTTGTTGATTTAGAAAAAGCTTTTCACGACGTTAAGTGGAACAAGATATTCAAAATTTTAAAGAAGTCAGGTCTAAAACTCCGCGATAGAAGAATACATTATAAACTAAATGATAATCAAGTGCCTATCATAAAAGTATAGAACCTTGAGAGACATGCATCAGTTAAAAAGGGTATGAGACAAGGTTATAGTCTATATCCGTTAGTTGTATGTAGAGGAAGCAATAAAGAAAGTAAAAGAAAAATTTCCATGTGGCATAAGTGTTCAGGGAGAAAAAAATCAGTATGCTACGATTTGTTGACGACATTGTCTTGTTTGCAGAAAGGGCCATTATTGAATGGTATGAACAAAATACTGAAGGAAGATTTTGGACTGAATATAAATCAAAGCAAGACAAAAGTGATGAAATGTAGCAGAAATGATACCAATACTAGTAGATTAAATATAAAAATAGGATAAGATGCAATTGGAGAAGTGAGTGAATTCTGCTACTTGGGAAGCAAAATTACAACCGATGGCCGAAGCAAGAATGATGTTAAAAGCAGAATAGCACTAACAAAAAGAGAAATCTTTTAGTTTCAAACATTGTTCTAGAAATTAGAAAGAACTTTTCAAAACTCTATGTGTTACGGTAACGAAACATGGACTTTAAGAATACCAGATAGAAAGAAAATTGAAGTGTTTGAAGTGTGGTGCTACAGTAGAATGCTGAAAATTAAGTGAACAGACCAAGTACGAAATGAACGAGTTTGGAAATGATGGGTGAGGAAAGAAGTTTGTGGAAGAAGATTACAGAAAGAAGAGACAGGCTGGTAGGTCATATTTTGAGATATGCTGGATTGGTTAATTTGT
>CM061914.1:1650842-1676840 GCA_031002005.1 Vandiemenella viatica
TTGGCAGGTGTAGAAATTATTTACCGATTTTATTCTCTTATCAGACATTAACGTGGAAAGGCATGAACTGTTAATGTATTCTGAATAGTTTCGTTTAATTTCGGTTAATACGTTAGGTTCGGTTTTCATACTGATGTCAGAGAGTTGTTTTATTCATATTTTAACAAGATGCAATTGATTCAATAGTAGAAAAGGTTCCTGAAAAATTAACAGTAGTAATTCGTGGTTGTAATTATTGTGCGAAGTATAAACATTTATTGTTTAGAAAGGCTTTCACGGTTAAAACGACGTTCTTTCTTCTGTGCGCTTTCAGAAGCTATGGATTTAGCGTATAGAACCCGGTTATAGGTCAATCGCTTTTCTCGGTGCAGGTTACTTTCATTTGCTCTAGCTATTTCATCTAGTTCCCTTTGACATTGCAGACGATGTTGTCGGTCTATTTCACTCTCATTTAGCCGAATATTATTTCTGAAAGCAATATTTAACTCAGCTAAAACATAATATTTTTAAATGCTGATATGGAGGATTCCACGTTAACCGTGGTACCGAAAATTTAAATGGATATATAACAGTTGTAACGTCAAGAAAGCTGATATTATAATCATTATGTGTAATTTTTTTTGGCGATTTTATGTGTAAACTTTGCCTGGGATTATATAGCTAGGTATAAGCTTTGTTAAGGATGTATCTGTGGATTTAATGAAAAATATTCTTTCCGTGATACTTAACTAAAAAAAGTGTATTTTTAAATGTGGATACTGAGGATTGCAACATAACCGCGGTTCCATAAATTTATGTAAATATAGCAGTAATCTACGACTTAGTCCTCTTGGAAGTGTGCTGAAATATAAAAATTCGTTATCAATAATCACAGCATCTCAATTTTTCTGATTTATTTATTTTTTGTTGTTTTTTATTTTTTGTTGTTTGGATATTGGTTTTATTTTATGTTGATACACAATCAATTATTCCTGCTTTAAAATAGAAATTTACGTGAATTGGAGCTACTCTTGATTTCAAATCGTCGTATCATTACTGTCATTATTTCAGTCAGATATAATTAATCCAAAAATGTCGAGATGTGATCATGGTACAGTTTATGTAGTAACGTGCATGCAACTGAAACAATTATTTCTGAGTGGCAACATTATCGCAAGTTGTGAATCGCTTGAAATGCAACCTGACAGCTGATATGATGCTTTGTTATAGGCCTAAGAGACGATGCCTGCAGCTTTATAATCTACGCGGTGTAGCATTAGGATATGAAACATTTTTAATTTAAGTTTCTTTCAATATAGCCGTTTTTTCTATGGAATTATTTCAGTCACATGTAAGTACCTGGCGAAACAACCGCCTGGACCAGATGACAATTGACTCGTTTTGTTTAGCATCAGGCATAACGGGTTTAGTTTTAAAATTTACGCGGTGTAGAATAGAATTTTAGGATGCCTAGTTATATTTGAAATAAAAATTCGTTACCAATAATCACAGCATCTCAATTTTTTCTGATTTATTTATTTTTTGCTGTTTGGATATTGGTTTTTATTTTATGTTGATACACCATCAATTATTCCTGCTTTAAAATAGAAATTTACGTGAATTGGAGTTAATCTTGGTTTCAAACCGTCGTATCATTATTGTCATTATTTCAGTCAGATATAATTAATTCAAAAATGTCAAAATGGATCACGGTACAGTATATGTACTAATGTGCATGTAACTCAAGCAATTATTTCTGAGTGGCAAAATTATCGCAAGTTGTAAATCGATTGAAATGCAACCTGGACAGTGATGACAGCTGATATGCTTTGTTATAGGCCAAAGGGACGATTCTTTTAGCTTTATAATTTACGCGGTGTAGCATTAGGATCTGAAAATTTTTTTATTTGAGTTTCTTTCAATATATCCGTATTTTCTATGTAATTATTTGAGTCGCATGTACCTGAATTTTCGGATGCCTAGTTATATTTGCACGTTATAGCCACGAGACATATTAATCGAATAAAGTACTTCCAAATATGTGAAATTCCGCACAAGTCATTATGAAAGAAGTATGTTTTATTACTTGCTGATATTTATAATAGCTGTTTTTCAGACATCGCTCTTCGAGAAAAAACTGAATTTCGTATTAAGTATTGGCTTATTGTGGCTGTATTGTACAGAATTCACGTAGCAATTTTGTTCCAGAGACAAACTGTATAACAGTCTACCAGAGACAATACGTCTTCAATATTTGTAACACAACTTTTTCGTAATTCAACAGACCTGTTACGATTCAAGTAAATGCTGATTATACTTGACTCACCTATTCATTTTATTTTGAAGTACTGCGGTCCAGAAAAATGAATCGCAGAAGTAAAAAAAAAAAAAAAAGGAAATCCTAAATTTTGTCAGGTCTCTTTATGAAAGGAGTGACCGTCTCGTCTGAATGTGTATAATTATCTGTGGTCTACAGTTTCACATTTCTGAAGTTTTTTACTGACTTTCTTCTTCCCATGGTACATATTAGTCGTTAGCTACTTCTGCAGATGTTGATCAGCAACATTAGCTTTAAAAATTTGGAAACACCATGCAAATTGATGCGGTAGTTTTGCGTTATTAGAGATCAAGCCCACTACAAACGCAGCTTGCTTACAGATTTATAATAGTATAGATATTGCTACGGTAAGTTTGTCAAATCACTTCAATCATTTATAATAACGCCGTACTGAGGTACAATCCTGTCCGACTATTTTATGCTAGTAGGAGATTGGATCCCATGAAAGGAAAATCTTGATATTCTCCTCTTCGTAGTAGGATTGGCTAACGCAAACCTAGTATCGCGCGTAATATAGAAAGGGTGGACAGCATACGCTAATCTATGTACTAAGAACTAGGAGGGTTGATAAAATAGCCATATTGGTGAACATCATAGTATGCGTTAGCAGACTGGATATCACCTAGTTTAAACCAGAAGAATATCATAAGGATCAGCGGCATGTTTCTAAATGAATCTGCTGAAATATTAGAAAACATGAAAAGTATGTTTGAGGCGGGGGCCCTTAAGATATGGACAGTGTGCGGTGAGACGAAAAGAAGGCTTGAAGTTCTGGGTGCATGGTGCTGTCGTGGAGTACTAAAAAACAGCTCGAACGATAGGGTGACAAATGGATAGGTTATTAATAGAGGTGGTGAATAGCGCAGTTTGTGACCTCATATTCAAAAGAGAAGAGACTATCTGATTAGTCGTCTACTGCGCTGGTAGTGGAAGCGGCCTTCTAAGGTACGAATAGGCGAAGAAGACAGCGACTGGAGTATGTGAGTCAAATCCACTATAATAATATAAAAGCGAAAGTACCTCTGTCTTTTTGTCTATTTGTTACGTCATCACGACTAAACGGGTAGATGAAACTTCTAAGGAAGTCCTATGAAACAAAGGGGACTTTTTTCGGGATAAATAAAATATTTTGTCACGGAATTTTGGAAACTGACCGAAGGGAGACAGACAGATGGATAGCGTGTCTATTGGTTTCTGTAATGTTATTTCGGTCTCTCAGCCTTTGTTTCTCTCGCATTCAGTTTGTATATCATCTGTCTATGAGACAGATTTAATGGTAGAATGGTACGCTGGCGGCTTCTCCGTTGTGTTACCCGACTCGGTGCTTCTTGGACACTTTTTACGTGTCTTACAGCTTTCTCTACCCAATTCTAGCAACTATTCACAAGATCTAACAGTAAATGCGATTTTTCCGGAGCGACTTTGAGTGAAGACTAATTAGTGGGCCGTGGACACACGTCTGCAGTGTGGCGGGCTGGGATTGTCAGGACGACTCGGAACGCTGGCCGCTGTTAATTGGCAATTAGCGCGCTAGCTGCTCGTTGGGCACGGTGTCCCGCCTCTAGTGACGAGCAGGTGAGACAAGAGAGACACTCTGTCGTCGGCGAGTGCAGCGCATGTGCCACAAACTGACTGCCGACAGCAGCAGTTACTGGGACCTCGTCTGATATGTCCACTGCGACTGCACGAGTTAGAGCGTCCCCACACGGGACCAGGCAGGTACGCGTGGACCACGCTGTAGTCCTGATTGCGGCTTCAACGTGGCTCGGGGAATGCTTCGACGCTCCATAAGTTCTGCTTTATAAAGTATACACTTGACAAACAAAAAATACACACAAACAAAAAACAAAAAAAAAAAAAAAAAAAAAAAAAAAAAAAAAAAAAAAAAAACAAAAAAAAAAAAAAAAAAAAAAAAAAAAAAAAAAACTATCATAGACAACAACTGGATGGTGTGGGCCATTTTTCCTCAATTGCGAATAAATCAATTTTTTGTAAATGTTAGCGATACGCCAATGCGATTGAATTTTGTTTTATTCTGTTGTCGTACGCGTTTCACTCTATTTACAGAGCATCTTCAGCGACATATTTGACTTTTTATCTTATGCTCTAATAGTCAGGGTTTGCTTCTCCGTGCAGCTTTAGCAGGAATCATTGTGGAATCTTCCTAAGATACACAAAACTACACTGCATCGACCAGACTACACACTATCACTATTAAATATACTTTAATTACCGCTTTACTGTGCAGTGTAGTTTGGTGTATCTTAGGAAGATTCCACAATGATTCCTGCTGAAAGCTGAACGGAGAAGCAAACCCTGACTATGATAGGGAGAAAAAATCAGTATGCTACGATTTGCTGACGACATTGTCTTGTTAGCAGAGAGGGCTGAGGATATTGAGAAGTTACTGAATGACATGAACTAAATACTGAAGGAAGATTTTGGACTGAATATAAATCAAAGCAAAACAAAAGTGATGAAATGTAGCAGAAATGATACAAATACTAGTGGGTGAAATATAAAAATAGGATCAGATGCAATAGGAGAAGTGAGTGAGTTCTGTTACTTGGGAAGAAAAATTACAACCGATGGCCGAAGCAGGAATGATGTTACAAGCAGAATAGCATTAGCAAAAAGAGCCTTCATGAAAAAGAGAAACCTTTTAGTTTCAAATATTGATCTAGGAATTAGAAAGGACTTTTTAAAACTCTTTGTGTGGAGCACAGCACTTTATGCTAGCGAAACATGGACTTTAGGAATACTGGAAATAAAGAAAATTGAAGCATTTGAAATGTGGTGCTACAGAAGAATGCTGAAAATTAAGTGGACAGACAAAGTAAGAAATGAACGAGTTTTGGAAACGGTGATTGAGGAAAGAAGTTTGTGGAAGAAGCTTACAGAAAGCAGAGACAGGCTGGTAGGTCATATTTTGAGACATGCAGGATGGGTTAATTTGTTAATGGAGGGAACATTCGAAGGTAAGATCTGTAGAGGAAGAGAGCGATTAGAATATATGAAGCAGACAATTGAGGACGTGGGCTGTATGGGGTATGTAGAAATGAAGAGGTTAGCACAGGATAGGAAAGGATGGAGGATTGCATCAAACCAGTAGAAAGACTGATGACAGCAAAAAAAAAAAAAAATATGTGTCGCTGATGATACTCTAGAAATAGACTGAAACGTTAACGGCAAAAGAATAAAACAAAATTCAGTTGCATTGGCCTGTAGTTAACCTCTAGAAAAAATTGATAGAAAACATAAACTACATGAATCGCAGACAGATTGCTACGGTTAAGCTCGCACCATTGCTTTTGGATCTGATAATCCCTGGTATTAACTACACAGTGGAAACATTGCGCAAATTATTGATTACAACCCTTTATGGGAGTTATAATTGTCATCCGAACAGAGATTAGATTTAATTCTAAGGTTTGACCCGTCAGTACCATGAGTCTCCAGCACGTTAGATACACAGACGGAAAAAAAAATCCCAACACCAAGAAAAAAATTATTGTAGAGTAATGAAATTTGGACAATGCATTTGTCAAGTTAACATGTTTAATTGATTAAATTTTCAAGATCACAGGTTAATTTAAGCTCAAGAAAATGCATTTCAAATGTGAAATACTGTTAAATTAATAGCCGGTGTAACCTCCAGAATTTTGAATGCAAGCCTGCAAACGTGAATGCATTGTGTCATACAGGTTTCGAATGTCACTTTGTGGTATGGAGTTCCATGCTTGTTGTACTTGTGCTGTCAATACTGGGACGGTCAGTGCTGGCTGTGGATGATGCTGGAGTTGTCGTCCAATGATATCCCATACGTGTTCAATTGGAGACAGATCTGGTGATCTCGCAGGCCAAGGTAACATGTCGACACTCTGTAGAGCACGTTGCGAGACAACAGCGGTATGAGGGCGAGCGTTATCCTGTTGAAAAACTCCACCTTGAATGCTGTTCATGAATGGCAGCACTACAGGTTGAATTACCAGACTGACGTACAAATTTGCAGTCAGTGTGTTTGGTATAACCACAGGAGTGCTCCTGCTGTCATAGGAAATTGCTCCCCAGACCATGACTCCAGGTGTAGGTCCAGTGTGTCTAGGCCGCAGACAGTTTGGTTGCAGGCGTTCCCCTGGCCTCCTTCTGACCAACACTCGGCCATCACTGGCACCAAGGCAGAACCTGCTTTCATCAGAAAACACAACAGATCTCCACTCCGTCCTCCAATGAGCTCTGGCTTGACACCACTGGAGTCGCAAACGGCGATGGCTTGTAGTCAGTGGAATGCACGCTACAGGGCTGGAGTCATGGTCTGGGGAGCAATTTCCTATGACAGCAGGAGCACTCTTGTGGTTATACCAAACACACTGACTGCAAATTTGTACGTCAGTCTGGTAATTCAACCTGTAGTGCTGCCATTCATGAACAGCATTCAAGGGGGAGTTTTTCAACAGGATAACGCTCGCCCTCATACCGCTGTTGTCTCGCAACGTGCTCTACAGAGTGTCGACATGTTACCTTGGCCTGCGAGATCACCAGATCTGTCTCCAATTGAACACGTATGGGATATCATTGGACGACAACTCCAGCATCATCCACAGCCAGCACTGACCGTCCCAGTATTGACAGCACAAGTACAACAAGCATGGAACTCCATACCACAAAGTGACATTCGAAACCTGTATGACACAATGCATTCACGTTTGCAGGCTTGCATTCAAAATTCTGGAGGTTACACCGGCTATTAATTTAACAGTATTTCACATTTGAAATGCATTTTCTTGAGCTTAAATTAACCTGTGATCTTGAAAATTTAATCAATTAAACATGTTAACTTGACAAATGCATTGTCCAAATTTCATTACTCTACAATAATTTTTTCTTGGTGTTGGGATTTTTTTTCCGTCTGTGTATAAACTTAGAGCACACCGTTCGCAGAAATACCTAGCACTTCTGCTGTTAACAACTCCATTATTTGGAAATTGTGATCTGTTAATGCTGTAACATGACGCGCTGACGCCACGTTTTAATGTGCATTTCTTTTATTATATAAATCATAATGTTAGAGTAATTTACAAAAATCTTAGGCGACCACCTAAATAGATTTTTGTTGTAATTTCCTAAAGTACGCAAGATTCCAAGTGAGGACTGTAATGCAATGGTGAACATTGTAACGTCTACCTTGACGGCTACGTTTACTTTTGGTCATACTGTTTTATCATTAGCAAAATTATCAATTTGGAATATCAAAAATCATACTTAATCTTCAGCTAATCACATGAAATATTATTATAATGAATAGGAAAATTGAAAATTGGGTGTACAATTTATTATTGTGAAATTAGTCAAACACGAAGTTTGTTTTTATTCTGAGGTTAACAATTACATATCATTGAATGTCAAACAGTTAGAGCAAAATCTCAGGGTCATAGCAAAATCTCAGGGTCATTACTGGGTGGAACGATTGCATGAGTTTCCGTCCGGGTCATAGCTTTTACCATTGTTCACAGCCCAGATCAGCGACCAGGTAAGACCAGCGCCACATGCGGTCTTTCAGCTTCCTCGAACGCACCGCGTGATGGCAGCGTCCCCAGCTGCCGACTCGTACTCCGCGAAAATCACTTCGGCCGTACTAGATGAAGATCTGCACCAGAATGTCTCGTCGTCCGTTCTTCTCCTCCGAGCAAGACTCTGTACTTGTCGTAATGCGATGTCGGGTCGGGCCCTTGGCGAATCACCGCAATCCGCGCCAAAGTACCAGCGTCACATTGGCCCCAGAACAGACAAGAAAAAACACCAACACGGCAATAAATTGAGGCGGCTTCTCTATTGGCTGGATCGTCTTCCCCTACTCTCATAAAGCACTCATTTACTAGGAAACGTCACTAAGGTTTATTTTTGCTAGTCTGCGCCAGTTTTCGGCGGGAACTTTCCGAAACGTGCGAAAATAGAAAGCGGGTCTCAGTTATTTATGAGGGTTATAAATCTGCTTAATGTCCAGGTTGAGTGGGACGTTGTCAGCACCCCCCAAGGTGCGTGTAAATCCGGACGCTTTAGTTCCGTCACGTTTCTGTTCGTTGACACGACGCATCGGCAATATTGACACATACCGTGGGATCACTTAGTGCCTAATGGCACTGCACCTTTTAATTCATTACAACTACCCCATCACCCGTATTATTGAAAATTATTCTATGGGATAATTTTCAATTCAGTTTTTCACTATAACTTCACTTATTTCTGGTCATTGGGTTAATGTTCCTTGTGAGTGAGATTAGTTCGTTCTAATATTCTCTAACTGTTTGTGACCTTTGTTAATAGTTACATTACCAAACTTCTTAAGATATACCCATCTTCAGTTCCCTATTTTAATACCACATGTGATAGCTTTGTACTTCACGAATTACTCTTGTGCCCTACTTGATTCCTCAGTGAACTCGCGAGACAATCCAGCATGTCTTATAACTACATATTACATATCTTATGAGTAGCATGTGATATATATCATTCTCTATACAACTAATTTAAATCTTTCTTAGATTGCCCTCTTTTAAAAAAAATATTCAATTAAAATAAAATTCCATAATTTTATTATTATAATATGCAAAATTATTTATTATCTATAATTTTTTAACAATTATTCTTATAATTACTTATTAATTTACTTTTTCATCACAAAAGTATCCTAACAGTTATATTTGTCAAATCAATACATGACATGAACTAGTATTTTAAATACTACCATTTTAAATCCTAATGCTTGTAATTAATTACAAAATTTTATTACAGCCTCCCTTTTTTTTACAACCTCTGTTGAAATAATTTCCCAGACTGGTTTCTTTTTCCATTTATTTATGTATTTAAAATAGATACTATTTTATTGAATGTTTTCCAAGTCATCAGAGGCATTAACAGCGTCTCTGGTCATATTTGAAAGGCCAGCTGACTCGAGTAAACAAACCCCACTGCGATTCCGCGAACGCTTTCACTTTCTAAGGGGCAGGTATAAGACTCGGTCCCACAGTCGCTACCTGTTCTCGGCCAAGTGGAGGGTCGCCTCCCTATTATGCCGTTTGGACAAAAGATTACTGCTGTCTGCCGCTCGGTTCGCGGCTATATTCGCTAAGTTTGACTTATTAAATTTATCGTTCCTGTCAAACGATCTCTTCAAATCTCTTATTCCATAAGATTAAAAATTATATTTAATCCTCAACATCTTCCGCACTGATAGGTTTATTCACATAGGTAATTAGATAATATTTCCTGTGATTATTTCGTATTGTTAATTTTTACTACTACTTTTTTATAAGCACTTGTAACCATAGACTTCAAGGTAATGACATATTTCTAGTGGCAACCAACATTTTCATACTTCTTAATTAAATCTTCTTCCCTGTATTCGAAAATTTATTAGTTTACACCATATCCTCTGATTCTATACGCAGTAATTTATTTTTCATCGCGGTTTCATCAGTATTTCTTGTTTCTTATCGTATCATAGTTCACCCAACACTTTATTTCTAATCAACAAACGATTACATCCTTAGCCATTTCTCTTTAAATAACTTCGTGTCATTAGTGTTTCATCTATTCATGGTTTCGAATTTCCTCTTCTTGAAATTATTAGCGTGTTTTAACAATCCCTACTCTCATTAAGTACATGTTCTTTCTAGCTTAGACTACTAAGTTCGATGACTATCTGTCACCCTCTAAACTCAAACTGACGATTTTTTCCGTCATTACAATAATATTGGCCGATACCTTCTTCGGTTTCACGGTCCGCAATATTTTTGTTTCCTTTATATAAACTCTTCATAGATGATCATTTCTTGATCTACATTTAACGAACTTTATCTACTCTGCGCTATCGTGAACACGTCATTACTTTCTGCTCTTAATATTTTAACACATCAACACTCTGCTAATATTTATTCTTCTAATAGGTCAAACTCCAACCAATTTTAATCCACAACTCAATGACACGGAATATTAATGATTTTACAATCGTCGCGACTATTTTGGTAAACCCGTCTCGAATTGAAACCGTAATCAAACATGATCTTTCACTTCTAACAATTTCTCTGAGGATTATTATTATTATTTTTATAATAGGTTTTGCTGCGTATGGAAGTTTTATATTAATAAACAATCCACGTTTCATTTTTCACTCTAGGGTTGTATTATTATTGTTGCCGCTCGTCATAGGTTTTTTTTTTTTTTACAAACAAACTAAAATGTCATTCTAAGACGTAAAATATCTTTACCTTATCAATTTAAAATTACCTCTACGGATTCTGATGCATTTATATTTCACTTACAACCTAACCAATATCTTGCACGGTCATTTACATAAATCTGGAATTTCAAAACTGGCTCCGTCATCGTATTAATATTTTAAACGGCCATGTAATCTTTGAATCCATTTTTCGCAATCACAATCTGTGCTCTCACGCACATCGATACTAAAAATCATTCGATGCATCAAACATATCTGTTCATCGACGATCAACGATCTGTTACGGTTTTGTTGGTCACTTGTTGTCTCTATGTCTACACAAGCATTCTGGCGAAACATATGTTCTGGCACTGCAGTCAAGCCGGGAATTCCTTTTAGCTCACTGTGAAAGACCTTTTGGGTCGTTAGACCAGACCACCTGTGGTGTTCTAACTGGAGTCTATCGCAACAGTTACGGTTCCGTCGGATCACGTCAAATGTTTCTTGCACTTGCAAAAATTTCACATATTTCAAATATCCTCTTTCACCATATACATATAACCTTGGTTTCATTTTTATGATTTTTCCTTTTCCTGGTTTGGGTGCGATAGCGCATAGCTGTTGCCTGATGGACTTGATTTCCTCAACCATCCTGATCTTTGTAGATTCGGTAATTGATAATGCAAAACTGTTATCTTCACACACGCGGTCTTCCTGTTTCCTCTCAGTTTCAACCAATTTTCTGCCTGGCTCTGTTGTGCGCACATCAGATTTAGATTCTCTATCCATGTCTCTGGTTCCTATTTCTTTAGAATTTTCCTCTTCAGTCAATTGATTTTGTTGCACTTTAATTCTTGCTTGTGATTCCGTCCTGACAATCCTTATTTCACTCATTACGGAAGACTGCTTTGTTTCGGAATGACCAAGAATCATTTCCGACATTTCTTTCCGTAAATCTACTTTAAATTGTTCCATTATTTCAACCTGTTTATTCCCGAAGTCATCCAGCTTTGTGTCAATTTTTTCATTTATTTCGTTCATTTGCTCTTTGGATTTTTCCTGCTGTTCGCTAATAGCAGCAAGTTTTTCGTTCATTTGCTCTTTGGATTTTTCTTGCTGGTCGCTAAGAGCAGTAAATTTTTCGTTCATTTGCTCTTTGGATTTTTCTTGCTGGTCGCTAAGAGCAGTAAATTTTTCGTTCATTTGGGCAGTGAGGTTCTCATTCATGTGTTGTAACATCCCCAAAATCTGGGAAATACCTAAATCATTTAGCGGAGGCGCTAGAATTACGTCCTGCTTGCTTTGCAATGGGTTCACTGTTTCGTCCCGGGAATCATTGATGGGAGCGCAAACTGTACTACCCGCTTCACTAGGAGTTTGTTCAAAATTCACGATCGCGGAGTTATCTATCAATTTCGCGTTATTTCCTTCCATCGCTACGTCAAGATTTCCTAACTCCGTTTGATTCAAACTTTGTGCCATTTTAATAAACTTTCCACTCCGGAGCAGCATTCAATTCAACTTTTAGCAATCGCATTTGAAAGCAGTGTTAATTTAGAGAATCGTTTACGCCATAAAAGTTAGTCAAACCTCCTTTTAAATTATCTTTACGGCCCCCCCCGTAATTCAATCTCCACGAACACTCCGCGAATACCACAAGGAAAATAAAATAGACAACTTGAACAAGCAACTGGATCATCAGAATCAATAGAAATTTCGATCACACAACGGTATCAAAGAAAATGAACTGAGACCAGCCTCCGCATATCCCCACAAGACATTAAAAATTCAATCACTGAACTTACCTTTGCGCACATAAATCACGTATTAATAGTCCTTGAATTTGTTTTAAAAAACAATTAGAAAAAAAATCAGCATAACGCGAGGTCTTAGTGATCATAAGGGAACAAATCAAACCAAAAATAGATGTCAGCCCGCTTTAATTTAAAATCAAACATCAACTTAAAAACACATACGTGCAGTAACACTTCTCGTGACATATGATTTCCAGCAAACGTAATTTTACTCCCGATACTACAGATAAATCACACTGAATATTCTGTCGACACGTCAGCACACATAAAACACGAATAAGCAAGATACGAAAAAGATAAAAAGTAATAGCCGTCCCAGAAGACATTCAAAAATCAAACATGCCATTTTTCAACGCTGAATCGAGGAAACAATCTTACCATTATACACCAGTCTCGAGAAATCGTCTCAACAGATCCATTACCATTCACTACCAAAATTCGACAAAACCACATCACAATCGAAAGAAAACCAAAATCATATTTCAACAACACAACAACATATCGAATGAAAGACAATCACATCATATTTCCACCATTGACAAACAAAACAATTTTCAACGTCGATTTGAACATGTATCAACACAATACATCATATAGTATGATTTTCAAACTGCATCCTTCTCCGTTGCAGGACTAAAATAAAATAATTCAATGGCAGAGCATTAACATATCACATATATCATAAAATAAAATTTTCTGCTGGATCATCTGGTTTCCACTGAAATAAAATTTCACCATTTATTTAATATCAATGTTTCATAGAAACTCTTGCAATCGTTCATATTTCGATAGCTCCACGTTTAGGGTGCCATGTTGTAACGTCTACCTTGCGGACGTTTACTTTTGGGTCATACTGTTTTATCATTAGCAAAATTATCAATTTGGAATATCAAAAATCATACTTAATCTTCAGCTAATCACATGAAATATTATTATAATGAATAGGAAAATTGAAAATTGGGTGTACAATTTATTATTGTGAAATTAGTCAAACACGAAGTTTGTTTTTATTCTGAGGTTAACAATTACATATCATTGAATGTCAAACAGTTAGAGCAAAATCTCAGGGTCTTAGCAAAATCTCAGGGTCATTACTGGGTGGAACGATTGCATGAGTTTCCGTCCGGGTCATAGCTTTTACCATTGTTCACAGCCCAGGTCAGCGACCAGGTAAGACCAGCGCCACATGCGGTCTTTCAGCTTCCTCGAACGCACCGCGTGATGGCAGCGTCCCAGCTGCCGACTCGTACTCCGCGAAAATTACTTCGGCCGTACTAGATGAAGATCTGCACCAGAATGTCTCGTCGTCCGTTCTTCTCCTCCGAGCAAGACTCTGTACTTGTCGTAATGCGATGTCGGGTCGGGCCCTTGGCAAATCACCGCAATCCGCGCCAAAGTACCAGCGTCACATTGGCCCCAGAACAGACAAGAAAAAACACCAACACGGCAATAAATTGAGGCGGCTTCTCTATTGGCTGGATCGTCTTCCCCTACTCTCATAAAGCACTCATTTACTAGGAAACGTCACTAAGGTTTATTTTTGCTAGTCTGCGCCAGTTTTCGGCGGGAACTTTCCGAAATGTGCGAAAATAGAAAGCGGGTCTCAGTTATTTATGAGGGTTAAAAATCCGCTTAATGTCCAGGTTGAGTGGGACGTTGTCAGCACCCCCCAAGGTGCGTGTAAATCCGGACGCTTTAGTTCCGTCACGTTTCTGTTCGTTGACACGACGCATCGGCAATATTGACACATACCGTGGGATCACTTAGTGCCTAATGGCACTGTACCTTTTAATTCATTACAACATTCAGTGTAACTTGTTAAATCGAATATTAAAGAATTAATGAGCTGTGTAGGCTTGAAGCTAATCGTGATCTTCCCGAACCATGGCGACAGGAAGTCATGGATTTAGGGCAGCGGTTCCCAACCTATGGGTCGCGACCCACTGGTGGGTCGCGGCGTGTGTTTTGGTGGGTCGTGGAAAAATCGAGGTTTTTACCGTAAAAATATGTATTATTGGTTTTGAAAAACAAATACAGAATTAAACTACGTGTAAAAAGTGACTTAAGGTTAAAATTAATCAGTGTTGATCCTGATATCGATGCCCTCATCAGCAAACACCAGTGCCAGAAATCTCACTTATTGTAAAGTTGTGTTTTTGTAATAATTAAACGTACTTTTCTTTATCTTTGTAAAAAAGCGGGATGCGTCTGCACAAAGCATCGCCTCATCGAGTTGATGGCTGAAATTCCAGGATTAGTTAAAACTCGATTTGCAAATTAAAATGACACGGATGTGCCGAAGTCATATCTTGGTGGGAAACACCTACAAAACCCATTTTAGTGGTTGACTGGTAAGTTTACCTTTCTGTTTTCCTACTCCCAGTCTTCCATATTTTCATATATTTGGGTGCAGTAAAACACAATGATTAAGCTACCAATCAACAACTAAAATCAGATATGCAGGTGGTTTCCACCAAAAAGCGACTTGGCAAACCAGTTGCATTTTAATATGCAGGTATAGTTACTTCTAATCGTGGAATTTCAGCAGTCAACTTGATGAGGTGATGGTCTGTGCAGCCACCTCCCGGTCTATAATATGTTTGTTGTTTTATATATTATCAATCCTTGTTTTTGTTGATAGTATTTCCTTTGTACTAAAATTTGCCTTTTCGTTGGATAGGATAGTCGATAGCGTATTGAGGTCATACAACAGTTCCCATTCTGATATTACATAGACTCTCATATTAGGTGGGTCGCGAAATTTTTTTTTACTTAAAAGTGGGTCATGTGCCAATAAACGTTGGGAACCGCTGATTTAGGGTTTTGCCGGACGACACACTCTGCTCCCTGGGGACGGGCGGTCAACAAGGTCACTCACCTGGCGGCAAATGCCTGCCGCCCGAACACAGAGTCGTCCTCGAACTTAGCCGAATATGTCCGACCTCTGTGAGATATGCGGGGGCAAACAAGATATCGGGGATATCACCTGAAATTAGGTGCTAACCTAAAGATCCAATCCAAATGAGCATATAACTTACAATCCTGGGAATTTTCTGTTAAATGTGATCTTCGAGACTTCAAGGGGTTAGAGCCAGACGTTTTCCTGGCAGACCGAAGAGCGAGGAGCTGGATATTCGATTCTATGCGAGTCTAGTCTGAGGTGGACTTGGAAAAATGGCTTCTCTCGCCAACTGCCGCTGTACGATTTCTGGCTGCCGGCTTGCTGGAGCAGACTTATCACGGCGACACCGCCAGTAATGCGATGATGTGCATTACCAGACCGGACGTGCCTATAGCCGCCTTGTGAGACAGTCTTACACATACCGTGGGTCATCTCCGAACACCGCAGACATCAGACGCAGAACTACAATGGTAACTTATTATGACCAAGCCATCTGATTGTGCATTCCGTGAAACAGAACCCTTAAGCGACTTTGAGAGGATAGATCCACGTTCTAACTTTGTAATTGAAAAAACCCCTGAGCTAGCGGCATAATTTGCCAGAACTAGTTATTTTCGAATTATATATTGTTCATTCGTGGCGCCCATGATATTCTTTTAACTGTAAAGTCACAATATTATGATACCTTTGTCTGATGTCGTCATAACTTGTATTTTCATTGTTTCCAAATGTAATTATTTCTTGCATTTTAATTCTGAGATGGATTTTAAAGTAAATATTCAATTGTTTGCTTGCTCATGACGGCTAATTGTACCTCTGAGCGTTGGTTTTATGATTTTACCAATTTGTGTTAATGTTAACGGTAAATTCGCTCAGACTTGTAATCGCCAATGATAAGAAAATAAATGTCATATTGTGACAATTTTTCTAAATTCCAACTAACATCGAGATTCTTGCAAAATTAATAAATTTTCACTCCTTAATAAAAATTATAATTAAAAATCCCCTTTTATTAATCATGAAGGTATGAAAGATAACTGTAACGTAGTTTGCCCACTAGGGCACCCCCTACAATGTCTCTATGAATCGTTTCTCTTTTTTTTTAGGGCCTTGCGTCTCGTCGATATAGATGTCGGAGAGGAATGCGTTCAAGTAAGGAAGACAATCGGCCATGACATTCTGAAAGAACCATCCCGGCATTCGCCTAGAGTGATTTCGGGAAACCACGGAAAACCGAAATCTTTATAGCTGGACGTAGACTCGAGTCCACGTCCTCCCGAAAGCAAGACCAGTGCGTTGCCGGTTTTCAAAATCTCCTAAACTTGTGAAGCAGCCGTCCCTTCTCCCACAGCAAGAGCGGAGTAAGGCATTCAATTTCATATCTGACCACACCAATACAATAAGTACTTGCCTGTATTGCTCTCTTACTGCTTCATCCTGAGAATTTTTGCATCTTCTCCTCTGAACCGTCAGCTCCAAAATTTATTCTGTGATCCAAGGTTTACGGGCAGCTCGTTCCCTAAATCCTAATGTTTCTTTATCCGCTTTCATTATTTCGGTCTTTAAAGCATTCCGTCCTCGGCTGAGCTCCTTTCAGAGTTACTTCTTAGACCTAAGTCTACCATTTCTGCAAATTTTTCCCTCGTGCTAGATTGTTTCAGTTTATTCACTTCCAATCTGTTCTGCTTATACTGCTTCCTTATTCGTTTGAATTTCAGCCTGACCTTCATTACTATCAAATTATGGTCAGTTGAGAACGCGCTACTAATAATAAGATTGACGTTTACCTAACTGCTTGTTAAGCTATGCTTAATCGATGATCACTTTTTTGCCAGAATATTCTACAGTAGAAGATCTGTAGCATGCGTTTAGAGGGCAGATAGATTAGTAATCACATACAGGGGCGTCGGTATTGAGGAACACACAGTTATTACAAACAGACGGAGTTTCAATGGAATGGCTCCATATTGCGAATTTGAACAGAAGCAAAGTCTTACGATGGTGAATGATTTGGATAATTCAAGTAGGTAGAGGAAGGTAGAAGTTAAATTCTTCGTGGAGGAAAACTTAAATGAATATAACGTAATAACAACATATTCAAAGTTAGGTAGAATTCTTAGCGATGGTAATGTTCCACAGGTACGGACATGTACTTCTGAGCCACTGACTGGCAACGTGAAGCAAGAACTGTTTTGATAAACTAGACAGCATCCGAACCGCCGATTTCGAGATGTGTGTGAGTTTCGAGTGACGCATTCCGGTGGTAAATATGGAGACATGCAATGTACCATTAAAGAACACAGAGTGAAAGACGTGTGTGCGTGCCTCTGTGTGTGTGTGTGGGGGGGGGGGTGTGTGTGTGTGTGTGTGTCTAGCGAGAGGCCACGGGCGTGTAGGTCTGTCCCGTGACGGCCCTGAGAGCATAAGCGACATCAGCCTGTAGGCCATTAGGAGTGACGAATTACAGAACAGACGGGTGAGAGGGCCACAGCTGAGGACGGGGCCGGGTGCCTGGATAGTCCTCACTAAAACAATAAAATAAAAAGGAAATCTGAATCCACGAATGAAACGTGAGGCCAAGGAAGAAGAAGTGGAGATATGATCCATTGGCTTCCGTGTGGTACGGGAGCTAGATCAGATTGGAACATTAATCTGCGACCTGTTGAAAATTTACAAGTCGTTGTTCTTACTGACACGAGAAGAGCTTAAAAATATTAAGGAAAAGATGGTGTGGTGGTGTCGACACTGAGCGCTGACTGACACGGTAAAGACTTCGCTCACTTAAACTGACTGCTCTAAAATTCACCTACGGTCTCAAGCCTATATAATACAATAATTTTTTTGTCAATTCTACAACTTCTCTTATTATTTATTGTAAAATCTCAAATGCTTCGTAAATTAATCAATTACAAGCAACAATTTTGGCAGGCCCACTAACCACAATGGGAAACACATGGCATCTGGCTATCCGCATACTGCGGTCCTACTTCAGCATGAGGTTCCTATACTTTGTTACGATTCTCCCACTGCTGTTTTCGCGGCCAAACGATCATCCAACCGAATCCTAAAATATTGTATCATCCGGGGCCATTGATTGCTTACATATGCGATATTACTTGTACACTGATGCTTTTAGTGCTACCGACTGTCATGGCTTTCGTCTTCCTGACTTTCATGGCACCACTTATGGTGGTAAAAAAATGTTTACCTTTTTAACTGGTATTTTTCTGCTTCTTCCTCTTATCCGACATGAGCTTATGACAGCCTCTTGACGTAACAGATAATTGCCGCACATCCGTTTGTAGGGAGACGCTTGTTAAGGGCATGGTATGGAATAAAAAAGTACCACTACTGCACTCATGAATATTACTACCTTCCAAATCACTCCAGGAGAATGTCGGGATGCTTCCTTCAAAAGCCCATTACTGACGCTAATGACACCGACGTCGACGAGGCGTTAAGCCAAAAGTAAACAAAAAGTATCACTAAAGTGTTGAGAAAAACTATCGATACCTAAATGTGTCGAAAGAAAAGTATTGATCACATGAGATTTTTCAAATCATTCATTGGGATTGAGACTTACACCTTAATTTAAACTTTTAAACCAATTTTTAAGTTTTTGAAGCTGAATTGGGCAACACTTTTTATTTGTGATAGCAAAATTTGCAGCAATAAATCATTTTCCTTATTGTAGCCTCCATTTAAAAATAAAATAAAATAATAATAATAATTGTTAATTAAAACAAGGTTAAATTTAACCAGACTCAGCATTTATTTTAGTTATAAACTAAATCAACAGCAACATGGCATGTTTCATAAATCACTGGCAGTCTAAAATATATAATAATCTTACACTTCCCATTCTTCCTCTGTACCGTCACGTAAAAACAATAATTTATCCAATTGTTTCGGTGATGATCTGTTTCTTGTGTTTTACATTCTACTTCCTGCCTTTGAAAATAAACGTTCGGAGGGCACTCACGTTGGTTCAGGAATGCATGGGGTTACCTATACAAGTGAGGGAATACCACTTTCATATCTTACCATTGCTCGAAACGTTCAGTAGATAATGGAGACACTGGTGTTGCTCAATAAGGTCTCATTTCATTCTTTTCACTAGCTATTGGAGCCTTATATTCGATTTTTGCTCTTTTTTTGTGTGTGCTAAGGTCCTGTGATGACTGGAAAAATCATATGTTGAAATCGGGTTCATGGAACAATCACTATTTGGATCACAGGAGGAGTTTACTGTAGCTAAACACCGTGTATCAGAAATTGCCTTGGCACAAGCTGTAGCATCATGGCAGTGAATGTTTTTGAATCTGAAATCTAGCAAGCAGGATATTGAAATTAAATGATTACCAAGCGACAATGTTGATATCCAAAGATATTGTAACCTAACCCTTAAGTTTTCCAGTCAACAGTTCCTGATCCCTTCCTTTTTAAAATAAAAGCTGTAAAAATGTCAAAAACAAGTTCTCATAACATTCTCAAAATCCAAAAACTACAATTCTGCCCATATAAAAAAGTAATCTTCATTCTCATCTACACATGTACCTATTTGTGTCTTGGTTCCATACACCTTATAGGCATTTCTGTTGTAATTATATTTTCACTTCAGTTTCTCTTATAGGTGCTTGGCAACGCCACCACTAATTTTTCGAGTGCCATTTTGATATCGATACCTGCCAAAAAGTACTGATATGAGTAAATATTAAACTAAGGAAAAATGAAACTGCTTTAGGCAATATAATTACAAGGAAAGGGAAAATGACTCATCACTCACCAAAGTTGAAGGCAGCGACGAGAGAAGAACATATATAAGGAACACACAAATAAACTCAATATTTTGGTTATTAAACCTTATTCATGATAAATGTTTCACAGTCAGAGCAATCAGAGTTTTCCCCGATACCACCGCCGCCTCAGAACTTCGCAGATGGTAACTTGCTTACCTAAACATCCCAGATACCAGACACCCAGCCGGCCTCAACCACAGATAAAATTCCTTTCCTTGGCAAATCACTCATTATTAGTAGGATTAGTAGTAGCATTACTGTCATTTAACTAATTACCTTATTTTATTTTTCAAAATTTATTCGTCCATATTTATTTACTTAATTTCCCCCCCTTCCTTTTTCATTAGTTGTACCACCATCTGCGATTTATATACAATATCTCAGTCCCACCGCCATATTGATAATCCACCTAGTCATGTAGCAACCCTCAGCGTGTGCACACCTCCCGAGCCTCATGACTCATTTTCTTTATCATGAATAAGGTATAATAACCGAAATATTGAATTTCTTTGTGTGTTCGTTATATATGTTCTTCTCTCGTCGCTGCCTTCAACTCTGGTGAGTGTCATTTTCCCTTTCCTTGTAAAAATATGAGTAAAAGTATCGTATCATAAGTATCAAGTGCAAAAGTATCGGTATCAAAAGAAAAATACTCGATGTCAAAAAGTATCGATACATTTCCTGTCGGTTGCGGTGATAGATCGAGCGGCTAGAACAACGCGTCTGTTCCGGGCGCCCAGTTCCGCAGTTAATTGGCTGTTAGGCCCCAACAAACTTGGGCCTCCCAGGAGAGATCCAACTTGCGCCTCTGCCGGCCACCTTGCCAACTAGAGGCGCAGTGCTCTCTCCTTGAGTCTCCCTCTGCCGCTGTGCTAATTAGATATGGCCACCTCGACAATCAGAGTGGCTTGAAAACTGCTCTCCAATCGAAATCCTCCGTCATTGCTGATCAGAAGAGCACCGTAAGGCTGGTCATCGTCAACGTAAGCAAGTAACAGTATCGAGATGAGAAAATTGATATCCTGAAGGAATTAGGGACCTGTTAATGTAAGACTAATTAGAGTCATCCACTAAGATGCCAGTCCTTAAGACAAAGACGAAGTTTGCCCAACAGATCAGAATATCATAATGAAGAGTGACTCTGCCATCATCCAAAAGGAGAAGGGACTTAAGAAGAAGCCCTGGATTCCGGAGTTCGCGGGCTCGATTTCTCTTACTGCAGTATAACTGTAGTCACTTCGCTTCAACCCTTGGATGTACTGTCCAGTACCCCGACGAGAGGTTGTCATAATAATCGTTGGAAATAGTAAAAATTCATGATAAAAAATCTGAAACCTAAGGTGGAACAAGAATTTGTCAAGATGCTGTCACTTTATTGTAGCATACGATTTTCTGTCACACTACAATACTGTATACATTTCTTCAATTAGGCAGCCGAATCCATTCAGTCACAAAAAAACAAAAAAAGAAAACAGTGAACATCTTAAGAAATTACATGTATTTACAAAAAATAAATGGTGATACTCTCGGAAAAATATACTTAAATTCCTCCATAATCCAGATATGTAAACAACCATCATACAAATAATATTGGTTTAAGGTATCAACGAAAAGGTTGAATTCAATTATACATCTCACAAATTTTACATTAGCATAGGATATAACGTTTTCTACCGATAAATACTACATTACTAAGAGAATATGATCACACGATCAGTTACAGGAATTAAATGAATTCGGTATTGGGGACTTAGTGCATGTCTATTTGTTTCTGAGTTGAACGTCTTTTATTTTTCTTAAAAAATAACACACATAGTGCATACCATATCGTTGTGATACGTGGTTTTTGCCCTCTAATTCATGCTCTGATGTGATTTGTTTTTCTTCTGATTATCGAAGACTATCGTGTCTACTGAAATAGAAAGTTTATAAGGATGTGTGTGTTATTTCGTTAGTATCAGTGTGTGCCAGTAAAACTTAGTAACATCTCATCATTGTTTGCTGCGTAATGTTAACTGTGCCAAAACGTTTTGGTTGTTTGGATTCCACGGTAAACTCAAGGACCTCTGTACTACGTAGTACTATCGGATTAGGTAAGATATGCATGTAAAGAACTGGTAGTCCTACCTGTGACATCAAGTTTTGTGTACTTCCTTCGGGAGGATCCAAACATCCGTCAGCATATTCTTCAGTTCGAGCCGTGAACATCGACAAACTTGCACTCGAGGTATAAAGCTATATTCTTTTGCTCAGATACATCTCTGAAGTTTCAAAGATCAGTCCTCGACCATCACATGCATGCAGGCAGGAAAATACTTCCATCATTTTTTTTTTTTTTTGCTTTAGCCTAGGGCTAATTTAGCCAGGTACATAGGAATAATTTGGCTATCCTTTATTTGAACATATGTCTTCTATATATGATTTTTAGTTTTTGACACATACTTGTATAGTAGTTTACAGGATTTTTTATTGGGGTGGGCGAGAACCTGCATAAGGGTTTGTATATCTCTAATCTGTAGACCTTTTTCTAAATACTCCTGTCTTTCGGCTTGATAGTTGATACATCTCAGCATAAAATGATATATATCCTCCTTCTCTGCACAGGATGTACACATTGGGGAGTCACTTTGTTTCATAAGGAATCTTTTGTCGTTTAGTAGGGCATGGCCGGCTCTCAGCCTGTTTATGCAGCTTATCTCCTTTCTGTTGAGGTCCTAACGGTGGTACCAAGGTTTGTCCTCAATTGTATTTATTATTGCTCGGTACAATCTTCCCACTTCCTGCCTATCCTCCCGCCACATTTTTTCCCATTCTGATTTAGCGTAGGAAGATATTGTGTCCTTATAGTCGATAAATGGGACGGGGATATGTTCCTTGTCTTTGGAATTTAGTTGTTTCCTTGCCGTTGTATCCGCGCTTTCATTGCCCACTATGCCGACATGGCTAGGTATCCATTGCAACTTGATACTTCCATCATTAACACGTTCAGTGCTGAGGGCGTCTTCGGCCGTCCGCTAGGGAGCATCCCAGTGACGGTGGACGGCTTGAGACGTCCTTTCCCTATGGGATTGTATAGAAGGTTGGTGATCCCTGTACCTGGCCTACGAGCTCGCCCTTTCTCTCAGCCATTCATTAAAGCCTTACCTTTCACCGAATGAAGACTTTAAAAATCGGACAACTGGTTTTTTTTTTAATAATTATTTAACCTTGGTGTTTTCTTTCAAGTGAAAAATATTGTTCTATTGATTAGTTCCTCCCATCTAATTTACAATTAGAAGAATTTTAAGGTAAGTATTATTTAAATTATTTACTTTGTAATATGTAATTTGGCATTTTTTGTAAAATTCGAAATAATTTTTTTTTTCAAATCTTGTACTTAAATTATTATGTTTCGGATTTCCATTCTAGATTAACTTTTCTTTTTATAACAATAAATGTTTAAAATATATTTGTTGACAACGGGTTTTTTGTAATTTTTAATTAAATATACTTTTTTTATATAAATTGAGTTGAAATATTGTGACCTCTTACCTAGAGTAAATTACGTACAACTTTCATTATTTTTTAAATCAAATTTATTTGAAGGTTTAGTTCACAATTTGTTGAAAAATTGTTTTCTTACAGCAATTTTCAGAAACAAATATAATTTACTATAGATACGATACTACCGATTAATTTTTTCTCTAAACTTTTATTTATTATATTTAATTAGTATAATTATATTTTTTTTAAAATAAAATAAACAGCATAAAAGGGCAGAAAATTAAAATCATCTGCCGTCTCAGGTAAGATGGTCTAGAGACGTCCGCGTTATGCGGGTTTGCGTTCAGAGTTAGTCACTGACAGGACTCTTCATATTGCCGGTAGCGTTCAATGTGTCAAAGACAAAATAACTTAGTTCTAGAGCGCCTTAAGCTTTGAGTTGCAATCCCATTGAATTTCAAGCACAGAAACATAACATAGCATAACATATCGCATTCTATCAGAACACTTTTTTAAACATGATTCTATTGTATCACTTTTCAATTTTTTTGGGTGCACCGGACATCCTTCGAAGAAATATTTCCAATATCAATTATTAGAATGAATCCTCCAATACACGCAGAAGCCCCTCAGTACCAAGCAACGTAACATCGACACTTAGACCAAACCGCGTCATCAACTGAGTTAAAAACGTTTCATCAGTTACAGGAAACTCTTAAGATAGAATCGTAATGGACCCCACATAGACATCACGTGAGTGGGCATCTTCGTACACCCAACACTCACTGGCATACATTATAAACATGTATTATGTCTCACTTCTCACGTATTTCCTTAAATAGGTGGGAAAAAAATAAATAAAATACGTTAAGCCACCAAATTCCATAAATATAATAGAAGTTGGTAAAAAGTAATGCCAATTCACTTCACTATAAGTCACGATTTACATCTGCAAGCGTTGCACAACAAAGTGGCATCTTTATGAAGTGTATTTATCACAGAAATTGACTAAAGAATCTGTGCGAATTGCGTGTTCGGCTGATAAGGCAGTCTCCAGGAAGAAGAAGAAGGAAAAAAGTATGATAACTGATTGATGCATCACAGAGCTCAAAGCTCAATGTTATCGATTGCCTAGCCATAAGTAGACACACGAGACGTCATAAATTACGTTATGTTGCGGTAAGTTAAGGTTAGTTGCGCTGGATAAAGTGTTACAGTGTGTTAACAAGCGAGCGTGGCGTTACAGTCAATTGCACTGTTTGGGCTAAGTCGCAAGTGCTGGGTCCTTGATGGTGATAAGCCACCAAAAAACAAATATATTTCACATTGTTGCAGTGACGTTGGGCCTCAGAATACCCGGTGCCGTCTACGCGTTATATAGGCGATAGTAACTACGGAAAACCCGTGCATAGTTATCGGAATTTAGCGTTCGCATTTGGGGCGGGGTGGAGGGTCACCCAGTCTAGAGGTAATGAGATTGGTCTACACACCCCATCGGGCACTTAGACCGATTTAAAAAATCGCCGCTAATACTGAAATGAGTATCTTGCAAACCACTGAACCGATTTAATTGTAATAAAAGCCATTTTAATAAGCAGAAAAAATACTTAGTGTTTGACTAGTCATTACAAATTAAAAATTGTATTTCTTTTTATAAAATATAGAACCCACGACCCCAGTCTAAAACGAAAAAGTGGATATTATATCGCATTTCTAGCGTTTTTGGAAATAATCAATTGAATTAACAAGTAATTAATATTTTAAGATCATATAATTAAGGTTTTATACCTCGGCCGCGTAGGGTGGTTTGAGAAAATTAATAATGACACTATTTCGACGATTTATGACCTGGGCTCACACCGGTGCCCATAAAAAGACCCCTGAGTTAGGTTAAGAAGTTGGCGCGTGTCACCCGTCTCATTAGCATATGGTTAATAGGCTTTTGACTCCTTTTTGACTGCATGATGATTTACGATCTGAGCTCACGGGCAGGTCCATAAAGATAAATGGGTGAAAAAGTGAGCTCACTGGAAGGTTATCACACTACTGTCGCTTAGTTAGCAAAAAAAGTGGTTGTTTTTCTGACGATCTAGCATAACATGTAGCGGATATGGTCCAAATACAGGTTACTACTTTTAATTTGTTCCCACTGATTTACCTGGTCACTCAATATGGACAACATCGCCTAAACAATCATTAAGGTGATATGAGGGTTAATGACTTCAATATTCAATTTTAATTTTCTAAAATAGATCAAAAAAAAAGTAAAATGACAGATTTTAAAGAGGTGGTCCAAATACGGGCTACTTCACTATAAAGGGAATTTTATATGGTAATAAATTTAAAAACACCATATTTTTTTTAAAGACTTTATTAACTTGAAATTTTGATGTAACAAAATCTTGTAGTAGTTATGGATGTATACCACACTTTCCATTTCAGCAATTACAGTCTCTGCCCAACCT
>CM061914.1:1677840-1704795 GCA_031002005.1 Vandiemenella viatica
TAAAAGAATTTTTAATTGAAAACTCCTTCTACTCTGTCGAAGAATTTATTTCTAAGGTATCTAAAAAATAACTGCCAGTAGCTTGTGTAAATATAGTTTACATAATTAATTTACCAGGTATGCTGTGACTGTACATCTCCTGGTGTATGTATTTATTTTGTTACGCAATTGTTTACGGTACCATGTATGCTATGACTGTACATCTTGTGGTGTATGTATTTATTTTGTTATGGAATTGTTTAATGTACCATGTATGCTATTGCTGTACATCTACTGGTGTACTTATTATTTTGTTATGCAACTGTTTATCTGTAAATTGACAACTTTCCACATCCCACAGAGCCAGTCTCTTATATTGGGATCAATGGTAAATGAATGTATTGTATTGTATTGCATTGTATGAACACTCCCCTCTCCTTGGAAGTAACTTTGGACGCAGAGATTTAGTCAACTGACAGTGCCACACCTACTATCCCGAGTGTAAGTGGAGCGTCTTATGAGAAGAATCTATAGACCACTAAGTCTACCATTTAGTTACCCTCTTAGACCAGCGGTTCCCAACCTTTATTGGTACACGACCCACTTTTAAGTAAAAAAACATTTTCGCGACCCACCCAATATGAGAGTCTATCTAATATCAGAATGGAAACTGTTCTATTACCTCGATACGCTATCCACTATCCTATCCTACGCAAAGGCAAATTTTCGTACAAAGGATATACTATCAACAAAAACAAGAACTGCTAATACATAAAACAACAAACACATCATAGACCGGGAGGCGACTGCACAGACCATCACCCCATCAAGTTGACTGCTGAAATTCCACGATTAGAAGTAACTCGAGCAGCATACTAAAATGCAACTGGTCTGCCAAGTCGCTTTTTAGTGAAAACCACCTGCAGACCCGATTTTAGTGGTTAATTGGTAGGTTTATCATTGTGTTTTATTTCACCCAAATGTATGACAATATGGAAGACTGGGAGCCGGAAAAATACAATGGTAAACTTACCAGTCAACCACTAAAATGGGATTTGTAGGTGTAGATATGACTTGGCACATCAGTCGCATTTTCCTGCTTTGCTAGTAACAAGGATAATTTGGAACATCCTATGGTAGACTGTTTGTTGACCTCACACTGACTTTTCCATTGTAGATTTGGTTGAAATATAAAGTATTTTTTTATATTTCAAAAGAGTTCAAGAGGCTTATCTGTGTACTCAGGATGCTTGGTTGACAAATGCCTTGCAAGTTTTGATGGCTTTATGTTTTCATTGGAAATTTCTTAGAACAAATCACGCACTGAGGTATTGGCTCCTCTTCAGTATCCGAAAACACAAATCTGTATTTTAAATAATCCGGATTATACTTTCTCAGATATATATTTTGCTTTTTCTTGCTGCCTGCATTGTAATTACAATGACTTGGTTGCATACTCTCTTTTACGGCACGATCCAGTCCTCAACAAACTTTCCGTAATCACATTAAATCTACTCTCAATCAAAACAAAACGCCAACAACAACGCACTTTCACAAGCAGAGAGACTGTTTGCATCAAAGTCTTTGGTTTCGATTCAAGCGTAAACAAGGAAATGACAATCAGAGAAGTAAAACTGCCGGTGGTATGCGCGCACCCCTCCACCTTAGAGCGGGGCGGGAGAGGAGGTGTACAGGGGTTGCCATAAGGATTGCGCGATCACTGTCGCTGCTATATCTCACAACGTGGTTATTGCGTAATACCGCCTGACTGTTTAAGAAAACTTTTTTGTTCTCACAAAGTTTTAATTTAAGCTGATAGCTTTCATGATTACTGCACTTGTGAAATATCGTGTTATATTTTTTAAATATATGAAATAAAAGACATATTTTTGGTGCAGAAACGTTGATCGTTCCGCGACCCACCAAAACACCCACCGCGACCCACCAGTGGGTCGCGACCCATAGGTTGGGGACCGCTGTCTTAGACTGTACCACTAGCCATTCCTGAAAGATAGCGAGTACCACCCAAGAAGCTGTTACAATGGTACTCATTTTGAATGTGCCCTCTTGAATATCGAGTCTCATTCTTTACACTGTGGCAGCGGGCACGTTCGCATGGCAGACACTACCCTGTTTTGTGGCAGTCTGCACGGACGTCGGAGCACTTTGCATAGACAACATTCTCTTCCACCGGAGTGAGCCCAGTCGAGTCCAACTGAACAGAGCGCCTTCCGATTGAATTCGTCGGGAAGGAGCGGCTGAGTTTTACGGCGGCCACAATTCACGGCGCCCTATTTCGCGAGATACGACCCGCCTGTGAAGATAAACATCCGCGAGAAGTAGGGCGGTCAGCGGGCGTCTGCTTGCTACGGACAGGGGTCACTACTCTGTCTGCAGCCGGGGAAAATGCGATCACAGGCTCCCACTCTGCTGCCACTGCCAAGGGAAAACATTTATTCCACGGATCGCTGAAACAACGACTTAAATGACTGCAATCAGGCTAATTAATAATTATTATTCTCGTACCACAAACATCAAAATACACAGTTAAATACATTGTGCAAATCAACAACCTTAAACACACTTAGCCCAGTACTTTGCAACCTCAATTGCATTGTGTGTTGCTTTAAACAAGTCTTCTTTGTTACAGGATGATGGGCACATAGGCCACTCGAGCATATGATTCACCACATTCGCACTTAATATTTGTAGCATCAGTATAACCCCACCTCACTAGGTTTTCCTTGGACCTGCCCACTCCTGTCCGCAATCGATTTAAGGACCGCCAGACGTTCCAGTCCTCTGCGTGACCAGGTGGCAAGCGCTCTGCAACTGTCAGTGGTCCCGAGATGTTGGGAACCCTCATTTTCCATAACTGTACTCTTGCCTTTTTAGGTGACCCAATTAGTTCCCGTGATGTTATCAGAAAGATTTTCATGGATTTGAGTCTCTGGGCTGGTTGTGTTTGGCCATGCAGTGGATGAGCGCTTTCCCGTTCTACTTTCGTCCTCTCCTTGTTCGCAGCCACTTCTCTGCGGATACTGGGTGGTGCAATGCCCGAAAGCTGTAAAGCCTATGAACTGGGGTAGGCTTTAAGCAAACTGTCACTAGCCTACAGGTGTTATTGAGGGCTACATCCACCTGTTTGGTATGAGATGACGAGTACCAAACTGGGCATGCATATTCTGCAACAGAGTAACAAAGGGCCATTGCCGATGTACGTAAAGTTTGTGGTTGACTTCCCCACTGTGATCCAACTAGTTTGCGCAGTAAGTTGTTTCTTGTAGAGATCTTCATTTTGCAATTAATGCAGTGCTTCTTATATGTGAGGGTTCTGTCCAGCGTCACTACCAGATATTTTGGGGTGTTACATGAATAATGAAAATGGGGTTAAACTTAACGTCTGATGACTATCATGAACTATACACTTATCCAGATTCAATTTCGCTACCTTAATTCTTGTTCTAGCCCATACTATGAGCTAAATAGCTAGGACGCAGTACGTGTGCCAGCTATTTAAAATCAGGTTATCTGGTTTAGCTTTCAGAAGTGGAAGCGCTTTCCACCATCCCAGTATTTTTAAGTCCGGGTGTCACGGCTTTTCGACATCAAAGTATTTATAGCAGGGAGAAGATTGGAAACAAGAAAAAGGTAGGAATTAACAGATGATTTAAAAAAAAAAATAACTTAATTCTCCAGGAATGATTTGGGGAAACTTGAAAAACAGATTTACCGCACAAGGAATCGATGCGTAGTCCTGGTAAGCGTTAACTTCTTCCCCACAAGACTCAAAATCATCCCATGCCACAGACGGTACATAGTCACCAACACTACAGCATACACCAGCACTCAACACGATTACGAAGAAAAGATCATGTGAAACACAGCTGGCCCTATTTACACACGACGTAATGAAAGTTATCGATGTAGTAGATACAATTTTTTTAGATTTCCAGAAAGCCTTTGACTCTGTGCCACACAACTGCCTTTTAGCGAAGCTTCGAGCGTACGGTATATCGGATCAGCTTTGTGAATGGATAAAGGATTTTCTAACTGGTCGGTCGCAGTATGTTGTCGTTGAAGGAGAAGGATCTTCTAATCTAGATGTTACATCGGGTGTACCTCAAGGAAGTGTAATAGTGCCACTTCTTTTCTTAATTTTTATAAACGATCACGGAGACAAAGTGAAAAGCCTTTTTAGATTGTTCGCTGATGATGCTGTTATTTACAGGGAAGTAAGAAATTTGACCGATTGCTTAGAAATTCAGCGTGATCTGGATGTTATTTTGGCATGGTGCGCTGAGTGGCAACTTACTCTAAATTGTAAAAAGTGCAAGACAATGAGCATAGCTAACAAAAAGAATCCAATTGTTCAGAAATACGAGTTAAACAATACAGTTATTGATATGGTCGATTCAATTAAATATTTGGGTACAAAGGAACATGAAATGGGACATAACATTAATTCGTTAGTAGGTAGAGCAAATTCTAGGCTGCGATTCATAGGTCGAATCTTGAAAAATTGTAATGAACAAACAAAGGAGATAGCGTACAAATCTCTTCTGCGTCCACATTTGGATTATTGTTGCGCCAGTTGGGACCCGTTTCGTAAGGGGTTGATCGAAAGTATAGAGAAGGTGCAGAGGAGACGCTCGATTCGTAACCGCTTGCTACAGTCCTTATGAAAGCGTCACAGAACTGATTAGTAGACTAGGCTTGGAGTCTCTGGTAGATAGACGACACAGGTTTCGTTTAAACTTATTGGTAAACATGCGTACTCCCACTTTCACTTTTGAGTGTAGTGAAATACTTCTTCCACCAACCTATTTGAGTCGGAAGGACAGGAAAGATATAATTAGAGAAATAAGGTGCCGGACTGATTCTTATATGAATTCTTTTTTCACTCGTACCATTAGGGATTGGAATGCACAGCGAAGAGATTAGCTTTGGTGCTGAGCACCCTCTGCCACCCACAATTTTGTGAATTGCAGAGTATATATGTAGATGTAGATGAAAGGAGCATAACACCCTAATGTTAAAGCACTCTGAATTTCGTTGTAGAAGGTTGAAATCAATTACACTGAGGACTTTTAAACTGGTTTGCGAAGATTTACAGGTTATTGGCCTGGTAACCAGGAGGTACTAAACTTTCACCAACTGAATTCCTTCAACATCTGAATGAGGGGTAACTTCCCCAATAACAACAACTTCGGTAAACTTCTTAACTTGACTTTTATTGCACCGAAACATTCAGAAAAACATACACGAGTAAGACATCACACTTCTTTCAGAAGGTTATAAGCGCAAATTTATAAACAAATGAAACAGCGTGGTTTCAGCACCGCTCTGTGCGAGTTTTCCCGCTCGCGATAACCGGAACATTCAAAGAGTCACCCGACGCTTCTGCAGCGCTGACAATAGAAATCGTACAAACACTTTTGAACCTTACACAACACTACTTGGTGTCATAAAAAACGGTTGTAAGTGGCATTTGGAAATATTAATAAGCATGTCAACATCAACTGATAAAATTAAACAATTCTAAACATTCAAAATCAAATTTAAAATATCATATGTTACACAATATTCTTAAGTACAGTCTTTTAATTAAAATTTAAAACACTATACTACTTTTAATAAAATAACAGTTCATTTAAATCATATTCATCCATCGAAACGCAACACATTCATAGGAAAAGTAAACAAATTTTAAATTAATTACTGCGTATTTGCGTCAGACACACAAGTAACTAATTTATAGGACTGCATTTGGTAGGATGCTGGGTTTTACGTTTGATGCACTACCTACGTGACAGCTATAAAATGTTTTCCTTCTACCTCAGTGCAGAGTAGAATTCACACATACACTACACCTCGTGAGTATCTAATGTGAGAAATTTATGAGGGATTCATGCAGGGAAATTTTATAAAAAAGAGCTCTGAATATAAAATTAATTTGATGTATAATGTTTCTGTTCGTAGAGCTATTAAAACTGTTATTACTACTATAAACGTCGCGCTTACTGTTATATATTCTACTAGCGTCCTCGACTGCGCGCCAAATATATACTCCTCTGTAACTCCTTCTATAGTTATTCATCCAGGACGTCGGTACTGAAGTCATGAAATACCGTGGGCACTCCAGCAGTCGTCCACACGACGATCTGTTCGGGAAACATAGGTTATTCCGATTTTTTATATTATTCGTTACTGCAGAACCACCGTCGTTTTTTACGCCATTCTTGCTAAATTTCATACTTGAGGTCTTATTTATTTATTTAGCTTATGGCCATTGCACAAAAATAATCCAATTTAACATTAATTACAATTAAAATTCAAAATTAACATGGTGTAGCCAATCTAAAGCTTCATTTGATATGTTAATAAAATCTATCGGCGATCCCCTGAATGCTCGAAGTGTGAAGTCAAATGTCACGTGACGGATGGTTTGTTTTTCCTTACCACAGTCGCATCTCGGTGAATCTCTCATTCCCCATGTGCACAAAGATGAAGCAGATCTGCCATGACCAGTCCTAACACTGTTAAGAGCTGCCCAGGTCTTGCGAGGAGGGTCGGGTCCCTTTAGTGCCTGTTGACTATCAAACAGGGAGTGTCATTCTGGTGGGGCTGAGGCTATCCAATCCAATTTCCAAGCTTCTCTCCCATCAAAATTATCAGATATAATCTGTTTTACAGTTTTTACACTTGGATTTCTTGATTTAAGTCTCACAAACATATTATCCATGTCGTCATGGATGGGAAGATCCAAGTTATGACAGATCTTATTATATTGGGCGAATAGGAGAGTGTGTCGTCTTATTGTAGGCGGTTCGATGTTACACAAAACGAGTAGCCAGTACAGTGGAGTGGTCTTAATACAACCGCTAATTATCCGCATTGTCTGGTTTAAAACTTTGTCGATCTTTTTGCCGTGGGTGCTATTTATCCAGACAGATAAGCAGTACTCAGCTGCAGAATACACTAGGCTCACTGCTGATGTGCGGAGTGTAGAGGCGGATGCTCCCCAGGAGGTGCCAGTTAACTTCTGCAGAATATTATTCCTGGTTCTTAGTTTTACTGCAAGGTTGTTTAGATGTTTATTGTACGACAAGGTGCGATCCATTACGACTCCCAAATACTTGGGGAAGGGGTTGTGTCGGATGGGAGTGCCATCAAGAAGAACGTCAAGTGAGAGATTCGCCGCCCGATTGTTAAGATCGAAGACACTAGTTTCTGTCTTACTGGAACTGGGTACGAGACGCCATTTCCGAAAATAGTTGCTCAGGGTTTTGAGGTCTGCTGTTAAACTATTTTCAATTTGCTGAACGTTATCAGATTGTTGTACTACTGCCAGATCGTCAGCATAAGAGAACTCTGTCTGGATTCTGTTTGAGGAATGTCAGAAATATAAACATTAATAAGAAGTGGGCAAGAACTGGTCTGGATTCTGTTTGAGGAATGTCAGAAATATAAACATTAATAAGAAGTGGGCAAGAACTAAGCCTTGAGGCAAACCATTATTCACTCTTATTACTTTGCTTATCTTATTGTCTGAGACAACCTGGAATGTTTGGTTAGCTAGCATGGAATTGATCAGACAAGTGATTTTTTTGCACTTCAAAATGTTCAGCAGTTTATATACCAGGCCCTCTTGCCACACTGTATCGTAGGCTGCGGTAAGGTCAACATATACAGCACCAGTCTTCAATCGTCTCTCGAATCCTGCTTCTATGTGAGTTGCCATTGCCAGGACCTGATCCTCGCAGTTTCTTGCAGGTCTAAAACCTGCCTGTTCAACTGGGAGGTTTGCGAAAATAATTGGACTGATTCTATTGTAAATGATCCTTTCAAATAACTTGTAAATAGTACTTAGCAGTGAAATAGGTCTAAAATTCTCTGAATCTTCAGGGATTTTACCAGGCTTCAGAATGGCTTTGATCTTTGCCCGTTTAATCTCTGTAGGAATGACACTTGCCTGTAGTATGTTAGTAAAGAAGCGGGCCAACCATTGTTTGGTATGTTTTCCACAGTGTGTAAGGAACTCTGGGTGAACTTCGTCTTGAGGTCTTAATGTGCACTGTGTTCATCACATATTAAAAATCTGTACAGATGCTGCACCTTCGTTATTCTGCCGTTATGCGCACTTTAATTCGAGTCTACACATACCTATGAGTGTAAAGCTATCTCCCTGCCTCATTAGCTGAGCTGATTTTGTCAGCGAAAAGGATTCTGCATAGCTCCATATTTTTGGGTGAATTTGGAATACCTTTTAACAATCGTAATCGAGACGGCCCATACTCGGTTTAGACCTTTGTGGTTTGTTTTCCTATTGTGTTCTCTTCTGCTTAAATGTTTCCATCACCTGCTTGATCCTCACTATATTCACTTTCTGCAAACAGATATCTGAAAATACTAAATTTATATCTCTTTATTACACCATTCTCCTTATCTATAAAGTTGATCAGTATTTTCGATGATCATTACAATTTTCTTTTCATTAGTTCTAAATTCATTTCACTGCCCAAAGATCGTTTGGTTTATACGATAGCTTCTCAGTATAAATGGTTCTCTTGCTGTTATTTCTGTCTTCCGTGTTCAATTTTCCTTCAGGAATCACCCAAAACGTTTTACTGTTTGGTCTATTCAGTTTTTTCCTTGACATGACCTTCACATCCTCTTCATTTACTATCATCACCTGCATATTTTCATTGTGCAGTCCTTCGTGCTATTATTAAGGTCTAATATTGACATTTAAATAGTCAGTAATGTTAATTTTCATATAACGAAGTTTGAAGCTAGTGTAATGAGATGGATCTTTTGTCCTCCTATATATACTACTTCTTCTTCATATTCTCAGTATTATATGAAGAACATATTCTCCATAAATCACATACAAGGCAGCTTCCGTCGAATGTTTGGGTCCGTGTTGGAAAATGAATCTATCCAGCTGCCAAACGACTGATTGATTGGACGACAAGTCTTTATATTCTGCTAGGCGCGACTAAATAAAATCTGCTATCATTACTTTTAATTGCATATCACAAATACAGACTGTTCTGCGACAGATCAATTATTATAAATTCACTGGGTGACAAATTAAAAATTCATCCAACTTTCTGTCAACTCTTTTATCGTAATTGGACATCATCTCCCGCCGTCCTCCTAGATAGACATTCGCAGTTAGCAGGACAAGCTGCCCCTCTACTGCGTCCCTTTATAGGACCCGAATCCACCGTGATTTGTCTACATTGACTGCCTAACTTGTTAACGTGAACTGTGCTGCTCATATTCTTGATTTGATCTCACTACCACTTCCTTAGATTAAAATTTGTTGCCATCTGGCTGCCAGGGTCCAGATGCCAATGCGACAGATGGCGACCCCGTAGCCCAACATACGCTTTCGTCTGCAATCTTTCTAGAGCAGTCTGCATTAAGCGAAATAGTTTCTTCAGTCGCTGTATTAGAGAGTCCTCCACCACAAACTGTTTCAGTAGCGCAATTTGCTCAAAAGCAATTAAATAATTTGTGAGGTATCACTAAATTCTTACAAAATGATATTAGGTAAGCAAAATGAAAAACCTGAGCTTTTTAGATGTTACCATAAGTAAGGCTAATTTAAGTATTTACAAGGGTATTGTTACAAAGCGTCTCCTGGAATTCAACAATCCTGCTTTTTTTTTTTTTTTACTACGTTTAAGTTGTAATGTAGTCTTCACGGGTTTTCCGCTGTATGTTGTTGAAATGCGACAACGAGCTTTCGGCGGCTGACTCTGCCGCCATCTTCAGGTTGGATGTTGTTTAAGTTAATTTCTTTCTGTTGAATGCATACTCAGTTCCACTCCAGATACAATTCTATATATAGGACTATGTCCATATCATCTCTTTCATCTCAAGTGCATGTCTTCAACCGTTTTTCTTGACCTTGCACACTATGTTCACATTATCAAACCTTTAACATTGATTTGTGCATAATGTGTTATACTGGTTCTTTCTATACCCCCTTATCAACTATCTATTTTTACTACGTCTGTTTTCGTTATTTTTACTCTATATATATTAAAATAATATTATAATCACTTCATCATCACTGTAAATAGTTTTTAGTCGAGATTTAACATATGGAGCATTTATAAACATTTCTTTTTAAACATTGATTTATTTAAACGTAAACTTCAAATACAATCCAAAGAGTAAATTCTGTTTACAAATGTTTCTCGGGAATCAAACCGAGTAATACTATTATTTATACACAATATTTCGGCGACATAAAGCTCCCTCGCCATCTTCAGGTGTAGTCTTTATCAGAAGATGGCGACGGAGTTTATGTCGCCGAAATATTGTGTACGAATAAAAGTATTACTCAGTTTGTTTCCCGAGAAACGTTCATCATTAAACAACGCCGAGAAAAACTGCGTTGATTAGTAAACTCTGCTTATTGCCAGATCAAACGAATGTTCAATCCGATGTATGTTGTAAAAAAAACATACATATCTGTAATCTTCTGTTACAGGTTTATCGCTCCGACTCTTAAACTTTGTCCATATCTGCAAGCTGCAATTAAAAGATCTCAACACACAATCAGAGCACTCATCATATATATTATTTCCAAAACATTTTTTTTGGTCACAATCCATTATTTGCCTTTATAACTAACCAAATTATATAAATGAGGTATCATTTTAAGGATTACGTATCCGCTTTGATCACATCATATTTTACGAATGTAATTTTTCTTAACATGTTGAGATTCAGGCCTTTTTCCTTAGCTGCTTTAATAATAAGTTTTCTGTGACTTATCCGTCTAGTGCAGCTCAATAAAAACTTAATTTTTTGGCAGACGCTTTTCGATTGTTTATTCAATCAATCTCGGTGCCCTAGAACGGTTTATTTACATGCTTTTACATTGTTTATAGTATGTTTATAATTACTAAAGAAATTACACAACAGAATTAAACAATATTCTATTGATAGCATCCAAGAATGGCTATAACACAAACATGGTGCAAAAGATTAATCAAAAATTAAAAAAACAAATATAGAAACATAATCAACAAACACACGAGACTCAGCAAAATCTCCAAACCACATTCACAAATGCCACACAATAAGAGAAACAGCATTGGTATATAATGACATACCTGAACACAAACACACACAGGATCAGTAATATTTATAGAAAAATGGGTTAAATATATCCCTCAGAACGGACAATACTATTCCAAACAGCTCAACAGGAACACAGAAGAAAATAAGTATCAACAATCAGGAATATAGGAGTATAAACTGACTTGCTAACAGTGTAAGACAACATACATGGGACAAACAAAAAGGAAAAATTAAATCCGATACAAAGAACATTTGAGGGCATTAAAATGCACTAATCATTCTATATTTGCAGAACATCTACTTGAGAACAAATACGAACACACAGATATATAGAAAGTCATGCAAAAACTGAAAATTAATAACCACAACAAAAACATGCCGACAGTACAAGGAAATTTCTACATACAGAAAGCAATATATGAAGGGGAATATATAATCAATGATTACATTCACCTCACGAATCAGACTTTATTCAAAACACTAAAAACAATTCCATAATATATATAAAAATACACACACAACGCCAAAACATAAACATAATTTAAAATACAAACAAATAAATCTATAAGATACTTGCCGGAAATAATAAGCATCTCTGAACACATTACTGTAAATTATAACAAATGCGTGTATAGTGATTACAAAAACAAAAAGTGCGAAATAATAGTGTGCTTTCAAAATGAAGGAAGTTTGTGCGAATAAAAGGAAACCCAGCGTATGTGCGAAACACATAAAAATCAGCAAACAAACTCTGAAATGGAACTTCTCCAGACTTCAATGTAAAATCAGTAAACAAAAACTGTAAGTAGAATGTAATATTCATAGCATTTAATAACAGATTAGAATTATAAACATACTATAAACAACGTCAAAGCATGTAAATAAAACGCTCTAGGGCACCGAGGATGATTGAATAAACAATCGAAATGCGTCTGCCAAAAAAAACTAAGGTTTTATTTAGTTTCACTAGACGGATGAGTCACAGAAAACTTATAATTTTTCTTAATTTGACTCTTAAAGGGCAAGTTTTTTTTTTTTTTTTTTTTTTTGTCATGTGCTACTTTTCTCCCTCATATTTAATCGAAATCGATAAATAAAGTAGCAATTTTAAGATTAAGAACTCCACTTTTGTGACATACTTTAAGAAAGAAATTTTTCGAAATTCGACCCTTAAATTCAATAACGTGTTCTGTTGTCCCGTGCCCTTTATCTAGCTATTTATCTCCCTTGATACCTAAACCGGAATCCGGAAATGAGGTATTTCTTTACAGATTATGCAAAGAAATACGAAAACAATTGAAGAATTTTTTAATGAAATATAACCGATGAAATTTATCTGGATGTGTAGGTGATTGAGAGCTTAGGTAAAGGGAGTAGGGTGTGAGAGACACTGAGAGCGGTGGGGTTGGGGGGCTGCTGCTCGTGGCACGGATCACAACGCCAGACGGTTGTTTTCGATTTCACTTCCCTTCACCGGGTTCTAGTTTCTCAATACCTCTAGAAACTGATTCACGAATTTTCTCTGATAGTCTACTAAAAGTAGGTCGTATGTTGTAATTACTCAAACCGAGACTTATTATTTATCTACTCGTAACTAATGCACCATAATCTTGATGCAATGTAATCGTCGAATATTTCGGCCTGCAGCTTTTAGTTCTTGTACTTTAAGTCCATAATGCTGCGTGGAGGGGATATGATGAACCGACGTCTTCAGTTATAGAATCAAAAGACACTATATTTAATTTTTCAATATGCGAGTTTATAGCACATACAGCACTGGGCACACCGTGGGAGAGTGTTTCAGGGGAACAGACAGCTGCCTTCGTATCGTGTGAAGCCGTCGGTAGTGACCTAGTAATATTGTAGTTCCATACCGCTGTGCAGAATCGAGAATTGTATTTCCGGACTTGTGGGAGCTTTATATCCGGTGCTCAAATGTGTTAATCCTTCTTATTGAATACTAGCTCGTACCCGCGACTTCGTACGCGTGGATTAAGATTTTTTTGCCAGAATTGAATATAAAAAGTTGTTGGTAACGAAGAATTGGTCCAAAACAACACCGAGTCGGAATAATATGACAGGAAAGCTAACACTATATCATTCTACCATAGAACCTGTCTCTCGAAGAGAATCAATTTCCAACATATTTCTGTCACCATTCGATAAGGTCTCAAAATTTCGTGATTACAACTGTTAATCATACTGGAAAAATGTCCTGTGCCCTTTATACAGATTTTCTTGTCAAATTCCATCAGTATCGAAATAGCCATTTAGTCGTCAAAAACGTAACAAAAAGACAGACACTTGCTTTCGTATTTATAGTATTATAACTGCGGTTCACACACACACACACACACACACACACACACACACACACACACTGACTGCAAACAACCCCTGAGGGATCATTATAACGTAAAAAAGTGTACACATACAGCAATGCAAGACTACCAATGATTTGCCTCGCATTGCACCCCTAACTTTGTAATAGCTACAGTTTAACATTCAATCGGAATAACCGACGGCCCAGGCGTGACTCTTACGATTAAAAACAATTTTTAAAAATCTTAGCTTCCACCGAGATTTGAACCGGAGACCACGACCCAAACATCAGTAAGCCAGCGCTCTAGCCACTGAGCTACATAACCGCTACACGGAAAAACAGTATAGAGACCTACATTTCCTACGCGTCTGTCTATCGCCGTTCAGTAGTATTTCGAAATTATGAGACAACATGTATGATTTATACAGATAATTTTTCAACCAAATGTAGACAGTATTTTTCTCCTTGTTTGAAAGGATAAGTGTGCAAAGTTTCATCGAGATCGGATGAAAACTGTGGATTTGTATGAAGAACAAACAAACAAACATACATACATTCATCTTTATATATATAGATTCTACGGGGCAAACATTCCTGTTATTGCTATACTTGTGCTAGATTTCTGCAGCAGTATTTGCAGCCGTTCTTGTAAAGGATCTCGTTTCACACAGCTCTTAGTTGCGTTCATTTTACCTTATTACTCTTACATCTTTTGGACTTTTGCCGATTACTTGATGACGATATCATTGGAGACGGGACAGGAGCCAGAATAAAGGGATCAAAGATAATCGGCAACTTCGACTTGCAACAAGTTTATATCTATGCTCCTAAGAATATTATCAGCGTACAGTAACGAAAAAAATAGTTTCTGTAAAATAAGTCCAGTGGCGATCCCAGACAAGTTGCGTTTTCAATGCTCGGTGGTAACTGTAGAATTTTAAATACACTACATATGTTTAGTTTCTGATTTTGTTAAGTCATGTCCTAAAACGTGGAATGTGGCAATCTGTTGGAAAATTTTGTCATAGAGCACTATTTTGCTTCTTATTTGTTTCTTGCACTGAAAACCAGTCACTTTCATGTCAAACTTTTCATTCGTTTGTCCAATGAAAATTCTAGAATCCTTCTCTACCTGTTACTAATATCCTTGTGAAAAGGAGGAATTAATAGACGTATGTAATACTAAGTAAGTTAAGGAATTAAAAAATAAATGTCGTTTACAGCAAATGTTTGTATAGAAAGCAGTAGCTTGTTTGCAACCAAAAAAAGCGTTCCAAATATTCACCCAGAGTTTTGTATGTCAGTCCTGTGGATTAGTGTGGGCAAAATTGAATTAACAGGATTAGTGTACCGCATAGTATCGATGACACGTGATAAACACCCGGCGAATGCCTCGATGGTTCTTCAGAATATCCCACAGACACCTCCTGCCATATTCCGGATATCCCTTCCTATGTTCAAACGTTTAGACAATAGGATAGTAGATGCAATGCACCCTCTGCCACCCACTTTTAGTGAATCGCCGAGTAATAATAATAGTAATAGTAAACACACAATTTTCTTAAAATCTCCCAGGGACTATAGCAGATTCGAACGCGTGACCTGCGGTACGAGAGGTCGGCTTGGTTGTCCCTACGCAGCCGGGATACATATACCCTCCATTATGACGTTTGGAAATGCTTACTGTAACAGCGGATAATAACGAATACGGCTAACCCATGGGTGCCAACTTAGGAGTTTTCCCCCTAAATTTAGTGGGTATACACGCGTGATGGGAATTTTTTGGGGGCTTTATAATTTTAGGGTATTTTTTAGGGGGATTGTATATTAGATACTTTATGATTTCTTGTACTTATTTGTTGAATATTTAATTAGCGACATCAAATCCTCGTACAGATCCTCGTTACTAAGAATCCTGACTTCTCTATATTTTTCTGATCACAGAATAAAATATTTGTTTCCGATACATATTTGCTTTGAAAAAAAAAAAAAAAAAAAAAGGATAGATTCAGCGTTTAATGTTTACCAGAGACATATAATTGATTCGGTTCTCTATGGAAAGACTTTGGTTGTTGCGGCAACAACCAACGTGCAACAATGTTGCCGTTATTGTTTAGCTATTTCTGGTCGAATTAACTGTGCTGTTGTGTGTATCCTGTGGTGTGTCAACAAACAGTTTGTTAATCATGTCTAAGAAATTAAAGAAATACAGTCAAAAGTATACAAAAACGTTTGAAACAGATTCAGATTTAAAAAGTAGTTTCGTTACGTTTTTATAATTTGTTTTCATTATGAATCAGGTGACATTATACAATATTGTATTTACTATTTGTCGTCTTTTTCCACATGATGATCGGCGCCATTGAATTACAACTGTAACTGTTCTTCGATTAAATTCATAAGAAATATTTTATTTTAAGTACCTACCCTACAAATAGTGTTTCTAGGTCAGATTTGTTAAAAATCGAGATGGAAGGTAAAACAAAAAAACAAAAAAAAATCGTGGCTCAGGGTTACAGATCGGGTCAATAAAAAAATTGATTTTTATATACATAAATTGCGTTTATTTAGATAAATTGGGCAGGACAGGGGTATCAAATGATAGGAACTTACGAAGCTTTGTACTAAACGTAATAATCTCAAAAACTCTGTACAATCAGAACAAAACGAAATGGTGTTAGAAATATTGAATAATTTATAAATAAAAAGTATTACTAATCAAAATATAGTGTTTTATTTTTTAGGGTTTTTTTCCACTTAATTTTGGTGATTTTAGGGGTTTTGACATAAGTTTTAGGGGTAAACATTTTTTTTAGTTGGTAACCCTGGGCCGCTAACCCCTACAGACAGAGTCTCAGGGGGGGACCACGCGGAGTTCCGCAAGTGCGAGGGCAGCCGACATTAACATTCTGCCGGATGGCGAGCCCTCTGGAGTGGTGAAGAATTCACGTTGCCGGCCGACACAACAGGCTGACCGCTCACTCTGTTTACAAGGCTGTAGGTGGGCGCATTAATCAAGCCACACAGCAATATGGGAAACAGGACATAACACTTGACACTGGATTGAACCATCAGTCACGTACCATATGTAAACTCATAACTCAATAAGATAAATGTTCGGTTTAAGAACAGTCGTTATAATGACATGCACTGTATCAGCAAATTTATTATTATTATGAGTGATTTTCCTCACCACAGAGATTTTACTCCAACATAACAATAAAAACTCGGGTCATAGAACTTGACTTCATCTTTTCAGAACATTTCTTCAGATATTTCGATCTTCTATATCTTCCTCTTCTGCGCCAAATCTTCTCACTGCTGTTTGTACACTTTGGAGTCAGATAAACATGGGCCGTCCTCTTTTCCTCCTTTCTTTAACTTCCCATTCATGTACAAGTTTTAGTAGCCTAGTGTCTTCCAACCTTCTAACATGGCAACACCATTCCAATCTTTCCGCGTGCCGAAGGTCGCCGGTTCGAATCCGGCCGCGGGCATGGATGTTTAAGTGTTGTGTGTCTGTGTGAATGTCCTGTCCGTCCTGTGGTGTCTATACTTAGGAATCATAACGTACTGGAGAAACTAATTCACTGGAAGACATAACATAAACACATTGAGCTGGCTGAATGGCTTAGTTGCCGAAAGCCATTAAAAAAAAAAACAATTAATCTTTTTCTTTCTATAACTTGCTATATTTCATCTTTCACTTCCATTAACCTTATTATTTCGGTATTCCTTATTTTTTCTTTTCTTCATATTCTTGCTGATCTTCTCCAGAAATCCATTTCTAATGCTTTCAACTTATTAACTTGTTTTTGTTCACGTTTCTGATCCATATAAAGTTATACTTTCCAATAATGGCTTAAATATAATTCCTTTTGTTCTATTCACAACATTCTTGCTCCATAGAAGTGAACTGAGCATCCATATTACCTTCCGGCCATTAGTAATTCTTTTATTAATTTCAATATTCGATGTTCCTTCTCTGTCTAAAATTGAATGGAAATAGCAAAAATTATTTACCTTTTCAAATTTTGTTACATCGATGTACAATTCATCCAGATCATTAGTGAGATATAGTAAATATACTACACCTACCAAAAATCATTGAACAATAGATTTTTATTATTTTTCAACCGATGTAAACTTATAACTGTTGTATCAATGATTCTTTGTATATTAACTTTTTCTTGCACAGTTGGTAGGAAAAGGTTACAAAATTATTCATTTATTGGACAGAGTGATGGTAGGACGTAGCAGAGAAGTAAGGCAATTAGGTTACAAAAGTTTTGTCAGACATTGCTTGAATATGATTGTGTAGTTTGGAATCCCACACTCTGGGTATCAAATACAGGATTTGGAGGGGGTGCAAAATAGGGCTGCTACATTTGTCGCTGCAAATTACCGCAGAACACAGTCAGTAACTGATATGAGAAAGGAGCTGGAAGACAGAAAGAAGGCGAAGAGAGTGCTGGGAATCTACAATGTTGGTGATGATGCTTGGAAAGATATTGGTGAAAGATTTAAGAGTATTGCAGGGAAAAGAAAATGACCATGACCACAAACTGGCAGTCGATTTCATCCGTAAGGGAGAGGGTAAATTTTCTTTTGTGGGTAAAGGGATCGGCGATTTGAATAAATTGCCAAGGAAAGTAATGAATAATTTACCAAAAATGCTGAAGAAATCTGAAATTAAGGTTCATAAATGGAAAAAATAGCTGGGTTGAGTAATTTAACCCTCAAAATATATATGATAACAATAAGGGGTAAATAGATGGCAAAGAAAATTATACCAGAGTATCCGCCCCATCGCTACTAAAATTCAAAAATCTTTTTCCCGATGTTTAAAATGATAAGTTCCGATTCCGCAGAGTTTTTCCAACATTTTGTGGTTCTGTAATGCCACTCATCTGTTCTTGTTTTTAAGTGCCTGGTACTGAACCTTTCTTTAAACGTGATAGATGGTTTTAGAATATTAATATGATTACAGCCTATTTAGCGATTAATGTTGTAGCTTAGAAACGGATTCCTGTGTTATATACGTTGTGTATATAATATTCCAAATGATACTTGTGAAAAAGTGGAGATAAACTGAAATGTAATAAAACATCAGTTTCATTTGGCGTCAGTAAAATGTGTCTTGCATGAAATTTTTTTTTACCATAACCCAACAGCTTTCGTAAGTGATTTAAATGGTGGTTATTCAGCCAGCAATAATACAAATACACCTGGTATTACTGTAAATAATTTTCGGAATTATTCTATTCTCTCTACGAGAAGGGCTGTTGTCAGGGTTAATAGAAAACAGAAAGTTAGGTTGGGAAATGCGGTATCAAAGGAAGTGGAAGTAAAAATGGGTGTGCCACAGGGTATCGTATTGCGACCATTGCTATTCATTATTCTAATGAATAATTGTGTTGATTGTTTACTATCTGAAATTAGATTGTTTGCAGATGACATAATGCTGTATAAAAGAATCAAAACGATAGAGGACTGTCAACAGTTGCAGGGTGATCTGGACAGGATATCTAGTTGGGTTGGTAAACATGGGATGAAATTAAATGCAAAGAAGAGTCAGCTAATTAGATACACAAATAAAAAAAAAGGTTAATTATGAATATAAGGTGGGGAAAGAATTGCTTGCTGAAGACTTGAAATGTAAATATCTTGGCATTACTTTTGATAACAAGCTTAACTGGGCAGGACACATTGGACAGGTGGTAGGAAAAGGTTTCAAAATTCTGCACTTGTTGGAGAGAGTGATGAGGGGATGCACGAGAGAAGTAAAGGAATAGGGTTACAAAACTTTGGTAAGACTATTGCTCGAATATGGTAGTGTAGTATGGGACCCACATTTTGAGTATCAAATACAGGAGTTGGAGAAGGTGCAAAGAAGGGCTGCTAGATTTGTTTCTGGAAATTATCGTAGAATGCAATCAGTGACAGATATGATAAAGGAGCTGGAATGGGATTCATTGCAAGACAGGAGGAGGATGAGGAGGGTAATGGGAGTGTACAGGGCGTATACTGCCGATGAGGCATGGAAAGATATTGCAGTAGGTATGAAAAGTAGTTCATGGAAGGGAAAAGATAACCATGACCACAAGCTGGCACTCGATTTCAGGCACAAGGGTGTGGGAAGATTTTCCTTTTTAGGTAAGGGTGTCAGGGATTGGAATGAGTTACCAAGGGGAATTATGAATAACCTACCGGAAACGTTAAAAGAATTTAAAGATAAAATTTTTAGAGGGCACGTGCAGGTGAGTGTAGGAAATGGGGAAGTTGGGTGTGTAGGGAAATTGCCACCGGAGCCTGTGCTCCATTGCAATTAATTTTTTTTTTTTTTTTAAAGTACAGTCACTCTCCATCCTACCCGTGACACTACCGAGTGCGTCACATTCGGAGCATTCGAGGTGTTTACACTGTCGGAGTAATATTTTGTTGGCTTCTCTTCCCGTCGTATCTTCCCAACCTAGCGCGCACTGCCACGTTGGCGGGTAAGATATAGTAATAATATCCAAATTTTAAAAATACGATATTAAACATTATACCATTTATACAGTTGTAAACTTTCTGAATCAAATTAGCTCAAAACCTGTAATTTGCAGTTCTACTTCTTACACAGGAAATAAATCTTGTGTGCCATCATTGAAAACAGTGATTCACTTTATAGCAACCAGTAGCCTCATACCGCAGATACAATGTCTCAATCTGCCTGTAGAGAGTGTAAGCTATGCACTGTACTGTATTTTAATTGTTAGTTTGAGAAATACATAATTTTTGGAACAGTACTTGCAGACTACTGAAACATTAGGCTAGATTGTAGAGGTTACAAAAGTTTTTCGTACATCGCCCCTCCCCCCTTTTTCGTTAAAACGAAAATTCCTACACCTCCCCCTTCCAGAACTTTATTACTAATCAGGTAAATGCCTACTTCTCACTACTAACAACATGACTTCTCAGAGGACATACACTAGGTTCGTGAGTCTTCAACTCTAAGAGGCGGCGAAGGAAACATAGTACTTCACACAGGGTAGACCAAGGGCAACGTCCTAAAGGGCGGCGAGGCTACCCTCACCCTCCCTCTGACGTGTCTTCACGCCCCCAGGTTGGGAACTTGTAGTCTAGAAATATAGATGTTTATAAAAGTACCACTTGTAAACTGTACTTAGAACGAGCTGCACTCAGTGCCTCGATTTGAACCTGCATGCCAGATGGAAACTTAAAAAAAAAAATTACCAATAACTGTGCTTATTGCGAGGTATCCTCTTTGTAAGTCGTTAATAAAAGAAATCCTGATTGGTCTTACCAATACTTCCAGGTTCTTTTGCAATCTATAATCGATAGCACGTTCTGGACGATATGTATTGCCCCAGGATATCGTCTCACACGTTTTTTCTGCTATCACCTCACAAATAAAATTCAATTATATAATCCTCTCTATAAAATCAACTGCCATTTATTGACGCAACTTAACAAAATCAAACATTTACAATTCTCCATGATACATTCATCAAATCTCATATCTGCTTCTCCTTGGCTTAAAAACAAAACAATACAACACGGCCTACTAACTTCAACATATTAAAACATATTACAATACATACTACTATACTGTACGGCCTTGTAAAAATAAATACATTCATATATTCCATAATTCGTAAAATTACTACTATTATTATTTAAATGTCTGATGTGGGATGTAGTTGCTGGAGCACTGAATTCACTGTAGTTTAGAATTTCAGAATCTCAGCTGCTTTGCTCTAATCTTTATGAGAACGTAAATTTTGTAAACGTGTTTAAGCTATTGTCGAATTACAACAGTAAAACATAGTATCAAATTGTATGTGGAAGGTAGTTTACACAAGGAGTGGAAACAAGTCGCCAAGTTAATATATATATATATATATATATATATGTATATATTACTATGGCTTCACGCCTCGTCGACGTCGAGATCATTACAGGCGGGATGGGATTGAGGACAAAGAGCGGAAAGGAATTCGGCCATAGCCTTTAGAAGGAAACATCTCGGCATTCGCCTGTAGTCATTTGGGGAAACCATGGAAAAACCAAATCTTGATGCCCGTACGGTCAAGTAATACGTCGTTTCGGTGATCATTCTCTGTTTAGGAATTGTTAATCAACTCCCGGGAAGCGAGGTACTGGGCGCGATGGCCCAGTGGAGTGCCGATTGCGTCCTGAGGGTCGTAGTACGTCCGCCACGACGGCCTTTCAATGCGACAAGCATTCCGCTGCTAGCTTCAGTCGCTTTCACTTGATGCTTGCACTCGGTGATTATAGATTTATTAGTTGATCAGTGAGGTGAATTTTAGACAGTTCGCCAACTAATATTATGTGCGCTTCGCTCCATCAAAATAGAAGTTGTTCAGAATATTTTTACTTAAGACATGGCATCGTCAGTCCCAGGAAATTCTCCTAACATTCTCACAAATTGATTGGTACCAAAGCAGACACTGTATTTACCGCAATCAATTCACTATGAGAAAAGTGTGTTGTCTCTTACGCTTAATACTGACACAGTAATCTGAATATTCATACCATAATACTTAAATTTTTTTGTTTCCTTATAGATTCGAGACTCACTGTGCTATAATGCTGGTACATTATATAGCGCTTGAAATACTAGCCAAAATACAGTGACCAAAATTAAAAGAGTATCACCCAGACGGTGAATGAAATTTGGCACCAATTATCACCATATGAAGGGTATTAAAAATCTAAAGTTTTACATGTAATAATATGCGAATTACAGGGCTGTTTACTATGTAAAATTGCTATGTTTTTTAGGGTATGAGTGATGAACAGTGGAATGTAACATGACACTTTTTTCCCCCGACCCTCTACACCAAAATACAGTACCTAACTACTAGAGAGGTCGGAGAATTGGCGTGGTTGAAATGGGTGCATCATAACGTGAAATCTCCCAAAGGATTGGCCGTACTGCAATGGCAGCATACAGAGTTGTTATACAATGGATGAAATAAGGGTCTAGTACTGCTAGAGCAGACACAAGTCCATGTACCAGGACAACAGCACGTGAAGACAGCCAAATTGTGTGGGTGGCTGTTGCTGGCAGACGGGTAACCGCAGGCCAGATCCAAAAATTGGTTACACAGTCATTCCGCGGACAATTGTAAACCAATTCCTTGAAGCCGGGTTACACTCTCTGACCCCGTTGTAATGTGTTCCATTAACCTGATATCATTACCAGCATGTATAACGTGGTGTAATGTAAAGCGCAAATGTACACGTGGATGGCATACATTTGTGTTAAACGAGGGGTCTCGATTCTGTCTGCGGCAAAGTGAACATGTATGCCAGCGTAGTGGAGAAACGGCTTCCCCTGCTTTGATTTCAGACCGTCACACAGGTCCAGCCACTAGTGCCATGGTTTGGCGGCAATCAGTATGGACAGCAGGACTGAGTTGGTTGTTGTCGAAGGCACAATGACAGTCTTCCACTATGTGGATGCGGTGCTGCCCCCTATTGTGATACCCTTCCTGTCTAGCATTCAAATCGCATGTTCCAACAGGATAATGCCCGTCCTCATGCTGTGGCCATCACAACCCAAGTCTTTAAAGGCACGGTCCCCAGATTTGTTCCCAATAGAGAATGCCTGAGATGCCAAGAGTAGGGACATAAGATCACATGGTCACCCCAATAAGACATCCGAACACTTGTTGGTTCAATGTGGGCAAGGATTCAGTGAGGTACAGGGGCTGAAGGTGGGCGCACTTCTTACTAACAACTGTATCTAAACAAAATAAACTTAGACTGATCCATTTCAGTTTGTTATAATTTCTTCTGGGTATGACCATGGATACATCTACAAAATCTCCTAAAATTCCACCATTCCTGTCTGGGTGTTGGACTTTTAATTTCCTCCAGTATACAATGTACGTCAAAGGGACTCTTGAAAGAGCACTCCTCTTCAATGGTACAGACCTTCATAGCATCACGAGCGCTTTCGTGTTGTTACAGTAACCACTTCGACCCACTAGTTCACCTGATATAGACAGTGAGGATAGTTGTCTAGATACAGCACTGAAAAAACTTATCAGCTGAACACCGGAGAAAAATTTCACAAGCTTAATTGGACAGGACACATTGGACAGCCGGTAGGTAAAAGTTTCAAAATTTTGCACTTGTTGGAGAGAGTGAGGAGGGGATGGACAACAAAAGATGTAACGGATTTGGGTTACAAAACTTTGGTCAGACCATTAATCGAATATGGTAATGTAGTATGGGATCCACATTTTGAGTATCAAATACAGGAGTTGGCGAGGGTGCAAAAAAGGGCTGCTAGATTTGTTTCTGGAAATTGTAGCAGAATGCAATCAGTAACAGACATGATAAAAGAGCAGGAATGGAATACATTGCAAGACAGGAGGAGGGTGAGGTGTACAAGGTGTATACTTGTGATGAGGCATGGAAAGATATTGGTGTGGGTATGAAAAGCAGCGCATGGAAGGGAAAAGATGACCATGACCACAAGTTGGCACTAGACTTCAGGCACAAGGGTGTGGGAATATTCTCTTTTTTAGGTAAAGGTGTCAGGGATTGGAATAAGTTACCAAGGGAAAACGTTCAAAAAATTTAAAGTTAAAAATTGTAAAGGGCCAATGTAGGTGGGTGCAGGAAAAGGGGAAGGTGGGTGTGTAGAGAAATTGCCACCGGAGCGTGCGCTCCATTTATTTAATTAAATATTATATGATAACTAGGGTATTAAGCAATCCCGTCGGTGTCTGATCGTGTAGAGCCAGGTACTGTTTAGACCCAGGCAGACATTAGTAGCAAGTATCTTTGTCTCACTACACATTCGGAAAGCAGGGACCTGAACTCTGTCGTCGCATCCTTCACCAATAATTAATAGAATATTAAAACTTACAGCTTCCAACAATTTTAAAAACAACTTGTGTCTCTGCTTCACAGTATTCTTTGTTGATTTAAATACCGGATTTCCTACTAACCAACTATACACACGTATATGTTTCCTCTCACATTGTAATTAACTAACTTCTCGTATGATATACTACGATGAATAGCGAAGTTGGTGATGAAAGAAGAGCCGACTCATTTGTAGCAAATGTTTGTGAATTGTATTAGGTATGTAGCGAAACACTTATAATGTGCTGCTATCTATAGGTAATGAGACAGCTCCGCATCGACGCCAACGAAGCATAACATCTTGACTCAGAACCAACGCTTACCCGTGACCTTTAATAATGTTTCAATTTAGAGATTAAATTTCGAAAAACTCATTTCTTAATTAATGATGTTAGTAAATCTAAGAAGTTAATCTTTAAAATGGTACATCATTTAGTAAGTTTGATTAATTATGAATGGAAAAAGACAGTTCGTCACACAAAAAAGCAACCTTTACAAATGATACACACGATATACTGTTCATAACTTTTCTATTCCTGAATCTGACGGAAAATCTGAAGGAAAAATTTAGATTTGCTTCGCATTCCACCTCAGTCGTGGCTGCATCTACAGTTTAATGATGAATGAAAATAGCAAAAGATATTTAAATAAAGCTCAACGACTTTCTTACTGTGAAGTCAGCCTCTTACATCCATAAATTTAAACATAACAGTTCATTGTATCTTCTGTGATTTAAAAACTTTCCTGAATTTTACATAACTTTTAACACGGAAATTGTCAGACATTTGTGGCATGTATGCAGTTTGTGACATATAACAGGTTATACCACGATTGTTACAACGTTACATATATTATCTGTAACAATTTACAAATCCCAGGGGTACAGTCTTAGTATATATCTATGGATTAAAAATACGTATATTAAATCAAGTATTAAATGTATGACTAAGCTTTAATACTGTATCAGTATATTTGTTGAATTTCGTTCAAAATAATTTCGGTAGATACCCGTGATATTTATGTCGAGGTTCAGGTAACAACGAACAATAATGTGAAAAAATACTTCAGTTACTTCATAACTTAAACCTTTGTTTTCTGTTGTAAGAAACGAAACATGAAAAACTGAATCAGGTTGCCTAATCGAGCTTGTAATTAAATTAGTAAATCATGAGACACTGTAAAGTAATAAAAAAAACTAAAATCGTCAAATCTGAGTTACTTTCATACACTGAGGGTTCCGTACACAAATTGTGTATTAAATTTATTTCTCTTAAAAATAATTAATTAAATACATCTAACAAAAGTTAAAATTAAAAAACTTCTCAACATGTTATTTTCAAATATAATTGTGGAAACTGTATTTTAAATGGTATCTATACTAATAAAGCTGTAAGCTTGGTCATTGTGTAGCCATTGTAACAGCCCTCAATCCTAAGCTTTGGCTGGAATTGTATTTTATGAAGCATTTGTAGCATGCTAGAGTGTGATTGGAAGTGGTTTTGTATATTTTTCTAGTATTTTATTGTCAATCAGTATAAATGGATTTTGTTTTGTGAAAAGAAATTATATGAATACCATTTAATATGTTTAAGAAGAGAACTGTGCTAGAGAATTGCATAAATGTTTGTAATTGTAAGTATTAAGGTGAGCCACGCTGTTTAAAGGACAATTTACTACAGTTAAAAATGATTTATGTGGATAATTTTGTGTTTAAGTATCATTAATTTTCAATTCTAAGCATTTTGAAAAGATTGTAAATGATTATGTATTAATTACGGTCTTAGGAGTTAGTATATAAATAAAACACACACAAAAATCAATTGAAAAATTATTGGCTATCTTGGAAAAATTTCGAGTATTTTTTGAAGCACATTTGTGACATAGTTATTATCTGATTCATGAAATTCTGAATCAAATGATTTGTTGTTGAAAAACATTATCTAATGAAGTATCAAATTTGTTAAAGTCACTAATTTAGTTATTTTTTGAAAACTATAAACTCCAGATATATCGCTATATTATTCCTATTAACTTCAGCAAGCTACATATTTCTCTAAACGTTTAAAGAATTTTCGCATGTTTAAAGATTAAAGGGGGGTATAGTATTTTATTCTGGTTTTTCGGCCAAAGCTTCCACAATTCGTGTTATGGAATGAAAAATTGAAACATATTGAGAGTCCATGTGTTTCGTGGTTAGATCTGATAGCAATTAAAATTATATATGGGAAATATTTCCCTTTACTCCTCCCCCCCTTCCCCCCCCCCCTCGGTTGAGACCCCAATAATTATTTTCAGCCACCATAGTTTTTTGAAATTTTACGCAATAGTCATATTTAGGTTAATAAGGTCTATATTAGTGCGCAGTTACATATTTCTAGGTAAACTGGTTAGGAAGTTACTATGCTATCACAGACGGACGGACAGAAGACGGTCAACTGATCGAATCCATTAGGGCGTCATTTTTCTCTGGGAAGGTCGCAGTGTTTATTGTACAGAATCGGGGTCCTCCTCTGCCGGAAGAGGCTTGGAAGTTGCTGACAAGGGCCGGGGGAGGGGGAGGGTGGCGAGTTGCTGATTGGCCGACAAAGACCTCCATTTTCACTCGGTGACGTTTCCAATTTTTTCGCTCGACACTT
>CM061914.1:1705795-1730869 GCA_031002005.1 Vandiemenella viatica
TTTTTTTTTTTTTTTTTTTTATGGCATTCGGCAACGGAGGCCATACAGCCAGCTCAATGTGTATTTTTTCCAATGTATGGACGCCACAGGACGGACAGGACATTCACACAGACACACAACACTTAACATCCATGCCCGCGGCCGGATTCGAACCGGCGGCCTTCGGCACGTGGAGCTAACACTCTAGCCCCTACGCTACCGAGGACGGCGATATACAGGTTTAGAACCATATATCCTCGAGCAACTTTCTGAACTTTTTTAAATTTGTTTCCAGCTTGACATCTCGACTTTGAGGTCATGGGAGACGGGAATATGGACTTTTTGTGAACTATACCGACGTTCGCTTACAGTGATTTGGAAAAACTGCAGAAAATCCGAATCTGGATGGCCAGAAGCGGATTTGAACCCGCATCCTCTCGAATGCCAGGCCAGAACATTATCGCTCGTCCACTACGCTCAGATTTTTTAACTGACCGTAACATATAGATATATAGGAACAATAATTATAGACTGACTCGGCCATGAATCATTTTAATATATCTATTTTTGCAGCCTAGTAGTAGACGAAAAAATATTAGATCAACTAAAGATGCCAGATCTTAATCACTTCGTTTATCACGAACCCTGAAACAACCATAATACACCCTTTTATAACCACATATGTAACGTTTCAATTAGTTTTTCGAAGATAACATCATTTTACTTTTACATATCCAGCGTATTCCAGTTTGAAAAGCAATCATCCTTTTCCTTCAGAATGCAGGCATAAGAATTTTAAAAAAGCTCCACTGCATATGGAATTAGCCAACGTCATTAACTGTAAGACTGACAGCAGTCTTTTTCCCAAGACCATTCTTGCTTGTAGAAAATGCCATGGTGGCTCCCGAAGTGAGAAGAATTATTGCGCCGGTTCAAATTCCTGTCGGCTATCAAATTTCGTTTTTTCCACGTTTTCTCAAAACCTTTGCAGATTAATGCCAGGATGATTCCTCTGGAAGGCATTGATCAACTTGTTTCATGTTCTTTGTTCACAGTTCTCTCCTATATTTATTTACCTCGACAGTAACGAGGCGTTTAGCCCTAATTATTAAAAATGTTTAATGTATATAAAAGAAGAACTGATGTGCAGTTTTCAGACGTGAAATTTTAATTCCAAAATACTGTAAAATAGAAATTTCAAATATACACAAGTTATATATATATATTTCTGTATTGACAGGTATTTGACGTATATATTATCACTTATTTCGGATATTTTTTAAAATATTATATTTTCTTAGGCAGGATTAGGGTAGTAAATGATTCTTGTTTAATTTTTCTGCAGCGCGTCACAGCGCCTAGTATTTAAAAGTTATTCACACATCGATACGAGATAATTCTTTGCAGTTATCATTTTGTAAACGAATCTAATCCAGCAGTATTCTTGTCAAACTTTTACAATTACAAAATTTTATTTTGATACTGCTTTGTCTAGGCTCTAATGAAGGAAAATGTAGTTTTATCTCGATGGCAGATGATTCCGAAGGTCACAATACAAGGAAATATGCATCGTTTCCTGCCAGAAGACTTCCTCATCGAATGTGCGAGTTATATTCAAACATTAGTATGCTTCAGTGCCAATCGCTACACCAGCCACATCTAGCAATTTGAGTGATCCGTCTACTGATTGTTAAATATTCTTTTTTGGAATAATATTTATAGTCCGACCAGTAAGCTTTGTGAGGGGGAGGGGAGGTAAAGTAAAACTGGAAATGGATAAGAAGATAAATACAGGAATGGTATGGCAGAATAGTGCAACATCTGTGTGGCTCACTTTTGGGAAGAAGCAAAAGAACACACAGTGTTAAAAGTTCCAATTACTCATAGGGCAAATTACGCGTAAATGATTGATTTTAGAAAGTCGTCGACATATATTCCGTCTTTCTTAGAATGTAGACCATTTCAGCCTATGCACTTTCTACTGGGTTCATGTCAACGTTTATGATTGGATGATCAGTTTCCTGCGTCCTTGGCTCCTCGAGAAACCATCAGGTGGACGAAAAATTTGTCCTGCTGCGACATGATATGGGAGACGTAATTCACACACCCTTATAGAAGTTAACATCGTGTTATAGGGAACAGAGACCCAATTTTCAAAAAATACGTCGGTCACAGATGACTATCCTGCAATTCCAACCTTTACAAATGACAATAATTCACCTCATCGCTGAATTATTTGTGACGCCTCGTAGACGAATATTCTATTGCAAACATCAACCTTAATGTATCTTTAAACTGTAATGATGTATAAAAAAAAGGAAGGTGCTACCAGGCCTATCCTGGCCAGAAGTTGTTTTGCGTGGAGTATTTGTGTAGGACTGTTCAATTAAATGCCATTCCTTTCGATAACCAAATATACGGCATTATTTGTTTATATTTCCAGAAACAAATCTAGCAGCCCTTTTTTGCACTCTCCTACTCCTGTATTTGATTCGTAAAATGAGGGTCCCATACTACACTACCATATTCGAGCAATGGTCTGACCAAAGTTTTGTAACCCAATTCCTTTACTTCTCTCGTACATCCCCTCATCACTCCCTCCAACAAGTGAAGAACTTTGAAACCTTTTCCTACCACCTGTCCAATGTGTCCTGCCCAGTTAAGCTTGTTATCAAAAGTAATGCCAAGATATTATCGCAGAATGCAATCAGTGACGGATATGATAAAGGAGCTGGAATGGGATTTATTGCAAGACAGGAGGAGGATGAGGAGGGTCATGGGAGTGTACAGGGCATATACTGGCGATGAGACATGGAAAGATATTGCAATAGGTATTAAAAGTAGTGCATGGAAGGGAAAAGATGACCATAACCACAAGCTGGCACTCGATTTCAGGCACAAGGGTGTGGGAAGATTCTCTTTTTTAGGTAAGGGTGTCAGGGATTGGAATGAGTTACCAAAGGAAATGATGAATAATTTACCGAAAACTTTGAAAGAATTTAAAGATAAAATTTGTAGAGGGCAAATGTAGGTGGGTGCAGGTAGGGGGAAGATGGGTGTGTAGGTAAATTGCCACCGGAGCCTGTGCTCCATTGCAATTAAATTAAATTAAAAATTAAAAAAATTATTTGTTTATATTCATAATTCTAGTTATAAAAGCATTTGAATATAGCTCTTCATGCAAATACCCTCCTTCTCATATCACTCAAATTTCTAGATGTGGCTGGTGTAGCGATTGGCACTGAAGCATACTAATCTTTATATATAAAGAATGTTTTTTGTTTGTTGTTTGTTGGTTTGTTTGTTCTTCATACAAATCCACAGTTTTTATCCGTTCTCGATGAAACTTTGCACACTTATCCTTTGAAACAAGGAGAAAAATACTGTCTACATTTGGTTGAAAAATTATCTGTATAAATAACACATTTGTCTCATAACTTCGAAATACGGCGGTAGACTGACACGTTGGATGTGGACAACTCCGTACCAAGTATCCACGTATTGGCCTGGCAGCTGAGTGGCTAAAGCGCTGGCTTACGAACGTCGTGATCTCCGGTTCAAATCTCCGTCGGGATAAGATTTTTAAAAATTGTTTTTCATCGTAAGAGTCAGGCCTGGGCCGTAGGTTATTCGGATTGAATGTTAAACCGTAGATATTAGAAAGTTAGGGGTGCAATGCGAGGCAAATCGCAGGTATTCTTGCAATGTTGTAGGTGTATACTTTTTTACGTTATAATGATCCCTCAGGTTTTGTTCGCAGTCAGTGTGTGAGTGTGAACCACAGTAATATTATTATAAATACGGAAGTAAGTCTCTGTCTTTTTGTTACGTTTTGACGACTATATGGCTATATCGTGTGATGGAATTTTATAAGGAAAGCTGTATGAAGGGCACAGGATATTTTTTCCACTATGATTAACAGTTGTAGTCACGAAATTTTGAGATCTTATCGAATAGTGACAGAAATATGTTGGAAATTAATTCTCTTCAAGAGGCAGGTTCGACGGTAGAATGATATAGTGATAGCTTTCCTGTCATATTATGCCGACTCGTTATTGTTTGGGACTAATCCTTCGTTACAAAAAACTATATTTAATTCTGGCAAAAAAATTCTTAATCCACGCATACGAAGTCGCGGGTACGAGGCTAGTGTTTGAATATAACTCGCACATTCAATGAGGAAGTCTTCTGGCAGGAAACGATGCATATTTCCTTGTATTGTGACCTCGGAATCATCTGCCATCGAGATAAAACTACATTTTCCTTCATTAGAGCCTAGACAAAGCAGTATCAAAATAAAATTTTGTAATTGTAAAAGTTTGACAAGAATACTGCTGGATTAGATTCGTTTACAAAATGATAACTGCAAAGAATTATCTCGTATCGATGTGTGAATAACTTTTAAATACTAGGCTCTGTGACGCGCTGCAGAAAAATTAAACAAGAATCATTTACTACCCTAATCCTGCCTAAGAAAATATAATATTTTAAAAAATATCCGAAATAAGTGATAATATATGCGTCAAATACCTGTCAATACAGAAATATATATATATAACTTGTGTATATTTGAAATTTCTATTTTACAGTATTTTGGAATTAAAATTTCACGTCTGAAAACTGCACATCAGTTCTTCTTTTATATACATTAAACATTTTTAATAATTAGGGCTAAACGCCTCGTTACTGTCGAGGTAAATAAATATAGGAGAGAACTGTGAACAAAGAACATGAAACAAGTTGATCAATGCCTTCCAGAGGAATCATCCTGGCATTAATCTGCAAAGGTTTTGAGAAAACGTGGAAAAAACGAAATTTGATAGCCGACAGGAATTTGAACCGGCGCAATAATTCTTCTCACTTCGGGAGCCACCATGGCATTTTCTACAAGCAAGAATGGTCTTGGGACAAAGACTGCTGTCAGTCTTACAGTTAATGACGTTGGCTAATTCCATATGCAGTGGAGCTTTTTTAAAATTCTTATGCCTGCATTCTGAAGGAAAAGGATGATTGCTTTTCAAACTGGAATACGCTGGATATGTAAAAGTAAAATGATGTTATCTTCGAAAAACTAATTGAAACGTTACATATGTGGTTATAAAAGGGTGTATTATGGTTGTTTCAGGGTTCGTGATAAACGAAGTGATTAAGATCTGGCATCTTTAGTTGATCTAATATTTTTTCGTCTACTACTAGGCTGCAAAAATAGATATATTAAAATGATTCATGGCCGAGTCAGTATATAATTATTGTTCCTATATATCTATATGTTACGGTCAGTTAAAAAATCTGAGCGTAGTGGACGAGCGATAATGTTCTGGCCTGGCATTCGAGAGGATGCGGGTTCAAATCCGCTTCTGGCCATCCAGATTCGGATTTTCTGCAGTTTTTCCAAATCACTGTAAGCGAACGTCGGTATAGTTCACAAAAAGTCCATATTCCCGTCTCCCATGACCTCAAAGTCGAGATGTCAAGCTGGAAACAAATTTAAAAAAGTTCAGAAAGTTGCTCGAGGATATACGGTTCTAAACCTGTATAATTCTTTCGTCTGTTATCTGTGTGAGCCTCAGGTAGTAAGCAAGTTAGTTGAACGAGGATGAGGAAAATCTCATGCCTGAAATGTCTGATAATTTCCTTGTTCTGTGGGCCTACGGAATTGTCTTCCGTGTTGGCAAACCACGACCGCAGACACATTCACAAATTCCTTCGCAAGAGTCCCGACCAAGATACTTAAGCTGGCGCTAGCAGTGTAGGGGCTAGAACACTGTCATCGCATTGTAAAGGCCTCCTGCCATATCCCGTATATCCCTTCCAAACCATTACCCTTTCGGATAGGAGCAATACACCCTCCACCACACACTTTTAGTGAATCGCGGAGTAATAATAATAAATAAGATCGTAATCTTTCACGGCGTTGTATATTAATAAATTTCTCTCGGGCTTCCAGCCGTGTTAAGATGTTACATTTTTGGGACGTTTCGAAGGCGTCCAACTCTGCCTTAATGATTGATATTTGGTTGAGAATGAAGGCAGAGTTGGACGCCTTCGAAACGTCCCACAAATGTAACATCTTAACACGGATGGAAGCCGAGAGAAATTTATTAATAATAATAAAGGTCACTGATTCGAGTTCTTCTGCGCATATGGTTGCTTTTGAATGAGTGTAGTGTTCGTCTTGTGTTGACTTCACAATAGAGTTCCACATTACCTCAACAAAGGCTGACACAATAGTCAGCAGGTTAAATGGTCAAAGGCACGGAAGGTCATAAAATATTTACATCAGTAGATGGAGGCATGTCAATTTTCAATAACGTGCAAACGTGCACTTCCAGTTCCCCCCCCCCCTTCTTCTTTTAAATAGCTCCATTATCACGGAATATTGATCAATTAATTTTGTAATCAAATAGTGCAAGTAGAACATTACAAGACGCAATGAGGGTATGCTGAAGTTAAAATCCTCGAGAAGTAATTTTCAGAAATTTTTAATGACCTATACATATTAGTTCAATGTTATTTTTCAACATTTTCATCGGTCTTCTAATTATGATGAAGTAACTTTAATATGTTATTTGAAGTTGTTTCTGTTACTTTCGGCAAATGACTGTCACTGTATTTGTAGGTGCTCGTAATTCGAAAATGGGCATATTTCGTGTACGGATGGTCATATTCACAAATTTTATTAGAGCTAATTCTACTGAACAAGTGTTCTTCACTTCCTCAGAGCCACTGGTAAATAAACACTTCCTCGAAACGTTTGTCGGACGGTTGCTTCCTCCTTGCGTCTGTACTGAGCCAGCAGGAAGATCTTCTTCTTACGAAATAACCACGCATAATGTTAAAGAGATTAAATCCTATACACTCAACTGAAATTAAATACCCCTCCCGTGTGCACTAAACAGATTCACTATAGTACGCCTACTTTCCAAATTTTTTATCCTAATACGTGTTTAGAACTCAGCCATGTTACTAATTGGCACCAAATAAGGAATATTTTTTTGTGAGATGAGGTGGACCTGTGAGATATTTTTGAAGGCAGCCAATTGCCTTTTGGTTCAATAAAATTGTCTTTAAATTTTTAATGGCATTCCTCCCGATAGCCATTCATCCAGCTAAACCGTTTTGTGTGTTTATCCTGTGTACTGATGTATTTCCAAATGCTTTACAAGACATACTACAATACCTACTTTAACACCCATGCCTCTGGCCGGAATCGCACCAGTGACCGAGAGTCCCTGTAACGCCCAAGCCATCCCATCCGGAAGGACAGGTGTTGAAATCTTCGTGTATCCATCCGTATTTCGGTATTGCATGATTAATCGAAATCACTCCGTGAGTGTTGGGATGATTCTCTGGTATGGCCAAGGCTGAATTCCTTCCCGAAACATGCCCCAAGTCCTTTTCTCTCTATAATGATTTCCACGTCGACCAGCCCTAAAACAACACCGAACTAGAGACTCTCCACATGTGGAAATAGCACTCTAGTCCCTTCGCTACCATGTTCGGCCGTTGAATAAGATAAATCCAACAAGGAAAAGGTCTAAAACACACCACAGAGATGAAATTATTTTTATTTGAGCAATTATGTTTTGCTTCTAGCTTTACATCTAATCGAGGTCATTAGAGGCAGGAAAGGACTCCCGAAAGCCGGATACCACATACCCACCACGTAATTTCTTTTTATTTTTTTATTTTTTTGTCTTCGTCATATCTTCGGCGGCAATGTGATATGAATCCTGATAGTATTGGAAACTAGGATCGGGTAAGAATTTCAGCCACCGCTTTTTGAAGGAACTTTTCTGGAGTTCAGCTGGAGAGATTTACGAAAATCATGGAATACTGAAACTGGATCCCCGACGGGGTTTGAATTCGCGTCCTCCCGAATGCCAGGCAACAGTGTTACCTATAACCCATCGGGCTTGGACGGCAGGAAATAAAGCTTGACAGAAAATTTTATAGAAGTATCAGTGTTAGTTAGAAACAAAGAGAGAGATGATAGTTTTACTACTTCCATCTTCCAGATTTAAAATGTGGAACCGCTAATTCACATTGCAGACGGATTTTTTTTATTTATTTACTGTTCTTAATGATTATTATTACTACTAAAACTGTTGCTACTGCGTTCAAGTTTAGCTTACCTTCTAAATATGGTATGATGAAAACAAAATTAAGGTGTTAATATTCCGCACCATTTAATTTTCTGGGAATAGTTTATTTATATTTCGTGACTTAGTTTACCATTAGAGTTCTTTCGTGAATGCTCTTCTACTTACCCTTAACCTTTATGTGTATTTGTCACACGCACAGTTCTATAACGCTGCAGCGTTAGAAAGTGTAACTAAGTCCATTCAAACTCTCTTATTGGTTTTCCGTGCGTAATTTAGCGATTCTTTTCTGTATTCGCCATATAATTGCGTTTGCTAGCGAATTGTTAACTGTTTATTCGAGGGAAAAAAAAATACGCAACGGTTATCGAAATTACGAAAAAAGTGTTATTTAAATAATTATTATGACTAAAATGGTGATATTCGTGATTATTTTTACTGCAGAACTCCGAACTTTCCCTCTGAGCGTCTGCGAGTTTCTTGCTGCGCGGGCTCATTTTTTTAGTCTTGAGTAAAGTGCTGGGTATGAGAGGTCTATTTTATCATGAATTTAGTGTACCACCTACCAGTTATGCTGTCCCATGCGGTATTCGTGTCTAGAACGAAGCATAATCGAAAGGCGAGGGGTCTCTCGAATTCTGTCCCCGACTGTACATCAGCCATTGTATGGAAGGAAGGAGACGCCAAAAACTAATTCTAATTAATGATTTTGGTACCACTACTTCAAAGTCACGTACGCGAAAGTCAGCTGGGGTGAGGTGTATTATCTGTGGAATCCTACATACCCCGCCATAAGGGAGAGAGGTTGAAAACAGCGATAGGAATTCACGGAGTTAATGTTAGCAGTATGTACCCTTCTACGAAAGGCACAAGACAATGTTAGGTACCGTTATTTAAGCCCCTCAGAACATCTGTAAGGTTAGAGTTCTTAGGTTCGATCCTCGCTTCGGAATATGTTTTGGTATTTGTGGGCGTTTACTTGGATACTAGTTGCTGTTGGTAACGTCACATATTATTTTTCTAAAATCCTCCAATACATTTTTTTTCCGAAGGTTTCACAAAATTTTAGACTGTTAGTGTAATTAAAACATTTTAAACATAACCAAAAAAGACTTCAAAACTGAAACTGGACGTTACTTGCACACCGGTAATGTTTTTTTTTTTTTTAAATAACCTGAATATTATTTGCACATTAAAAGTAAATACCGCCTAAATAGATACATTTATGTCTGAAAGGCAATATGCAGTTCTATCATCACGTAAAAATTCAAACAAAAGGAATTGAAAGCGTTCCGGAACTGTTGCGAGATTAGCGTGAAATGTTATTGTTAAAATAAATTCTATTATTCACCGCCGAGCACTTGGATTTTTTGCAATGATAATGTAGCTCTGGTATGTTTCAAAATTAAAAGCGGAGGGTTATCTTTTCATAAAAGTTTTCTTATATGTCAGCAATTTATGTTTCAAACTTTTGCATGACGTTGTATGAATTCTTCAAATAAAAACATGATTATGTAAAACAACAAACAGCAAAGAGAAACGAAAAAAATGTACACACGAAAAAAATGTTATCCTAGTCAAGGTTCGAACATAGGACCTTCAAATTCCGACAGCACTCTTTAACCATGCAGCTACCTAGACGCAATTGCATCGTTACTTATCTTCTTGTTAATAGTGAACACTTAAACGTCACAGTTTCTACATGCGGTCGGTAAATAAATAAACAATAAATTCCGTTTCGTTTGAAATTTTTTTATCATTTATCTATAATTATTTACCTGCAGTTAAGAAAAATGGCCCACAACTGCCAGTTATTTAACTGTTATGCTTAACTTATGTACTACTCTTGCATTGTGTCCTAAACCAACTTAATTTAAAATTTTTGTCATTCTTATCAAGAATTTCTGTTAATCTCTAACTTTCAATTTACATATAAATGGTTCTCAAATTGAAGTTTCTACATTATTAAGCTCCGTAGAATAGAAGTTAAGGGTTGTTTCTATAGTTACTGTATATCTACAAATAAGGCGTCTATTTTCGGTATTTTTCCGATGAAGGATTTTACAATTTGCCCTTCATTTTATATTCTACACAAAATCTCATTAATTGCAAGAAGGAACCAGCAAGAAACAATAAAAGTACTTGAAAACTTGGGTAATAGGAAGCGGTCTATTCGCATCATAAACCAGGCACGTGACGTCACCAATCCTGGAGCGATTTCTGTCACGTGACCAGAGGTAAGAAAAATCTTGGTTTTTATTTACCTTTTTTATTAAAAACAATCCACCTTTCTTTTCAAATTTAACAAAAATGGTTTCCAAATGCATTAATCTACGTGAAAGACTACAATTTGTAATATGTTTTCAATAGCCTATTGGCAGAGATGCCAGCGGACTCTCGTCATTAAGTGCGGCGCGCACAGTGTTTGGCACTGCTGTTAATTGGCTTCCACGTCTCTGTCCCAACTATCTGCACACCCAAACAGCGTTACCTACATCCCCTCACGAGGGGGTAACTTCGACGGGAGGGAATTTTAATTTGAAAGTAAATCGGAACTTTGCGCCCGAAAATATGTTAGTTGTCGGCACCCGTAGTTCATTCAGTCACAAACGTTGCCTCTCGCTTGGCTTCTAGTTATCTTAATGATCGCAAGGTTCACAGGAAACAGGCATACTGCAGGTCTGCTTTCAACTGCAATCAAAGGAAACTATCTCTAACTGGTCTTCTGCTATCATTGAACTACCGATCCACATCATAGCTTAGTTTCTTGTTTCTGACTTTACGCCTCGTCGACATCGAGGAAACTCTGGCCTCATGATCGGAAGGACGCCGGTTCGAATCCCTGTCCGCGCTTCCAGAGTTTGGTTTTCTACGGTTTCCCCAGATCAGATCAGGCGAATGCTTCCTTCAAAAGCACATGGCCTAATTCCTTCCCATTCCTTGTCAATAGTCCCACCCACCTCTAATGGCCTTGACGTCGACGAGGTGTGGAGCCATAAGTAAAAAAGCAATGACATCGAGGTCATTACAGTCGGGAAAGTATGGAGAGCAAGGAACGCGAACGAATTTGGCCACGACCATTTTGAAGGAACCATATCGGAATTCGGCTGGATTGACTTGGAGAAACCATGATAAACCGAAATCTGGATGGGTGAACTAGGATTCGAACCCGCGTCCTCCCGAAAGCGAGGTCAGAGCGTTACAGCTCACCCCCAACGATGGGTAAAGTATGGGGTTCTAACGTTGCTGCTGTAAAGGAGTTTCAATAATCGTTTTAACAATCATAACTCGCTAGCTTACATTTTTTGAAAAAGACGTCATTTTACGAACACTCGAAAGAGAAAACTTGCTAGTGCCCTCGGAGAAACTAAATTTTCCGATTAGTTTATAAATGAGAAGGATTTTATTTTAGAAAGCTTTCTATACATTATACTTTAAGTGCAATATCTTAATTCAACGACATCAATTCGTTTCAGGGAAAAGCTAAGAGGAGATTTTTTTTTTAATTCAAATTATTTTATAACCATGTTGGCCGATAAATTTCCAAGGATTGTTTGTTGCCGATTGCGAAAGTTTTCGATTTCCCGCGCAATGTCTCTCTTGTCGTGGCTGCCTAACCTGTTCTGGTAGCCCTAACGAATACAGGGGACCTGCAGTTTAACGTGGAATCGAAATCACTTAAGTGTTCTAATGTACTTCACATTACTCAGCCAACGGTGAACGTTGGGTTAGAGGTATTTGAAAATCTCCGCCCAAACAGGTATTTGAACCGGGGACCTTTCGACCTCCAGTCAAATGCCTAACAACTGAGCTACCAGACCGCTTGCTAGGAAGAGATAATTATCCAAGTCATATGGCTTGTCATCTTTCCTCACTGAAAAGACATTCACATTTTTCCTACCAACGAAAACCTTTAGAGCCGAAATTTAGCATCTATCTTCAACTAAGATAAGTTTGCAGAGTAGTTTGAACGCCCGTGATAGCAGTGATAACTTTTGTGTCAGTTATGAAGAACAACAAGGGCCAGTTCGAACTATGAGAGGTAGGCGTAAAATGAGAAATTGCTGAAGATTTTAAAAAAAAAAAAAAAAAGGCAGTTCGAAATGGACCATCCACTAATCACGGTGAAAAATGAGTGACAACTAACTGCATTTCATTTGATAAGATCTTACGGTTCGACTAGATTATTCAACAGAACTGGAAACGGACTGCAGAGAAGGATTATAAGGAAATCACCGTTGACTTAATGACGGGACGATTCCCGCATCCAGCTAGAATACAGGAAGACGTAAATATGAAACATGAATTTTTTTATCAAAAATACACATTCATTGCATCAAAATGGTACGACATACCTTATTCAAAATATTGTCCATTGCAAGATATACGTTTTTCCCATCTCTCTGGTAATTTATGAATGCCACGCCAAAAAAAAATCTCTTTTGATGCAAACCAGTCATCAAGCCATTTTCGCACATTTTCGTAAGAAGGGAAGCGCTGTTCAGCGACTGCGTGTCCCATCGATGCAAAGAGAGATTAATCTGACGGAGCTAGGTCAGGCGAGTAAGCCGCATGCGTCAGTATCTCCCGACTAAGTGACACAATCATTTCCTTGACTGGTTTTGATGTGTGTGATGGTGCGTTGTCGTGAAGCAAAATCACTTTGTGTTGTCTTTTCTGGCATTCTGGTCGTTTTTCCCGCAATGCTTGGTTCAAATCGATCATTTGCTGTTGATAACGTTCACTATTAACAGTTTCACCAGGTTTTAGAAGCTCGTAATAGATCACACCACTTTGATCCCACTAAACACAGAGCATTGTCTTCTTTCCATAGCTATTTGGCCTTGAAACTGACTTTGAAGGTTCACCTGGATATACCCATGATTTTTTTACGCGAAAAATATCCACTTTTCATCACCAATCACAATTATATAGAGAAATGATTTTCTTTTATATCTGGCGAGCAGCATTTCACAAGTGGTTTTTCGGTTTTCTTGCTGGCTGTCAGTCAGTTCATGTGGAAGCCATTTTCCCATCTTCTGGATTTTTCCCATCGCTTTTAAACGTATGGAAACAGCTTCCCGTGTCACATTCAATTGATCTGCAAGCTGTTGTTGCGTATAAGCATGATCCTCATTCAACAATGCTTGCAACTCAGTGTCTTCAAACTTCTTCGGAGGTCTTCCACGGTCTTCATTGCTGTTGTCAAAATCTCCACTTTTGAATTTTTTAAACCACTCGAAACATTGTGTTTTACCGAGAGCACGCTCACCGTAAGCTTCAACAAGCATTCGATGTGATTCTGCAGCAGTTTTCTTTAAATGAAAACAGAAAATTAACGATGTCCGCAAATCGTAGTTTGTGGGCTCAAAAGTCGACATCTTCAACAGTGTTAAAAACTGCACTGTCGTAAGAAACTTGTATTGTCGGGAGTTGACAAACACAGTCGGCTGTCGACAAAAGAAACTGGCGACAATGACGCGATCTGGCGGTAACTGCTTTGATAGCTACAGGTATCTATCGGCAAATTCCGGTTTCATATTTACACCCCTAGGTAAATGATCGAACCGGGGTTTAAAACCACTTCCTTCAGAGAGCTATATAGAAAGCCCCTACATGTCAGAACTCCATACTTTTCAAACTTTAACATCTCAAAGGATCACAGATCACTCTTCGAGGTGGCAAATACTGGTCGGATTTGTCCAATGCAGCTGTAATTTGGTATGTTATTTGATCTATTTGTCTTTGATAAATAAATATCAATAAAAAAATTGACCTCCCGGACGCGTTTCACTTCTTTTTCAGAAGCATCTTCAGCGGGTTCTCCTGGTAATTACGTACACATGTTACAATGTGGTTACGTTGTTGCGTTTTGTGCAATGGAATTATTATCTAAACTTGCAATCTACCACATACATTCAATTGCTTTGGAGTTATTTATTTATCAATGTTATCAGCAATTGAGGAAAATTATCCAAAACTTCCAGATATTTGTCTGTTTATAACGGTTCTAATTTAAGCATGGCTTAGAAATAGGGCAAAAAATACAAACGATGTTTATGTACTAATTATCTACCCAACAACGGTCGAAATAAAGCTACTAACAAACCATAAACTATTATAATTCAACTTTTTTTGAGAATAGTCCCACCAAATTCTTGAGAGCCAAACTAGTGAATGAATGGAGGTATATCTACCATTGTCAGAATTGTGAATGCATGAATTTCTTGTAGCCACAGTTAAATCAAAAAGGATCTTTGACTCACGAACTATTTTTATTTTTGCCTAATCCTCTTAACACGCAGTTCACACTTCCTCGTCTAAGTATCACTAGGCTCCAAGCTGCCGACCCCGGCAGAATAGGGGATAGCGTGCTAGCCTCGCGTTGCAGGGGTCGCCGGTTCGAGTCCGGCCTCGGCCATGGGTGGTTTTAATTAAGTGTTGTGTTTGTCTTGTGTCGTCTATACCACGGAGAATCTATAATACACTGAGTGATACAATACATACTTGCAAACTACAAAATCACATACTGCTGGCTGTATGGCCTCGTATCCAAATGCCAATTTTTTATTTTTTTTAAGGCTCCAAGCTCTTCGTTAGTGATGACGGTCCCGTGCAAGGTTATACTGTTGCGAAAGTTTAAATACGCAGAGAAGCAACCTTGAAGACAATTACAAGGATGTTACTATGGAAAGGATTGGTATTTGATTCAGAAAAGACCAACAGTTAACGAATTGATTCCGCGAGGCCGAAGAAGACCAAAGGAAGTCCATTATGAACCCGAAGAACTTACCGCGACAAATGTAGCACTTCCTAAAGCTGTCGCGCAAAGGGAACAATTAGTTGGGAGATGGCAGTATTACTCCTTTAAAACGTCTCCTTTGAGAAAAAAAAAATTGTTGGAATTCAACATCACCACATGATTGAAAAATAAATAAACAACCATAAAGGTAGACTCCCCATTCATAGAATAAACGATTGTAATATTCATAACATATATAAAATGAAACAAAAATTTCACATCGATAATGTCTTTTCCCCTTTTGTTTAAATGGGATATTCTGTTTGAGTGACGTGAACCTTATTAAAGCAAGATTTAAAACAAATCGTGAAATGCTTAAGTACGGGCGAAAGGAAATTCCAGCCGTGATATGTATGGTCCATTAAATTAAATCTGTGTGCTGAATATCGTAATTTTCCGATCCTTATTTAATCTGATATGTAAGAGTTTCTTCCTGTGTCTGGTTTAATGAAATTTTGATGATTTCTGGAGTATGTAAGTACCAGGATAATTGCAAAAATTTTATGTTTGTTTACAAATATTTGAGGAAAGATTAATACGTTCATTATATTTAGTTTGTATTTTCTTGTCATCCATCAACTATAAATTTCGTTGTTTTAAGAAAACTGAAGCCCATCTCCCAATTACTTATAGGAATACCGTAACTGCAAAGAAATTTTCTCATTGCAAAATGTGTTTCATTTCATTCATCAAATATTTTTGGTACAATTACATTGAAGAAAATAATGAAACTGTCATGGTGTGGTCAGCACATAAGAGATCGAAGTATTTATGTTGCTGAAGAACTTTCTTGACCAATTAGTATGTGACTTATGCTAGCCAATATTACAAAAAATAAAATATATTTCAGCATTATATGATTATTAAGTTTTGTTATCAGCACGTCTATTGATTGTCAAATTTGAAGTCAGTTAGCGTATACACTAACTCAATACCAACTGGAAGAAGAACATGGTAGTATACCCGCCTATCAACTCGTGATGTAATACTGAGTTATGCGTACTTTTCATTTTTTTTTCAGCTTCAATCAACTTAACGAAAATTGTGTCGTACATTTCTTTGAAGGAAAATGTCTAGTGATAACTTCCTTCCTTTTTAAATCTGCAAAATTTAAACTGATTTCACATACGGGAATAGGTTATTGTGTTAGAAAGATAACTTAAAAAACGAATGAGTAAATAGGTTTTTAAGTAAATTTAAAATCCCTGAATTTAGATAAAAGTGCCGCTTAATTAGGAACTAGTGAAATTACGTATGGAACCAGTTTGACTTTTCATGACCACCAGCAGTTACGATTTAGTATCTCTGCGATGTGACAACATATATTCGTTTATCATTCCTTTCGCTGGTATTCACTTCCATGTAGATACGTAGCTGCAAAATTCGCTGTTTGTTTTTCGCATTTTAAATCCATATTTTCATGCAGAAGTATCAAACTAAAATAGCTAATTAAGGCTCTTAAAATGGAAGAAGTGTCATAAAATAAAGTTACATATGTGACAAACAAACCTGGGAACAACAAAGCGTAAGCAATGATTAACTATTTTTTATTTTTATTTTTTAGGAGCATTAAAGTTAGTTGCAGAAAGAGATTTCCAATGCCCTGCATAATCAAAGCAATAAAATTCACACGCAACGGATCGCTATGGTATGCGCGCCCGAAATCCAATTCGCAATTTTTTTTTTTTTTAATTTAATGTTCCCCGTAGCTGGTCTCGCTAGAGTGCCAGGGCGTGAGAGTCAGGTGTGCTACGTCATCAGTTTCTCGACTGATTTGGTACAAGGCTCCATCTCTTTCTATTTTACACCAACCTCATCATCTCCATATACCGCTTACAACCCAAGTCTTCAATTATCTGCTTCATATATTCTAAACTCTGCCTTCCTCTAAAGTTATAACATTTAACTGTTCCTCCACTAACAAATTAACAAACCCCGCATGTCTTAAAATTTTTACCCACCATAATGTCTCTTATTTCTGTAAAACTCTTCACAAACTATACTTGAAAAGCACTTGGAAATATGTTGATTAACAGGGTAGTCACGTAAAAGCGAAATAACTGGCTAAAGGCCATTACACAACAATGATAACAATAAAAATCCTGTCCACAAAGTTGTTGGCGTGATTAGCTTAAACCAAAAATCGCTTCCACTGATATCATCAGACATAATATCGTCATTAATTCCAAGGTTCTTGTCTACATTGGGTGCAAGTTTCTTTCCGAGGCTCGTTTTAATTTTGAAAGCAACACTTTTTGTTCTCTATTCTGTTGGCTTGCTAGGCCTAACACAGAAGAGGATTTTCTGTCGGGGTTTACTCCCTTAGCCTTTGAAGATCCCTCTTCACCACAAGGCAGTGGTTTCCTTCTCAATTTCCCCTGAGAAGTTGGGGTTGCCTCCTCCCCCAACTACCCCTTACCGAAGAAACTTCTTCTCTGCCGTAGATGCCGTTAAGGTCTTCACCCGTGTCCCTGCGTTATACCCCGCAGGACTGGGTCCCCACCTGGATTTTGCCATTCTACCATTTCGGACTACTGAGATGGAGAATGCCCAACCCCGCATCGTGAATGCACCAGGCAAGAATTACTCAAGTGGAGGATAGGGAAGATGACCCTATCTACCTTGAGCCGGGTTAATGGCTGTGTATGGTGCCACAACCAAAGGCTCCATTGACATCACAAAGGAAAATTCACTTTTGTTACTGAATGTCACATTTCATAATTTACATCTTCATCTCGCAAATTCATTCATGCGATGATACTGCGTATTAAAGTCATAAGCCCGCATATGACTTCAATAATCTTTTGCAGGTCGAAATATCTCGATCAATACTCTGTCAGCTAACTCCAGCAATCCTTCGTTTGCCTTGGCCCGATCATTCTGGCGCTCTAACCCTTCATCTCTCTCGATTTATTTGACAGAGCATTTTTGTGAAACTATCGTCTTTTCTCCGAGCATGATTGCTGGACCACTGACACTTAAAAGGATATCTTTTCTCCAATATTTCACCATCGTTTATAATTGATTTAATTTCGGTTCCACAACCAGGAAGTCAGGCGTTGACGTTTCCATCGGCCTTTAAGTTGTTAAAAAAACCGATGATGAATATAACTTTAATTCAGCTTTTTGAGCAACACCTGGGATCTAGAAACTGGTACTATAGTAATCATTGTAGATGTTGGACAGTTACAAGCTTAAAGGTATACAATCAGAACTGTTGTCGACACAGCGGAAAGTAGTTTATCGTTTCATTTTGAACTATCAGCAAGTATTGACTTCATTAGGTGGTTATTTACTGCACGGAAATTGGAAAACAAGCGGTTGCTGTGATTTATAATTGAATAAGGGAAAGAAGCGGTCTTCTCTATCACCCTCTGAGGCAGTAAATTTCAACTCTCTTTTAACTATGAGCATTTATCATGCGCACGATCTTCAAACTAACAGCATCAGTAAGCTGAATCGTTCTAGGGATAAAACTGACTTTCGTTGTGCAATTATAAAATCGAAATCAAGCATTAATATTGTACAGTTGCAGTTCGCTCCCGTAACCAAATATTATCGTATTATATATACTCTGTAATTTCGGGAAAGACTAATCTGCATATATGCCTTGAAAGTTAGGAAAGTGTGGCAAGGATGGTTTGCATTAAAACCAATCTCTAATCTATAACAACATGTAGGAAGAAAAAATACAAATAGTCATTTCTTACATTACATTTTTCTGTCATTTTAATCATAATAGGTAGGTTTAAAAAAAATGTTATTGCAGTGGTTATTCACATGACTGCCAATAAATTCAAGTGTAAAATTCCTTGTCTGGCAACCATAAATCCTAGCCCAATCTGAGTATCAAAACTCTGATACATTCGAAGAAGATGTCGTACGTGGTCTCAAAATGCGTCCTTCACATTTTTGTGGTACGGTATTAAGAGGAAGTAACGTGCTTCTCAGGTAAGGACTTCACACGTTGCTGCCGTTTATTCAGTGGGATTACTGTTTTTTTTTTTTTAATTGCTTCTGATCGCAACTAAGCAAAGATTTTATAAACATCCCACAATGCTCTATTTATGATCCAGCGTAGTGTAAATTTACTTTTAGAACATGTGTAGACCACGAAGAGAAGGCGGAGATATCTCATAAATACAATCTTCTTCAGTTTCTTACAAACTATTTAATCTTTCCTCCATCCGTCAGAGAAATCGGAAGAAGAAATCGCTAGTGTGGTCGACATGACCTGGTGATAGGGTTTTTACTGACTATCGTGGTCGCCTGAACTTTACACGTGGGATACCGAACCACTGAAACGTTCTGGCGTAAACTGTAACAGAGGGGAAGGCCGGGTTGAAAATCCCAGCCGAGATTCGAGGGATTCGAACCGGGGACATTTCGGTCTGCAGTCAGACGCCTTAACCATTTAGCCACCAGACCGTTTGGGAATAAAAGATGAGTTTGATAAGTTGCTTAGACGATCTGTTTCACATCGTACATTCCGATTTGCGAAATATGTGTGTACCGACGAATGTAATGTGGCTGTGACGTGCAGGATGTTAGGTCCTGTCACCGGGTCGTATATTGAGCCGTGCGGTACAGTACAGTAGCGGCTGTGGACTCCACAGCATGCGGGCGCCCGGTCTCCGCAGGTATTGAGCGGTACAGCGGAACTCCCAGGGGCTCGACACTGACCACGTCGCGATTCCTGATCGCACTCTCAAGTTAGCTCAGAAACTGCTGTTACGGTAACCAGCAAACGAACTATTACTTTGTTTGAAATAGTACAACAATACTTAACAAACAACTTGGCAGGAAGAATACTGTTTAGACCTAACGAAGAACCCAGGTTGGTGCCGAAATGTAGGCAATAACAGCAAAAAATTAGCACAGCGCAAACCTCGAAAAAGAGAAATAAGTGCAATGTTTTCAACACTGCTAAGTGCCATTATATTGAGGGTAAAGGAAAAAGCCTTTGATAACCACACTGTGATATGCACCAAATGCATGACGACACCAAAAGTAATTTCCTTAAAGGAGGCCATTAACAGGAGAACTTACACTTGTCCTTCGTAGAAGCTAAAATGGACCTAATGAAATTTCTAATTTTTGTAGTGCATGCCGTTATTCCATTTCAAATGTAAAGTGATGAATATTAATATTCGTGATGAATTGTTTCTAATAATTGAGATTATTAAGCAGATTTGGTATCACTTTAAAGTTTAATAATATCAACTCATAACCGAACCACGTTAAACTCAAAAATGAATTTATGATAAATGCAAAGAGTGATAAATAAGTAGGCAATAAATTACTGTGTTTTAAATTTCATATCTTACAAAATGACTTTCCAGCTGTTGGCAGTTTAAATATTATGTTTTCTTTATTTGTCTAGCAACAAAACATGTAAATTGATTGTCTCTAGTAATTTGAGTGAAGTAAATTCTCAGTTCGAATAGCAGAGATTTTTCATTTGCCAAACACAAACTGCAGTTCATTTCGGTAAAATTCAATGATCTGGTTAATATTGTAATCCATTCCTGTTTATGAAGAATATAACTCATTTGTACAACGTAAGAAATAGTATACTTAAAAACTGTTCAGTCATTCGTTTCTGCTATGCGTCACCAACTCTTTCTATCTTGTCTCAACCTGTAAAACTCAACATAAACACTCCAACTTATATCCTGAGTAGAAAGTCCTATATACTCTAGTATTCTTACACTGCCATTACTCTTTTTAACTTATTCTTTATTAACAAATTAATCAGTTATGTATATCTCACGACCTGCCCCTCATTTCCATCTATTATTAAGTGAAATCTTTCCCTACCACATTATATTCAGAAGGCGTTACGCAAAAAATATCAAATGCTTCAGCTTACTAAACGATCAGTGGCTAGTAGTGATAAGGGCCTTGTTTTAAATAATTAGCAATTTTCTGTTACCAGGCAGATACTGAGTTTTGCTTAAGCATGTAGAGTCAGTCCATATGAAATAAATATCTCTTCGTACGGCAGTCTTAGTTCAGTTTTCCGTGGTTAATAAAAAACACTATCGGTGAAGGAAGGGTTCGGTCCCCCACAGAGCATCTAATCGATTTTACTATTGACAGTTCTCAGAAATCATTTCATTTGTCCATCTGTCACAGCTTCGTAACATCTGAACTCTTTAAATTAGAAATTCGTAATTGCTCACTGCTACAGTTCTCGCCAACTATAACACGATTGAAACACAAAATTACGAAAAATCGCGCGCGGCGAAAATAATTACAGGGACCTGCAAAAAAATTTCTTTCTATAGTATTCATGGGTACCAAATGTAAACTAGCAACCCAGACTCTCTAACTATTAGAATTATACTTTTGTATTCTACGATAAGTGTAATTTGCATAAAAACTATAAAAAATGTAACCTCTAATTCCTATTTTTTCATTTATGGCTTTATGCAGTGTCGACATAGAGGTCATTAGAAGTGGAAAAGGACTTGGGGACAAGGAACAGGAAGGAATTCGGTATTGCCTGAAGTGATTTAGGGAAAACCCAAATGTGTATTGCCTGACGGAGGCTTGATCCCGCGCTCTCCCGAATTGCTAAACTACTGATCCGAAAATTCGTTCAAAATATACACAAATATGTGTGTCACTAAAGATTATGGTAATACTATAACGATCATAATGGAGTTTATGGCTAAATATATCTAAATCAGTGATACTTTATCAAATACTTATTTCGACTAAACTACGGAAAATTTTATAAACTGGATAATAAATAATAAAAGTGGAAAATCGTTAGAGACGTGCATCAGTTATAAAGGGTGCGAAACAAGGTCTGTCAGAGTTAGTATTCAACTTGTATGTAGAGAATCCAATGAAGGAAATGAAAGAAAGATTTTAATGTTTTGAGGAAGAAAAATATCAGTTTGCAACGTTCAGCTGATGTCATTGTTCTGTTTGCAGATTGGCCTGGGGATCTCGAGAAGTTGCTGAAGGGCGTGAACAAAATACTGAAAAAAGATATTTGAGTAAATACCAAATCAAGACAAAAGTGATCAAATGTAGCAGAAATGATAGCAATAACAGTAGATTAAATAATAAAATAGGATCTGATGCAGTAGGAGAAGTGAATTTTGATACTTGGGAATTGCAATTACAATGATGGTCAAAGCTGGGATGATGTTAGAAGCATGATAGCAGTAGTGAAGAGAGCCTTCTTCAAAAAACAAAATCTTTTAGTTTCAAATATTGATCTAGGAATAAAAAATAAAGAATTTTTTAAAAATCTATCGTTGGAACACAGCACTCTCTAATAGCAAAGCATTGACATTAGGAATATCATAAAAAAGGAAAATTTAAACATTTGAAATCTGATGCTGTAGAACGATGCTGAAAAATTAACAGACAGTAAAGTACAAAATGAAAGTGTTTTGGAAGTTTTGGGTGAGGAAAGAAGTTTGTGGAAGAGTCGTAGAGAAAAAAAGAGACCGGAATGGGGGGACACATTTTAAGACGCGCGGGATTGGTTAATTTGTTATTTGCGGCAATAGTGGAAGGTAACCACTCTAGAGATTAGAATATATGAAGCAGATAATTGGGGACGCAGAGATGTAGGACTGAATGAAAACAATTGGGAGATTGATAACACCAAAAAAGGAAAGTGTCGTGGGAATACTTTTTTAATTTATAAATTTTAACCAGTCCCATTCTAAATTTTTTTGACTGGAAGGTTTTTGTGTTTCTCTTGTATATACTAATTCAAAGACTTTTACGAAGACGTTAATGCATTCTATTTTAAAAAAAATAATGTGAATTCAATTTAATTTTCAATTTGTATTATGAACTGTCAGTGGGTGAGATGGATTTATTTGTTGTGTTCACTACAAGTTCGTATTAAAAACATTTGACCGTGCCTTACTATGATTTTTCCGTACTTTGTTTCTGTTTTTGGTGAAGAAATTGTAACTGAAACGTTAGTTTGTTTAACCGAAGCAACCTTCCCGCTGGCGCTTGATACCTGTCGCTGCCTGATGAGGACAGGACGATAAGTAACACAAACTCACTGTCAGCTGAGTAGAACAAAGGGACAGTGCAGGCCAACTCAGTCATATGTTCACATTCTAAAAATACCTTGCAGTCTATAATAGGTGTTCCAAAAGGCGGGTGTAAAAACTACCTGGTATTTGAAGTATGTAGAGAACTTCGGAAAACCATAGACACAGGAATTGAAGTGAACGTGCAGTGGATTCCAGGCCACTTGGGAGTGACAGGGAATGAGTTGGTGAACATAACTGCCCGACGGAAACTTCGTGTCCCTAATATCGAGAATCTCGAAGTACCATCCAATCGGTGGGCGTTGAAAGGATCATAGGGGGAATTTCTGATGCAAGCCAAACATAGGGAGCGTCCAGGACCAAATGGCGCTCCCCTGCTTTCCAGTATTACATCCGGCTCTGACAGCTGCAGCAAAGAAGTTTTTAATTGCATTCCTGTGATCATGTGTAGCCGGAAGAGAATTTAGCTCAGTCAGCAGTTTATTAGCTAAGAAAAGAAATAGACTGTCAATATTGGAACGTGGCGATTTATGATTGTTGATGACAAATATCACCAAATATCGAAAAATTAGTGCAATTTCACAGAGATCAGCCTTCTAATTAAAAAAAAAAATGTTTTCATAATATGTATTTGTAAAAAAATCTGTGAACAGTACACCAATATTAATATTTTTCAATAGAGTAATATTTGAAATCTGTCGTTTTTCCATATATGATATTGCACATCTCACCTAAATGAGAGTGACCGAATCACTGTTCCAAATAGTGAGTTACCAGCCAAAAAAGTTGGAGCAATATGTGTTAGGTCATTGATTCCCAACCTGTGGTCCACGGAGAAAATAAAAATAAAATTAATAATTACAAAAACGTAAATGGAGCCATGAGAACACAATGTGTAAGATGCCAGTGGAACTATCAAATGACCGTTCTAGAATAGCAAATTATTATTATTAAGAGGACCGTCGCTAAGGGTCCGCCGTTGAAAAAGGCTGGGTTAGATTGTTTATTATAAGAGGGTGTGTTCTTTTTACTGAAAATGGGGCGGTGACTATTTTTTTCTTTTTCGTAAAAGGGGCAGTGGCTTTTTTTTTCCGAAACGATGTCGCTAAGCCAAAAAAGACTAGGGACCTATGCTTTAGATCAACGATATTTTGGTTTAAGAGCAAAAAATTTCTGTTGAGTCCAAATTTTGTTCAATTAATAATTTATCGATAACTGTTGCTGTGTTTGCCTGGTATTTAGTCCGGGTTCAACTGCTGTTTCTTTGTGGGAAATCAAACAATATACTCGTGTGTGATTTTGCGTCCTGGTTACGGAATTCTGACTTGGCTATTATTCTGCCTCTTGTGGCTGGATCTAAGGGCGTATCAGGATCAGATATGGGGGGAAGCAAAATTTCAACTGCGGGGGGGGGGGGGGGACACATATTGGTTTCGAGGAATTGGGTGGAGTACTGAAACATGACGATTTATTCCAAAATAAAACTTATACCTATTGAGGAAACTAATTTTTTTATTGATTAACATAGTTCTAGAACCACTTAATCTAAGGACCTACTATATAGTTAATTATGATCGTAACTCAGTTACAGTTTCTTTGATGTAAACATTAATCATCTCATTCTTAGAAAATTTTTGAATAACTTTGTTTGTGAATATCTCAGTGTTCTTTCACGAAATTTCGAAGCACACTCATTAGGCATGATCCAGTCAATCTTTCCGCTCCCATAGTGCTCCTGAGTCAGTTCTTCACTCGCCGAAGCGTACTGAAAGCAACTTGATTTTTCTCCCCTCGCTGGATACGCCAATCTACAGCTTAAGATGGAATCCGAAACGGAGAGCGTCCTAGCATCATCATATCAACAATGGAAAGCTCGTAAAATTCCTATTTGTACGGAGACCTGAAAGTGGGACCCGAATTTTTTAAAAGAAACGTCACATATTCCTTGAGCTACCAGACCACCCCTGAGGGGGAAAATTATTTACAGAGAAGCAAAATGAAGTTCAATTGACAGTTAAAACGCTGCTTTCTGCTACGACCATTTTTTTCAAATTTACTTATTTGAATCTTGCGATGATGGTTGCGTGCAATAACGTTTCTTATAGTTTGTGACATTTTTTATTGACCTCATTATTTTTATTTGTGCTATTGGTTA
>CM061914.1:1731869-1754564 GCA_031002005.1 Vandiemenella viatica
AATCCGACTAATGCACAGCACCAAACCTAAAATTATGTTGTTAAAAAAAAAAAGTAACTTGGCAAGTCATTGTAACAGTGATAAAGTAAACATATACCATTATACAAGAAAACGTGTATAAAACTAATCCAAGTTTAAATGTGTTAGTTGAGCAGTTAATCAGAGTCAGTGATTCAGTTAGTGAACCAGTTGGTCAGTCAGTCAAGTCGGGATGATTCTCGACCCCACCCGGCGGGCCGTTGTGAGGATCTATCTAGTAACCTTTCTGTTAATTTACTATTACTCTCTGTGAGAGCATTCGTAAATATACTTCCTTGCGCTCAACCCTGTGTTATTTTGAGTTCTAGCATAAGCTCCACAGAAGCACTAAATCAATCTGGGGGTGCTACCCCTCTCGGGATACTCACGTCACAGTAAGCCAGTCTGATCTATCAACACATCATCCTGTAACCGCTTGGGGATCATGGGTCTATTGTAGCCTGCTAGCTTCTAGCCTCGGGACGTCAGCTAGGCGCGTCTAACCGGGTTAGATCGCTATGGTTACCATACTGCCAGCGGGGGTGTGCTAAGGCAACTCCGCTGGCCATAGTCTATAGAGGTGGCCTGAGATCCTATGTTGGAAAAGGACCACAACAGGTCCTATCAATTTCTTGCACACTCGTTGCACAATTATAACATATAAAATTAACAAATTAACAAATAACAAATAAAATTAATACAGCAGTATAGACGTCGCAATTTTTAAACAATTTCGCAACCGCTAAGTGTCTACCTATTATTAATTTCGTAGGTATTATTATTGCTTCCCTAACCTGACACACTTACGTAAACTTAGCTCTTGCTATTTTCGATGAAAACACCTAATTTGAGTGATTATACCAAAATCCTCACTTTCGATGACTAACTGCAATAAAAGACCAACTCAGATGGTTACCGCAAATAACTAGACGCACACGCTAGCCTCACTCACTGCCGCAAAAATTAAAAGTTTGCTATGAACCGAAGGTCCGACTCCGACGAAGACTACTGATGAAATGCCGCGCTTGAATGAACGAATAACTGAAGTTTGTGACGTCATGGGTAACCCATGGCGTCACTGGGCACTTTGGGCAGCTTTTGCCGCCCCTCTACCCTGGTGGCGACTCGTCTTTTTATACTGACGCTTCTTTTTGATGCAACGCTTACCCAGACGCCAGAACTGTGTCGCAATGCTTGCCGCTACGCGTGGATCCTAATATTACACCAAGCTCGCAATTCATAATTTTTACAATAAAACTCATACTAATGCCTTAAAATACACTTTGTAAAGCCCCAGAACCATCACAACCTTCACGTTTAGAGCGTCGCCTTATGGAGCACTGCAAGTTAAACCGGAGGCAGGTCGCCATGTTGGAACTAATGTACCGGCGCCCTGATTATAACTCTCAAACACACAATGTACTGAAGGACATTCGTATTTTGCTTTGAATATAAATATCTCCAAAACCGCAGTGTGCTAGCGAGTGAGTAAAACGCCAATCCTGCGATTCACGTTCACAAATCAGTCTAATAATGCTACAATTCGTCTTTCGGGTTTGTGAAACTAAATATAAAAAACACCAAATTCTCGATATCTTACGGATAGTGCAAACTATAATTATTTCGGTTTACATGCAACAAAGGTTCGTTCCACTTCCCAGTCTCGGCTTGGAAAAGCAAACAATGGTGAGCGCTGTTGGGGGGCTCAGTTTTCGTGCGGCACCGCCGAAGGCCCGCTATCGGCTGAAACAGAATCAACTGCAGCCGCGTCGGCTTTGAGCGTAATTACCTCGGCTCACACAGACAGCTGGCCGGGTAGAGTTTCTGACGAGGCTCTGTTTGCAAAGCCTACTATAACTGGACACGGTCAGTGGCAGTGGTGAGGAGAGCTGTCAAACTGCCACCCAACAACAGCGGCTCACAATACAGCTCAGCTGCGGCCGGCTGGCTGCACGGGATAACGCTCCCATACAGCAACACGAAAAGTTTACTGCTGGTATCGATCTTGGAATCTCTGGATGACATAATAATAACTGTATGCCCAAAAGCACCCATCCATAAATTCATGTTTTATATATATATTGTGGTAGTAGGAGGGGGTTTGCTGGGTAATTGTACCTATAGCATTCCTTTTATTATTTTATTAATTTTAATATTAATTATTTTGTTGATCTTAGTAATTTAATAATTTTAATTATTTGATATTATCAAATAGGAAGAGGTTGCAAAGTGATATTCTATCTTGCATTACTAATGTAAAGTCATAACCTGACAGATTTATTCTAATCAAACATTGAATACCAACAGACGTCGGTGGACCTTACAATTAATTTAAAACATGAAAATCCAATGTTGAAATAAAAATCAACACCGAGTCTTACAATATGTGGCATAAGACGTTAATTCTAAGAAAACAATAACATATCCATGTAAAATTTATAAAGCTGTTCACAAATATAAGCTTATACAAAAAATGAAATCAAGGAGGGCGCCATTAAGTCTTGGACTTAAATAAAATAATGTTTTCTGATTGATAGGAATTTATAACAGTCTTCCCATATCAAATCAGATTGCTCACGGCTAATAATACGATCAGAAAAATTGTCGGAGAGTGATGCTCAAGGGCGTTCACGGGTCGAGGAATGTGTAACACTGAGTTCTTTTTAATGGCTGAAGGTCTTTACCGTTTATTCAGCAGCTGTGGCACCAATGGTGGTAACACGCACACTTCCTTCAGGCGACAGCCACAGGTACCGCAAGCCAGAAGTGTCTTAAGCCGTCCAGCTCTAAGTTTCGTCGAAATCGCAGACTCGGCGATGGCGTGACCTGTCTGTCCGCCAGACACCACCGGAAGACCCTCTTCTCTCACGATGTTGGATCGGAATCCTCTTCCAACCCCGTCGAAAACCAATCCGTGGGCCCGTAGGAGATGTGGACCCAGAACACACCATACAGCTCCTTATTATTTTGTAACATGCCCGTTCATTGGGAGGTCACATCACAGCCACGTCATTCACACATGGAGCTACCACAACTCCCTCACCCCGAGAACATTCGACCTTCTCCGAGTTTTGTTTGGGCCACCAAATTTTCCACTAACGTACGGCACAATAGATGGTCCAGCCGAATTATCCACTTGACCGGAGAAGGTTCAGTTCGCCGATACCTGCTACAGAAAAACGGGCTTTCCCTCGCAGTTGAGAAACATGTTGCTACCCCAGCTCAGGCGTGAAACGGTCTCGATTCACTGTTGCAGGTGGCTACCTCCAAGACTTACAGCGAAAATACTTTCGAGAAAAATTCCAGCCCTCCTATCAATATTAATTATTGTTGCTATTTATAAAGTTGTACGAGCCTGACACAGCAGTCTCGTTACAATATATTCTTCAGGCTGCGGCCAAATCAATTGAGCAATTGGGCCACGAACAATTGCAGATCATAAATTTCAACATTTTGTTGTGATTGTACCAGTTTGGATATAGTTGAAAGGATATGGTACTGACGGTAACTGTTACTGATTATGCCAAGCTCCTTATAACGCCTTTATTCAACACAACTACACTGGGCGGCCATGAACCGTTACATTCAGCGGCTCGAAAATCATCCACCTATGAGACAATGTAAACACTCAGTCTCGACAACAACAGGCCCTAGTCAGAAGTTCCACCGTTGGTGACCTTCATTTTGCTACCTGAGATCAATGCATTATGGAAATGAAATTAATACTAAAAAAATACAATTTATTGGATCCGGCAGGGTGGTTTCGCGCTTCAGGTGCCTCTACACTGGATTAGGAAGGCGCAAGGAGACCAGGATCAAATCCTGACTGACTACCTCCCATCCTGATTGCTGTTTTTAGGGGGTTTCCCGCAGTCATCAAAGCGAATATTGGAACGGTAGCCAATATCCACCTTAAACTAAACTTTTCGCAAACAAAAATACACTTATTAAGTACAGAACGTATTTACATGTTTCGGTGCCGGATAGCAACACAACATTCTGCCGACAAAGTAGTTGCTCCGTATCTGACAAATTTGGTTGTGTCACGGGTTGTACCACCCTCGTCATACTGTAGGCACTGGACGCCTGCGTACATGTTCCGCTGTGCAGTAAGCCGCAAGAGCCGATACGGAGTAATAGTAATAATAACCTTTTCCAGTCTGGTCATCGTATCTTAGGAGCTACAGTTCTAGTTAGAACCATCATGGCATGGGTCGCCGGGACCAATCCGTTCGAGGGCATAGGTGTTTAATGGAAGTATTGTGTATAGTCCTACCTATGAATAATCTGATAAAATGCTGAAAGACGCATTAAGATACACACACACACACACACACACACATATATATATATATATATATAAACACTTCAAGAATCGTGGCTGAATAGTTATCGAGACGAATCACATTTTTTGTTCCTTTTTTTTTTAGAAAAAAAAAGGCTACACAAAACTTTTTCTATCTACCATGCTTACAGCGTAATAAATTCCTAATTATGTTTTTCCTTAAGGGGGGAGGTACAGTTATCAGGTTTCAAAAAATGATTTTTTTCTTTTGATTTACAAAAATAGTTTTTACTTTTGACATCATCTTGTTGAAAAAATTATTTAAATATCTTTGACAGTGTGGGAGTTATGCGTGATTAAGTAAAGTCCTACACGATTGACAGCCACTTAAATCTTACTGCACTTGAAGGTAATCCAAATCTTTAACCTTAAATATCTCAAAACAGCAATTCATCAAATGGTTTTAAAGATAACTTTTTTCCAATTTTTTCAAATTTTCAGGACATGTTCTACGTACTAATTACTACAGTCCTTACCATTATTGTTTATGCAGCTTTTCCCAAATGAAAAATATTCCTTTATGTTTAAGAAAAAAAATTAATTTCCTGATTTTTTTATATTAATAGATATAGAGTTAAATATGTTATATTATTGGTTCAACTTATTGCCTTGATATTAGTTTACAATATTAAAATATTAAAAAAAATCCATTTCTGAAAAATTTCAATTACTATACCTTCTGTCATTAAAATACTTCACAACACCACATTTTTTACTGTCAATTTGGATGGTAAATTAATCTATTGCTAAACAATATTTTTATTTTAAAAACCAATTTTTATATCTAGCTATTACAGTTCTATGGAGCTATGAAGTTTGAACCCTCAATTTTATATAGATTTTTAGAAAATGACATTTCAATTTTTTCAAATATTTGTACGTGTTAGGTATACCTACCCCCTTAATGATAATTAACATAGGTTACAAGAGACGAACAGTTGTAATAGTATCAGAACCCAGAAGTGACACCAAGCTTGCCACAGATTTTGCTTGAATCGGTGTCGTGCTGTACCGGTAGGTATATGAAGGCAGCGCGCTAGCTCCTTCGCTGTCGGGGACGGCTTGCTCAGGTACACTATGCAGTTTATGCTCAAGACAAAGGTACATTGTATGCAGACCCATCCGACGTCCGTTACAACGCAGGCACAGTAACCGATTACAACAAGACTGCTCTCCCCTGGGATTAATTAAGACGGCTCGGCCGGACAGGCGGCCGACAAGTTACACCCACCTGCAGCGGACCGCGTACGGTAATTAAACCAGCAGGTGGCAAGGATTAGCGGCGGAAACTCTGATAAGGCCAAAAACAGAGCCCCGGAGGCGCGGCGGCAATGTAAGCCGACGGGACGCTAATAACACCACGAACTCAGGAGTCAGAAGCCACTGAAGCAAGACAGTAAGAAACCAGGAAAAACGTGAAACCAGTGCAAAGTACGAGATATCGGTTTATTATCTTCTTCTTATGAAAGCCTTGCTCGTGTCAAATCGTAGGTGGTTACGATGGGTTATGTTTACCCCTTGTAGGGAAACCAGTTCCTTACAATCTTTATTTCAGTTTTATTCTGTCTGTATTTTTAAATTTTAAGATAGGAAGTTTATTGTTCAAGGTTTCCATTGGTTTAACCATTTTTTGGTTTAATCAATTATCTTTTGTAAGGGAAAAGATAATATTTAGTATGCGACCTCATGGAGTAATGTGTTGAAAGAGCATTTCTGGCAATCAAGAAGAAGAATCCAGCAAGAAAAGATGGCAATATAGCCAGGAGGCCCGCCTTAAGCGGGCGTGCACCGCACGTGGGCGGCATATCAAGGGGGGCGGCAAATCGAGTGATTGACAGTGTAGTATAAGAGAGGGGGCGGCATAATCGGTATTGCACACTGAGGATGGAGGACGGATTGTACGTCGAAGTATATTGTTAACAAGCATTTACCAGCTGCTTGCACGCGTGGATCTTGGCGTGTATAGAAATACTCTACTTTTTTTTCTAATTTTTTTTTTTAAGAAAACAAATATTAACATGTTGAAGCAAAAAATATAAATTTAATTTAAATATTTTTTTTCCTTTAGTTGTTACCTAAAGGATCTATAGTTTCAAACAGTTTTCATAGTATAGATCGAAAGTATTTTATGTTGTACTTATATTTTAACCCAATATAATAAACTAAAAAATAAGAAATTTAAGCTACGTGAAACATTATCGCTAACGGTCCAATAAGGACATATCGAGAATCAGTTAACTTTTTCGACAAAAATTTGAAACTCACTTTCCTGGGTACACATCAATGTTTGACACTGTAAAAACTCGGGCTTAATCGATTCAGCAGTTTTCAGGTAATGCTAGATTATTTGTAAAATAAATGTATCATAATGTTTTAAGACATACATTCAATTTTAACTTTGATCCCAAGCTTTCAAATTCTGAAAATCCATTAAATCCGTTAAAAATCTCTATTTTCTGCGCGATGCCGGAATAAGCAGACACATTACAGATACATTTTTATGTATGTCGTATGTATTAATGAGGTCAATGTTTCGATTTTCCAGCAGCAATATTAGCAAATGTAATTATGTTAAAACATAACCACGACTAAAATGAAAACTGACATTCCGTCTCAAATTATCTAAACCAGTCCATTCTTAGACTGTGCTCCTAAATCACCGCTTTGTTTAGTACCGAAAATCAATGATTATTGGTGCTCATGAATCTTTTCGAACGAATAAAAATAGTGTACGGGTAAATCAAAATCAATCCAGTCCTTTCTTAGTAGGGCGCGGATGAATCTTTAATTCCGGAAATGGATGGAGCGAATTAAATGAAACTAGGTAGACGTTTCTCATTGCGTAAATAGAAATTGTGGATGTGTAAATCAACGCCAACTAGACCGGACAACGCCGGGAACTCTGCCAGTTTACAACAAAATAATGAGTGAATTTATGAATCACATAAACTTTTTTTTTCATGTTTATTATCCGATCAGCAAATTTAGCTTTACAGGATAAAGTTGTCTTATAAATCATAGCATTCTTATTGACATGGTTGAGGTCAGCCCATTAGAGCCCCTCAGTAACTACATAAAAGTGATACAGTAAATATTTGGCTATAATAGTGAAAATAGTAATAAGAACAGTTATTAGTATTAAATATATATATGTAGACCAATATACAGTTGTAATGAAGTTGATTTAAGAAATACATATAGTTTTTTTATATATCTTATTTTCAACGCTGAGGATAATCTTGTTTCACAATATATGGTTTACTGGTTTATTTCGTCTTCAAAGTCACTGTTCGTTAGATAAATGTCTTGAGGAAGGCGTTTTTTAAGTCTAGTTTGACCTGTTATTTTTTCTAGTTCATAAAACCGAGCACCAGGTACTGAATTCATTCGTTTTACAAAATTTTTAGTTTGTTGCCTTATGAATTCATTGATGTAAGAAATATTTAATTCACGGTGCAGCTGACTGTTGCGTACGTACCATGGTGCGTTTACGGCTAGTCGAAGGACTTTATTTTGGAATATTTGCACTCTTTGTAACTTGCTACGACTAGCACATCCCCATATTGGACATGCATATGTTATGAGTGGTCGTAATATCATTTTTTAAATTAATAAGCAGCATTCTGTTTTTAATTATGATTTTCTATTTAATACTGGGTATAGTTTGTACAATCTGGCATAGGCTTGGTTTATTTTATTATTAATGTGTGTGTTTCACGTTAATCGCCTGTCAAGATCGACACCGAGATACTTAATTGATTGGTCATGTGGGTTCCATGCAATGTTATTTCCCATAATGCTTATCTCTGGCGGGTTTAGTGGGCGTCTCAGTGTAAAAAATTTGGCTTGGCATTTTCCGGGGTTTAGAGATATTCGCCAGTGATTTAACCATTCGGTTAGTTGTGCAATTGCATCCTGTAGGTAATTGCGTGCGTCGTGGATATCGTTGTGTGAAGTGTATACTACTGTGTCATCAGCATACATTGCAGTCGAGGTATTTGTGAAAGTTGGAATGTCCGACGTGTATATGTTAAATAGGGTGGGCCCTAAAACAGATCCTTGTGGGACTCCTGTTGTTACTGGTTGAGTTGAGGATATTTTTGAGCCCACTCGTATACTGAAGGTTCGGTTCTGTAGAAAGCTTTCTAAGATTTTGTACAAGTATAGAGGCATTCCTGTATTTTTGAGTTTATATAAAAGTCCACTATGCCATACTTTGTCAAATGCCTGGGCAACATCCAGAAAAGCAACCAGGGTGTGATGTTTAAGTTCAAAGCCCCTTGTGACGTCTTCAACCAGGCGTAGTATTTGGTGTGAGGTTGAGTGCATCGGGCGAAATCCAAATTGATGTGGTGGGATGGTTCCGGTAGCATCAAGGAAGGAAGTTAACCGCGTCCGTATTATCTTTTCCAGTAATTTTGATAAGGTTGGGAGTAAGCTTATAGGTCTATAGGTAGAAGGTAGGGAAGCTGGTTTATTAGGTTTATTGAAAACTATGATATTAGCATGTTTCCACGCTATTGGAAAATATCCAGTACAGAGAATGCTGTTAAAGAGTGCTGTGAGATAACTTATTGCCTTAGGGGGTAACGACTTCAGCGCTATGTTGGGTATATTATCATGACCTGGCGATTTTCTTACGGGCAAACTTTTAATTATTTGTCTCAGTTCTCTTGGGGTAGTGAATTTGATATAATTCTCCGCTCCAATGGTCATATGCCGATTGGAATCTTCGACTGTTTTGTTGAACTCATGATCTACTATAGGATTCGGTTTGAAGACGTTTTCAAAATGATCTGCTAAAATTTCGCACTTCTCTGAATCACTAGATATGTATTTTTCGTTCAATTTTAAGGGCGGTGAAACAGTGGGTTCCCTGAGAATTCGTTTCGTAGTTTTCCATAGCGATCTATCACCAGCATCTAATTCCGATAGATAATTTTGATATGTTTGGTAGCGAAATGATTCGAGTTCTAGTTTGACCTGTCTAATTAATTGGTTTAGGAGTCTGCGAAGGTGCGGGAGTCGCTGCCTTTACCACTGTCTGCGGGTTTGATTTTTGTAGTTGATCAAGTCAATGATTCATTGCGGTATTCTTTCATGGAGTGACTTAAACATTCTTGTTTGAGGCTTCTTGATTGATAGTTCTACCGCTTGGTGAATTGCAGTTGTTAGATGTTGTACACCTTCATCAATGCTGTCTTTAGTGTCTTGCCTAGAGAATGGTAATAGTATCTGATTGAGATTAAGTTCGAATAAATTCCAATTTACCTGCCCGGGTAGTATCTTTTTTTTTTTTTTTTTTTTTTTTTTTGTTCTATTGTTTCGGGGCTTGTAACAAATTTTGCTAAAACCGGAAGATGATCTGAATCTAGCTCAGAAATTGCTTCCATATATATTGGTAGTGGTGTGTTTTTTGCTAGGGCAATATCAAGTATGTCAGGCACAACATTTCTATTATTAGAAAAGTAAGTGTGGTGCGACTATATACAGACCAAGGTTACCTGCAGCGTCGAGCAGTTTCCTGCCGTTTGGTGTTGTTGCCCGACATCCCCAAGCTAAATGTTTACTGTTGAGGGCCCCCATTAATATGATAGACTGGTTATGATCAAATATTGGCACGAGTTGTTGTTGCGTAAGCCTCCGATTTGGTTGTTTATAAGCGACAATGATTGTTATTTCGGAGTTAGTTTTAGTTTGTATTCGGATTCCGACAGTTTCGAGATCATTGGCGGGCATATAAATCGAGTTATGACTGATGCCGTTTTTAATTAGTATAGCTACACCGCCGGAGGCTATAGGTGCGTCATGATCTGTTCTGTATATTTTATATCCAGTGATTTTGAAAGTATCATTAGAGGTAAGATGTGTCTCGGTTATACAAGCAATATCAACATTGTGGCGACTCATAAATTCTGCAAGCGTAGATTTTTTATTCCGTACCCCGTTTGCATTCCAGTTTAGGAGTGTTAATTGTGAGACATTGACAGTATTATTTGACATTTTGGAGGAAACTGGCTACTGATGACATAATAATCTCCTTTATCATTGGGAGAAAAGCAGAGATTAATACAGAGACTAGTTTATGAATAAATTTGGTCCAGGTGGTACCTTGCTCGGTGTTGTGCTCGTTTTGTTGTATGTTTGTGTCGTAAGGTGATGCGTTGCGGTTTCCTTGTAGTATGTTGCTGTAAGAGGGACGAAAGTTATTTTGCTGAATATGCTGTGAATTTGATTTATCTTTGTTTTGCGTTATTTGGTCAGCTGTGTGTTTAGGATGTCGTAGAGGGGATAGAATTGTTGATAATGACGGGAATCCCGGAGAGGCCAGATTTTGCGGTGTGTGCATATCAGTCAGCTGTCTATCTGAGTTAAGCTTGTTTTGGTGTAAAGGTTTCTTGAAACTTTTAAGTTTAATTTCTTCATAATATTTACATCCCTTAAAGTTTGCTGGATGTTCCCCACCGCAGTTAACACATATCGGTTTTGCTGTACGCGGGTGATTGCATGAGGAGTAATGGTGTTTCCCATCACAGCGAACACATCGAGGGTCAAGTTTACAGTAGTTTTTTGTGTGCCCATAGAACTGGCAATTTGTACACTGAGGAATATCTTTTGACTTTCTACGTGGTTCTACTTTAACAATGCAGTGGAACAGTCTATCTAATTCAAAGATATTGGCACAATCGCGATTTTCTTCAAGCTCAATTGCGCAGAGTGGCATAGGGTTCTTATCTTTATTTAGAAGTCTTGTTACTTTGTTCACTGGGAACTTAAGACTGATTAGTTCTTCTTTTATTTCATTATCTGATAGTGAGTATGGTAAATTACGCACAATTACTGATAGATGTTTGGAGTCTAGGGCACGAAAAGTGTGGTATTTCTGTTTAATGGAATCAAAATGTTTTGTTAGCGTTCTAAAATCCTGAATAGAGATTGTATTTATTTTAATCACTTTTCCTTTTAGTTCGGTTGAAAAGTCATTACTTAGCAAATTTTTGAGATCTCGAGTAAGTCTTTGATGACTGTTTACGTCGTGTAGATAAATTGGTGGTGTTTTAACTACTTCTGTGATTTCGGTTGTCTCTTCTACAGGTTCTTCGCAATGCAAGATTTGGAATCTGTTTTGCGTCGGTATATCAATAACGTAGCTCATTTCTGGTGGTCCATTATCAGGAGATAAGGCCCTTGGAGGTTGTTGCAAGTTATTTCCACTATTTGTGCGCGGGCGCTTTAGACCGGTTCTTTTTTGATCGATAATAACATCCGTGGGCGACATGAAACTACTTGTATTATTTGGGCACTGGGGAGGCTGAGGCATATTGGCGCCTGCATTAAACTGTACATACATTTGGTTCAGCAATGCGTCGGGCGTCGTGGGATGTTGTGTTCTCCCCATCGGTTGTGAGGATTGGAGTTGAAGCTGTTGATATTGAAGCATCTGCTGCTGTTGTTGCTGCTGCTGCTGGTGGTAATGTTGTTGCTGGTGGAGATGGAGATGCTGGGCTGATTGTTGTTGCTGCTGTTGAAGATCATGCTGCAGGTAGGCTGTGACCTGCTGGTGATGGGCTGTTTGACATGGCTGCTGCTCTGGAACTGCTGATCTAGATGGGTGGGCTGCGTTGTCTTCGGAAATCATCTCGTTGGTGATGTCGGATGAATTTACGGCACTTATATCAGAGTTCTCGCTGATCATTGAGTTGCGAATGGCCGAAGCCAAGTCCGTGTTTATAGGCATCACAAGCAACCGGTCGCTCAGAACGTTCGGTTGTAGTTTTCCACCGATGGGCCACTAAACAGTTTGTGGGGTCACATCGGTAGAAGGTTTGGTAGCTTACGTTAAACGATATAATATATTTACACTTATTGTTCAAAGTAATTCGCGAACACGTTGCGTCAGTAGAACTTTCCGATAGCGATACGAGCACTGTAGTGGAGGAAGTATACGACCGTTCTCGTCCGCTGCTCACACGGAAGTGAAGTAAGGATTGAATCACATAAACTGAGATCATATTCTATTCGATTTGAGCAAATTGTATTCAGAGATTGGCACTACAAACTGGTTAACTGTGGCACGGATGCAATTAAACAGGAACATAAGAATCTTCCAAAAAACCTAGCAATTATAAATACCAACAGTTTATTCAAGCCATTAAATAAGTCCATAGGAATCTACCAAACTAGCAGTTCTAAAAACTAACAATTATATTAGACTAGTGTAAGCTTTTTTTGTGAATCGTTACGGGTCTAGATTAGTTCCAGTTTTTATGATGAAATATTATGACAGGTTGACCTGATGTGACCAAATATAAACTTGACCTTTGTTTCAAAGTGAACAAAAACTCTTGAGCTTCAAGAACTCAGAAGCACTAATAGAGGAACAGGGACGCTAGTGCAATCGTATAATTGTTTCAAAGGACATAGACTCTAACTTGCTTAAATACAAACTTGTATTTTGACCCTTAAAGTTCACATTGCAAAATTTTAAAAATTTCCTCTTTGCTTCGTTGTTTTTTATTGAGACTGGGCAAACTCTCGAAATGTAATCATAGGTTATACTATCTGTAGCGGCCAGAGAACTTAATACACATTCCATATTATTAAAGAGTTGAGCAACTCGGAAGAAATTAACTGCCACAATAGACGATTCGGTAACGTATTTGGCCCACTTAAAATAACCTAATAACTCAAGAGCAGCGAACATGAATAAAGACCATTAACGAAAGTGAAATACCTAATAAGCAAATGAACCTTAACGCATAAACTTTGGAAAAAAGCATTTTAATTAAATTTAAATTTGTCCCAAGCCGGAATAACAAGTGGCATTCGTGGTTCCGCAGAGACCATAAGTAATTTTTTTAATGAATTTTTAAGTGGTTTGCATTAGAAACATTTGACCGAAAAACGAATTCACGTTTTTTCAGCCGCAAAATTTATCAATATTTTTTTAACTATGAAACGCTACGAAAAACAAACTTATTTAATATATTTTTGCAATTAATTTGCTGGAAGTTGCTTAGGTATTAAATTGTGGACATAACCACCAATTCCTTCAAATGGTATCTCTGGTCGTTGTTTTGCGAGCGAAGGCTGACACGTGACACCGTTCTCTAGCCAATAGCTATCTAGGTGAGTAAGTGAGTGAGCTCATGAAATTATATAGTAGATTAATCAGATTCATTGCAACCTTACATTCATAAAATTACGTAGCAAGAGTGAGTATTTGTTCGGAGGCACAGAGAAAGATAATGGAGTTACATCTTCATGTACAGCAGGCAGAAACAGCTATCGATCAACACTGAGGGCTCCTGTTGTGTGTTAGGGGGCTTAAATACCGTTCGGGTTACCGAATCTTACAGTTCTGTTCTGTGATCCTAAGGCTTTGAGCTGCCAACTCTAACTACTTAAATTTATACTGCTCTTTTGAATATCTTTGCTTCACCTGTCTTGCCCCTCCTACTGATAAGCGTTTATGTTTCCGAGGTGTTGGTTCTCACGAACCTGCTGGTTGGCTGGAGCTGGGGTGAATAACCCCTAAGCATCGCTTTCTGCCATACAATGGCCGCCGATCAGCAGTGTCTTTAAATCCATAACAATCATTCCTTATGGCTCATAAAGGTGTTCAACTTCTCTCTCGCTACATCAAGAAACAATTAGACTTCTTAATTAATTTTTATTACGTATTTTTAATCTTATAATTAGTTTCTATTTTAAATTATTCAATCTTTTGTTACGTTTACACATACATCATAACCGCCTACGCCCTAACACAGATAAAGCATTCATCGAAGTGTGTAGGACATCCCTTAATGTAATTATACAGGGCGTTCGCCGGGAAACGCTACCCACTGTTAGCGCTACAAGGAAGAAACTGCTCCCGGCGAGCGAGCGGTCAGCTTCCGGCATTGTTCGACCGTCGGCCGCGGACTATTTCATAATAATTACGCTTCATAAACTTGTATGTGCTAAGCATTTAAATGTGACGTCAGTTGCGGATCAACAGTGCCATCGTGGACACCCTGCAGGTACCAGTTGCAAAATCTAATCCTAGGCCCCTGGTCTATTTCTGTAATTTTATGCACCACAATTGTTCTGTACGGCTTTAAGTGAACTAGCTTTGTTACTTTCCAAGCTGACGTCTTAGATACGCCTGCCTGCTGCCCTAACTGACTTAATGATTTTTTGGGTGACTGTTCTAGTCGAAAAGCGATATTGTCAATTTTCTCCTCTGTGAGAATACGGTTGATCGACAGTCTCTTTTTGTTAAAAAATTAACCCGTTTCTCTTACTTTTTTAACCAAACGCAGAATTGTTGATTTAGCTGGCAGTAGAGCGCCAGGATATTCGCGACGAAATTTACTGCGACACTTTTTAAACGACTTCTTCTTCACATATGTATCGTAGATAAATATTCTTTGTTGTAAACTGTAACGTACCATAATTTTACTCACACTCAAACACGGTACAGAGTAGTAAGAGTATGAAGTCCCAAACCAGCCAAACCGCAAAGAAACGTTTTTTCACAACACTGTTGGGGCAGCGGAGGTGTTAAACAGTGCGGTGATTGACGGCGCCGTGTGGCGGGAGTTGCTGGCACCACTGTCCCAGCAAGTTGCCGACGGCAACAGACTGGGAGGGTAGCATTTCCCGGCGAACGCCCTGTATAAAACTTCAAATGTGATATTTGGTTTTTGACAAACATAGGAAGTAATATGTACAATTTTTTTATTATTAGTATTATGTTACAATTTCAATCATTCCAGGTAAATCCTGGGAAGCGGGCTGCTGGAGGGTATCGGGGACCCTTTTCAGCCGACTAAGGGAAGGGGGAAGGGAAGGGGGATGGAAGTCGGCCGTGGCCTTGTAGGGAATCATCCCGGCATTCGCCCTGAATGACTGAGGAAAACCTGGGAAAACCACGGAAAACCCCAGTCAGGATGGCCGGACGGGATTTGAATTCCGTCCTACAGAATTTTCGGTAGGAGGGCAAATTTGCCATGCTTCTAACTCGGTGAATATGAGCTAATTTTATGTTTGCCATTTATTCCTATCAGCAGATAGACAAACAGAGAGAAAGTGCAGCTACAATAGCTGTCCGTTTGCCATTTGGGTTTGGAATTATATGATGTAAAATGCTAAAAAATAAATAAAAAAATTACAGTTAACTAGGACTGACATGCGAAAATATTCACTTGGTCAACAACTCAACGCTACCGGATATATTAACAGCAACACCAGAGAGGGACTCTTCCACGTGAATATAATAGTTACTGAGCATCTAGAAATGTACTGATTCGTGGTGAGTTGATAATTTAGATGTGATGAAGCAGTGGTTGCCACAGAGAGAAGTGATAGCTGTAGTGGAGTTACTGCTTGCGGATGAGGGATTGCTGAGCGCGGTGTTGTGCCGTTAAAGCAATCAGGGCCGCCGCCTCCTGCTGATTGATGAGGTCTCTATCGGCTCCGACGTCTGATCCGAGCTGGTCTGCCCGCACCACGGAGGGGTCTTCCCACTGTGCCTCCGTGGGATGCTTAAGCCGAAACTTAATCAAGACGCTGCTAACCACAACAGCATTACATAAAATACACACCTGCAAAAGTAACAACGACCCACCCATTACCAAAGCTGAAAGCAGGATGACTTGTTACAGTTACGTGGAGCATCATTGTAAGGAGCTATACTTAAATTAAATAACAACGTACACAATGATAACAACTTAATAGGGAATATGCATTAAACTCAAATATTCATCTAGTATTTTTTTGGAAGATTTATTAATGTAGAAATAGCGATACTTCATTTTTCTCCTATTTATTCCATTTTCATGTATTGATTGTAATTAACGAAAATTAAAGGTAATGTAACTTCGCGGGAAACGCAAAGTTTTTTATCGAATCGAATCATGACGTCAAAGTACACGTTCATATTGTAAACGAAGGCGTAGTTACTGGCCGTTTTTTATAATTTTATGATTGTGTTTAAGTTTTATGGTAATTTATCAGCTAATTGGTGAAATGTTATATTCTTGCGAGAATATTCATACAGTAAAAAGTGAATGGTAGTGGCTTTGTAAAATAATCCCCCAAAAAACAATGTTTTCATGATGAAAACGTATTTTGCATCAAATTCAATTTCTACAGTAGAAGGAGTGAGAGCTACAAGGTATCAAGTGTTAGATATTTGAATTAATGATTTTCGGAGGTACAAACGTGAAGACTTAACTGCAAACATTCCCCAAAAAATTTAAATTCTTACATAATTTTTTTCATATTTTGTTCATGATTTTATGTTTTATTATTATTATTATTATTATTATTACTCCGCGATTCACTAAAAGTGTGTGGCGGAGGGTGCATTGCACCTATCGAAAAGGGTTATGGTTTGGAAGGGTTATAAGGGATATGGCAGGAGGCGCCCATGGGCTATTGTGAGGAACCATCCCCGCATTCGCGTGGAGTGATCCGGGAAAACCATGGAAAACCCAGATCAGGATGGCTGTTTTTTTTAAAATAAAATAGGTATTAGTGTTTACTTTATTTCATTTTCGTCTTTTCTATACTTGTATGCCGTCAAGAAGTATCTTAAACGTAGTATATAACCTCGAGAAGATCGTTTTTTTTCTATTTTCTATGTTCGATATGTTTAATTCCTGGAAGTGTAAGTGATTGAAAATCAAATAATATACGCGACGAAAATAGATTCGCCTCTTAACCAAATTTCAGCGCCTATTTGCGAGGAATATTAGGAAGTCATTGGTAAAAATTGCATTTGTTCTATTTGTTAGAAGTAATGAGATTTGTTTTAATGTTGAAATAAAATAAAAAAATTCATGCTCAATAATTTCTGCAGATAAAAATAAATAGAAATATCTGATGTTGCGAGGATTTAAACCCGGTTTGGAAAATTAGGGAGCGGACACCTTACTGCCTATATCACGCTGACTCTGGGTAATATATGCCAAATTTTGTAATTGAAAGATATTTGGATTTTTTTTTGGTAGACCATTTGAAGAAACTACAGTTCCACAGACTTATCATTATCAGCCATTTCAGTCATTAAATGATGTGGCATCTTAAGGTCAAGAGTTCAGGTAGTTCAAAATATCTTCAGGAGATTAGAAAAATATATCTATTAAACGTTTGTAAACTAAATTACGATCAGAGTTTGATAAGGTAACGAATTGTTATGTATTATAACAAATTAAACATTATATACTTACATTAAACTAATCTTCACAAAATATAAACAACTATTTGAAGATTCTTTACGTCTTCTCGTAGCTACACATCACTTTTTTCTTACATTCGCATCTCGCAGGGCATAAAAATAAACTTAATCAGGTGCATTTTTTTTCTTATTGCTTTACGCCTCGTCGACGTCTAGGTTATTAGAGGCGGGATGGGATTGGGGACAAGGAACGGGAAGGAATTAGGCCATCGCATTATTGGAGGAAACATCCCGGCCTGGAGCGATTTGGGGAAACCATGGAAAACCCAAATCTGGATGCCCGGCGGGTTTCAAACCGGCGTCATAAACATTAAATCTTTTGAGATAAACACTCCGCAATACACAATACTCCAGTCGTGTTCAATGACTTCACAATGCAGCGCGCCTGCGTTTAAATCTTCGGAACAGAGTCGCAGTTTTAAAATATTTTTTAATGTTAATTTTTAATATTTTAATCAATTATATTGTTTACGGTTATATAATAGGGTAAAAAACTGATTTAAAATATAAAAATAATACATTTATATAACATATTGGTTAGGGAAAGGTAAGGCAACTGGTTGTAGAAGAGAAATATATTTCGATACTTCTTGAAACGCCTAATAGTACCTTCTTTTCGAAGTTAAGCGTTTCTAGTGAAATAAGCGCGGCAGGAGACATTAAAATACAGGGCTACAGCGAAAATTACTCTGCCCGGCACAAAGACGGCGTTGGTGATATTGGTACACGTGTCGCAAGAACGAAGGTCTAGTTTCAAATTAATCTGTGAACAAACTCTTTTTTATTTATACGGCTAGATGCGCCGTTGAAACTGATAATCTAGATTATCGTGATGTCATGAGAATCAGTGGCGGATCTAGGAATTTTCCGAGCAAGATCGAACACTGAGTGCCGCCCCTGCGAACATTATTTTTCCGCACCCATTGTTGCCACCCTCACTCCGAGTGTCGCCGCCCCAATTGCCACCATCCCAATTGTCACCACCCCAGTTGCCACCACCCCAATTGCCACCACCCCAATTGCCACCACCCCAATTGCCACCACCCCAATTGTCACCACTTCAATTGTCACCACCCCAATTGCCATCACCCCAATTGTCACCATCCCAATTGCCACCACCCCAATTGTCACCACCCCAATTGCCACCACCCCAATTGTCAATACGCCAATTGCCACCACCCCAATTGTCAACGCACCCAATTTTCACTACCCCAATTGTCCCCCCCCAAATTTCACCACCCCAAGTGCCACCACCCCAATTGTCATCACCCCAATTTTCACCACCCCAATTGTCACCACCCCAATTGTCACCACCCCAATTGCCACCACCCCAGTTGTCACCACCCCAATTGCCACCACCCCATTTGTCACCATCCCAATTGCCACCACTCCAATTGTCTCCCCCCCATTTTTCACCACCCCAATTGTCACCACCCCAATTTCCACCACCCCGATCGTCACCCCCCAATTTTCACCACCCCAATTGTCACCACCCTAATTGTCGTCAGCCGCACTGTTGTCGTTGCCCAGGGCAGTAATAGCACTAAAAATAATAAAATAAAAGGAGAATTCATTTAAAGTTCCTAAAGCTGCTTCACTTTCAACAGTGAACAAATGTACGCCTGATTTTTACGTGGTCTTTCGTCTGTTGATGTTGATTCACGTGCAGGAAGACAAAAAACTGCAACTACAGATGAAAACATCTACAAAGGGCGGAATATGCTATTGAACATTCGGCAATCAAAGACGTGTGATATTAGGTACAGTACATTTAACTTCAAGAATTAAATGCGGGAAAGCTTTTAGTATGATGGGTGCCAAAATTTTTAAATGTTGATCAATATCAAATATATTTCTTGGTGTAACTTTAAAGTTAGTCATTAGTGCAAAAAATAAAAAAAATAAACAAAAATAAAAACAAAATCCAACTACAAATATAATTAAAAACTCATTTTATTTGGTTTGATTTCTCTACTTAATAATTTTAATAATTCACATGGGTGGCAGGCAACTTTCTCCACCTACCCGAAAATGGTGCTGACCTATTGAAATTTGTTTTACCCGCTCCGTTATAATCTCCTCTTCAAGTTTTGCACTCTCCTTCTTTGGAAAAGTCGCCACGAATTAAATTAAAAATACCGAAGTAAGAGAGTGACGCGCACCTATTAGATGCCGTTAGCGCTAAAAAAAATTAATGAAAATCTCTTGACATGTTGGTTAAATCCTTTGTTGTAACGTTTTCTTGCTGTTTCATCTTCTATCCGTTGTACAAATTTTCACGAAATTAACAGTTATAAAAAAAATTTCCTAGATGTAGTACAACAACGCTAACCATCTTAGAATCGATACAAGCAGTCAGAGACAATCGATTGGTTATTTTCTAAACAAATTCTCCATTTCTGAGATGGATGGTGCAGAACAAATTTCTCGTAAACTCAATAAACACTTGCCTGTCTAATCGTAGCCCGTTGTTAAAATCAATAGGATTAGAGAAAGCTGTACCTGGTTGTGATTGTTGAATTAGGGTACAAGATTCTCGCTTAAGCATTAATTTAAAAGTTTTAGTACTTACCTATCCGATAGACAGATTTACCTCATTTATTTACAGACTTTTATTACATCTTTGGAAATTACCACTTTAACCTCAGCGTTTCAGATGTATATGTAAATGCAAAAGTTGAGTATTGTTGAGAACTAACAAGTCGTCTCTGGTTTTCTTTTAAATCGAAATAGTCTAAACACCGTGAGTCTGAAACAGAAATCTGAGATATGAGATAATTGTAAATTTATTGGCGACTCGTCAGAGTAGCAGAGCAGTTTGATTAACACTGTATTCTAGGTGTTTGGTATTTCACCCGGCGACATCTTCCAATGATGTTTGCAATAAAGCCGTCCAGTCGTTTTGGAAATATCTTGATCAGCCTCGAAATTGGTGTTACCAACCATCCAAAAGCTGCCATTAATCCTTAGACAGTCAAATTAACAATGTTGGTAATGTTTCATATTCATTTTATTTAAGAACATAAGTAAGCCGGTTTCAGATTCATATTAAAATCGCTCAGACTTCAACTGTTATATTTTTAATTAAATTCAAATTTCAAACAATATTAGGTTTTGCAACAGATTTATAACACTCATCCAAATAACCAGAGGAGAGTTTCTATTATGAACCCCAGCGTGCGGGTAGCCCGTAATATCGCCAGTCAAATATCACAATGCACGCCTGCACGCCTTTTGTGATGTTTTCTTCTTTTTACCTTGTTGCTGTGATGACGCATATTGACAGTGGGTGATAAATTGCCTGCATATTTCTCGCATGCGGCCGAAATGTCGCGATCAAAGTAGCGGGAAGAGGGTGCGTGAATGAGGACTAGGGAGAAAAGGGGGGAGGTATGGAGGGGGGATTCCCATGTCACAGAGATTTATGAGGAGGAAATGTTAGTAATTCGGCAACTGAACATACAAGGGCTGATCAATTGTAACAGGACTTTCAGAAAAAGAAAAAAAAAGAAAAAAAAAAGAAAAAAGAGATACATAACTTTAAAGATATTCTACTGTTTTAAATTCCCTTCTATTACTTATCGCGATGAATGTATGCGAAGATGAAGTGTACATTGTGAACTGCATAATTATTGAGTTTCCAGTAGTAAACTAACAGAAACTGTGCAGACATTGAATACACAGTTTGGGAATTATATTCTTTAGAAACATTAAGTGCACAAGGGGAATTACTTCTACTGTGAAGGTTGAACGGTTGTATCTCCATGTCGAGTCAAAGGCGGCATTGACTATCCTTTCATCGGAGCGATTCGGGCCATTTGTGTACCTCAATTTCATCTGTCATATTCATGCTACATGTCTAAAATTTCTATTATACATAGTATCAGCAATCTTAGTAAGAATACTAAATTCTGTCCTTAGTTTGGATGTTATTCGAGGGCAAATTTCACAGATTTGCTCACTCACTGGTTGAATGATGATCACCAAAATTCTTAAGGTACTTCCTGTAGTCGAAGAACGCTGGAATTTGGTAGACATATAAAAGATTACCCCCATATTATAACGAAAGGATGGAACTCGCAAATTTCCATATATCTACGCCTAACATGAAATCGTTTCTACCCCAATAACTCTATACACCTCCTTATAGATGGAGCTTACTAAGTTTAACTAATGTGCTAAATTTTACTGCCTTCAATTCTTCGGAAGTTTGTGAAATTGAAAATCTTTTTGATCACGATACCCCATCATCAAAATTCCATTGTGCTTCCCGTAATCCTAGAAACAAGTGATTTGGTACACATATATATGGTTTCATCCTTAACTCATAAGATAACTATAATACTGGTGCTTTTCCGTATTTATTTAATTCTAATCCCAATCATGAACAATTCTGGAAGATATTTGTCGGTTAATTGCTTTGCTTTGGATAAAGGCATGTGCCTGAGATTTCTTTAATGCACAGATATCAGAACGTTTAGTTAACATATTTAATTTTACTTCGTTCCATGCCTAGTTTGGAAGTAGGGTTGTTGCGGATTTCATCTTTCCAGAAGTGGATGTCCAGTGTTTGACTTCCGCGGATTCGGATGTGGAAAAATCAATTTATATTTGTTTAGATTAAAATATTTTATCAAAAATAAATTTAAAATCAATCTATTTTTCATAAATAAATATTATTTCCACATAATATTGCCATATCGATTTATTTGTACCTCATCTTTTAACAACAACAAAATTTCGGATGATTTCACAAATGAATTAAATTATGTACATAACTACGCACGCGTCTAAAAACCAATCTTTGTCATATGAACTTTGCAGAGTTCGTGGCTCGATTAATTCAACATCAAGCCATGGAAACGCCACCGCACATCTCCGCGCTCGCTTTTTTTTTTTACTTACGTTTATACGCCTCATAGGGGTCATTAGAAACGTGAAAGGATCGGGGATAAGAACGGGAAGGAATTCGGCTATGGCCTTTTGAAGAAAGCATCCCGGCATTCGCCTGTAGTGATTTTGTGAAACCATTGGAAACGCAGATCTGCATGCCCTAATGGGGATTCGAACCCGCGTCGTCCTGAATGGGACGTCAGAGCGTTCC
>CM061914.1:1755564-1784908 GCA_031002005.1 Vandiemenella viatica
TGCTGGTTGTGACCTCACGCATTTTAGTTAAAAAGCACATACGGGCGGTTTCCAAAATCATTTCCTTCTGTATTTTATATGTGTTAATCAGTCCAACCTGCACCTTTACAGATGGGGAGGACCGATTATCAACAATTTCGCGAACTTTACCGGCAACAAGTTTAAAGCAAGCATCAATGAAATTCATTGGATCAATAAAATTTTGAGAATTTGAAATTGTCCCGGAATAAATTCTATTTTTAAATGCACTAAGCCTGTCTTCAAGGACTAAGCGCGAAACTGCTGGCTCACCCATCGTTGCTGTCTGATCATGACTGCATAAGGCTGCCCCTGCACCGACGAACTGTCGGCTTGGCCCGGGCGATGGGCGGCTGGGCCCGGTGATGGACCGGCATACTGCCTGCTGGAGCCGGGCGATGGGCTGGTGAAGTGGTGGCTGGGCCCCGGTGATGGGCTGTTGAAGTGGTGGCTGGACCCGGGCGATGGTCGGCTGGGTCCCGGTGATGGGCTGGTGAAGTGGTGGCTGGACCCGGGGCGATGGTCGGCTGGGCCCCGGCGATGGGTTGTTGAAGTGGCGGCTGGGGGACCCGGCTGCTGCTGTGGCGGGCGGTCGGCTAGGTTCCGATGTCTCCCATGGTCGCCATATTGGTGGCGGAACTGCCTCGTTGGCCGGGCGTCCGACCGCCCCCTCTGAAACATAAAAAAAGAAGAAAAATATTTTAGTATCATGAAAAACATAATTTGTACGCACAAAATAATATAGGTAAATTACTGATGTACTGGACTTACCGATATTCCAGTGTGCTGGTGGTTGCGGAAGAACCCATTGTGGTGGTGGGGTTGGCGGCATGCTATGTGGTGGTGACATGCTCTGCGGCACATCCACGCCAATGCTCCATTGTGAGCAATCACAAGCTCTTTTTGGGCTACTTAATTCCTGAGAAGAATTACCCTTACGCTTCTCTGGGCGTGATGGTTCATCTGAAAAAGAAAAAAAAAATGTATTAGCAATAGTTATAAAGACATGGGAAAAAAAATAGTCTATAGATAAATACGTACTGAAATAAAAAAGGTCACTGCAGGAAATATCCAAATCACCTGCGAACAAATAAATTAATAATATAGACTACTGCTTCAGCACTATACATTTTTTCATAAATCTAGTTACTTTAAAAAATATTATCATTACCGAAATCATCCGCAGCGAGAATTTCATCAAAGTCTGAAGCAGAGAGAAAAAAAAACCTCATCAGTATATGTGAAAGAATTTAAAACAGTCAGAAAAAACAAGTTAAATAACAATAATTTACTTACCAATATCGGCGAATAAGCTAAGATCCTCAGAAGACATTGCGATGATCGAAGTGTTCAGCTCGGCCGCTCAGAGAAGACTGGATGGCTGAAGGGAGGTCTCTGCCCTATTTATACACGAGTCTGGAGCCTCGGCGTGGGAAGGACTGCGTCCCCGGGCACACCTGCGCGCCAGATGTACGTGGGGAGCGCTTGGCGTGGGAACACGACGCTTTGCCTGTGTTGTCTGGCGACATTAATCTCCCGAGGAATCTAAGGCCATATTTCTCGGGGTAAATTATATTCCTCCCGCACAATCGTAAAATACCGTGAAAGTTGAAAAAATGTTTTAGCTTTTAACACACACACACACATACCTTCCGAGGAGGTCAGGTGGTATTTATGAGGCCTGGCGCGCGGATAAGGGAATATTTATGAGTGTCGGCCCGGCGAGCCGACTACTTAAAATTCAGGCCGAGAGGGTGGCGCGGCGGCGTGGGAGCCTTTGATAGCGTGGGAAGCGCTTTGCGTCCCGATAATAATGGCTTGCAGCTGCGCGCGGCGGCGCGGCGGCCGGCTACTTAAAATTCAGGCCGGGAAGGGGTGGCGCGCCCGTTAATATTTATGATGCAGGTGCGCTGTATCGGGCGGCTACCCCTGAGAATGAAACAGAGTTTAAAAACATACGCTAATACTAAAATTCATATCTCGGAAAGTACTTATCCGATCTTTTTGGGATAAATACCACTGTAACGGCCAGAAAAAATCCTTATTACTTGACATGTAATAACGCTATTTTAAAATTATAAATTGTGTTATAAAAATATTGAACCAAGGTCACCAGAAGCGAATATTATACGGCATTTCGAGCGTAATCAATTGGAAGTGCCGCGTAGCCTCATTAGAGTACGATTTATGACACTAACTCAGGTTAAGAAGTGACACCTGCGCGACGTGGGTGGTCCAAAAACTGGCAACTGACGCACCTCCATAAGGAATACATGGGGAAAAAAGTGGCAAGTGACGCACGTCCTAGACACTACTCTGGTAGATGGACGACACACGTTTCGTTTTAAACTTATTGGAAAACATGCGTACTCCCACTTTAACTTTTGAGTGTAGCGAAACACTTCTTCCACCGACCTATTTGAGCCGGAAGGACAGGAAAGATAAAATTAGAGAAATAAGGTGGCACACTGATTCTTATAGGAATTCTTTTTTTCCCTCGTACCATTAGGGATTGGAATGCACAGCAAAGAGATTAGCTTTGGTGCTGAGCACCCTCTGCCACCCAAAGTTTTGTGAATTGCAGAGTATATATATGTAGATGTAGATTATTGTTATTCTGAGCTGCTTATGTTTGTACTGAGATTCTGTTGGTTAGGAAGTACATTGAAAGCTAAAACACTCGTCATAATATCTCTATGTTTACCCTACACCATTACCAGAGCACCTGTCTGTGATTGGAAAGGTAAGGAACACTTATTCCGACCCGCAGAGTCCTAATTCTGTATGATAAAGCTAGAAACCTCATTGCTGCAGGAAACCTTCCCTTCACACGTAGCTGTTAATTATTTAATGCTTTATGTATAATGCATGTTAGATATTTCTTTTCTTTTTTCACGTTTTTGATAGAAAATATTAGGTTTAAGCTGATACGCCGAATATAAGTATCTTTGGAGTGTGAGATGTAAGAGAGTAATTAATGTAAGTATCTATGCAAAGTCTGTGAGAGTGGGGAGTAAGATGACATGTGGTTGTGTGCCTCGCGTAGAAACGGTGTATTTCGTGAATTAAAACGACGTTGTGAGAACTGCATAAGTGTAAGATTGTAGTGAGCGAAAGTGATTGTACGGAGAGTATAAACCCATACGAACTACACGGTGAATATATGTGAATCTGAAGCACAGTGTAGTATTTTGAACTGTTTAGAGTACTATTGGAACGTTGTCCTGGTTTTACCACATCAAACCCAAATCGCAGGAATATTCAGACGAAGTGGAACGAATCACCGAAGGAAAGGTGAGATGAAGGACTAAGTAATTATACCGGTAATTACTCTTCAACCACAAGTTATAAAGTGCAGTCAAAAGAATTACACTCTGCGGCCTTGGACACTCCCCCTAGAATCTAGATCTGTTACCAGTCCTGCCATTCGTCTAGACTCTAGACCCTTCAAAATTATTTAGGAAGAATTAAATTTGCAAAGGGCAAAGAAGTACTAGATGATTAACTGCTTTCATGTCCAACAAATCTGTATGAAGAAAACTCATGGTGTGAGACAACAACCATAGAGATAACGAATCGTTAAATGAATTGTGTAAATAATAGTAAAATAATATGGAGGAACGGTTTCATCATAAGAGCATTACATTGTTAAGTTGGCTGACCTGTAAGACAAAGAGTTATGCAATGAACGTCTCTGACTGTATCGATGGTAGTAGAGAATATTGAATTGCAGATCGTTTGACTAAATATTTTAATTTTGTGAGAGTTTTAGTGCTAAGTATGTAATAACTGTTGAGTATTGGAAAAAAGAGAGAAGATTTATGTAATGTGAAACTGATGAAGTTTTACAAGATAATGGTTTGTTTTAAACAGCAGCGTAGTGGCTATCGTTTGTCATTTTTTGTTTTAATCTAGAATTCTTAGCGAGATTTATTCAACAAACAGAAGCAAGTATATACCTCGCAACGGACAATAGTGCAAGCTATTTAGAAACATGTGAGAAATCTGTTTTTCCCGGCATATAAATGAAACGAAATATTCACAAGTTTTCTGCCGGATGATATCTTTATTAAACATAATTTCTTTAATACACAACGTTTCGGCAGCAACCTCTGCTGCCTTCGTCAGGTAAGCTGTCATAATGCCAGTAAGAGAGCAGCGGAAAGTATCTCCGGCAGCAGGCTATTTATAGAAGCCAGGACTCGCTCGCGAGGCAGTCACAGCTTACCTGACGAAGGCAGCGGAGGTTGCTGCCGAAACGTTGTATATTAAAGAAATTATGTTTTATAAAGATATCATGCGGCAGAAAACCCGTAAAGACTTGATTTTATTTAGAAACGTATTTTTCATTTTTTTCGAAATGTTAATTCAAAGAAGAGTTGTCGAAAATCTTATTCTTCTTTGATCGAACCCGTATCTATGTCTATAAAACGTAACCGGATAAATTTGTCTTATAAAAACTCGGAAACTACTGAGCAGATTTCGATGGGGTTTTCACCGTTTTATAGCTTATAATCTTAATTCAGTTGTTTGGCATGTCCTATGTTTGAACGTTAAATAGCACAGGAGCATTAAATGAAATTCTGAACGTGTGAGGACAAATCCCAAAGATGGAAGAATTAGATGTTGCACACTAAACACACAACAACAATGTCTCTGCTCATAGCCTTTAATGAAAGCAATAAGATTACAATAATAACTATTTTGCACACTAAACAAAACTTAGTGTTCTTTCCTTTAATTCGGGATACTCAATTTTTTAAACGCCATAGATAGCCTTAAAACAAATAGAGATTTCCTTTAATCATATTTCTGGCAGTACAACTACAACGTCACTGGCCATCAGACATTAGTTCACAATAAAATCATTTATTTGCGATAATATTATTCTGGATTCACTTTTGATATTTGTATTAAAGGCTGAATCTGCAGAATTGTAATATCTGGCGTTTCGAGCAGAAAGTATATCCATTCACTTCGTAACGAATCAAATGTGAGTTTATAACATATTATAGCGTTGTTTGGTAATGTAGTAATGCAATTTCTTAACCAAATTAATGAATCTTGTACACGTGAATGTTTTTGGATGAATGAAAATAGTGTACGTGCAAATAAACTTCAACCCACCCGTTTCTTGGTAGGAGGCGGGTGGATTTAGGTTTGTTTGAATTCCGAATAAAGTTTGCGCGACTTTTATGAAACTTTGTACAAATGTTTCTCATTGCGGGAATAAAAATATCGTACGGGTGAATCTACGCCAACTATACCGGGCAAAGCTGGGAACTACGCAAGTATTTTCATAAAAATGATTCCGTTTATGACAAGTGGACAGGTGGTAATTCTGGAAACAGAACTGGAAGAGGTTTCACAGAGCTAACGCCCAGCCAGAGGTGAGTTTCTTTTTCCGACAGCGGAGACAGGCGGCAAAAACCAGGTCACATATACCAGGGCGGGAGCGGACACGCCGTTTCGACATATTCCGATTCGTTCAGAATTTTCTGCTCAGCAAACAATCGTTGTTTTAGGGTAATTAGCTTTAGCCGATTAACCTGCTTCATCTGGAAATAAAAACGAAATCTGCTCTCGTCAATGGCGACAATCAGCGACTGAAACCTAATTAAGCTTTGTGCAATTAAACATTGTGTAACAAACGCCACTGATTGCATTTAATTATTACCTTTGAACGCCGGGTACGTATCGAAAGGTGATACCGTATGTAGAGTCTACAGCTTAGGTGCTTGCACGGCAGTGAACCATCGCATCCACTGGTTAGAAGGCACGCGTTGGAGGCAACAATACTTAATGCAGCAATGACCTCACAACATATTCCAATCAGTGATGGAGAAGATTTAATATCTCAGCTGATAAAATGGACTTTCGGAGACTTGGAACCAAAATTAATCAATCAACAATTAGTAACACAAACGTGTGTTCTACTCGTGCTGTCACTTAAAACATTGAATTCAAACAAAATCCTGAAATGAATCAATTAGTCATTGACTGATTGTATGAGTCAGTAAGCTAGTAAAACATGACATGTTGTTCTAATGCCTGTCTTGACGCTATAGGAATCTGCAGTTCAAGCCAGGGTGTTAGCTTCCGCTGGGCGAGCTTGCGAAGGCAAGATCCAATGGTACGAGTTTGACCTTTATTCGTAAACAATATTCTGAAATATCGACGACAATAACAGATCAGTGAAGCATACCTTGTTTAAAGAAAAGAAATGTTTAAAATAAATTGCCTCCCTTAAAGTGTAGAAGGGTTTCGGCTGGAAAAGAAATGAAACGGGGGGGGGGGGGGGGGGGGGGGGCATTCTAAGTTACAAAATCCGGATTGCACAGTTTATTCTACACAACTGCAGATAAAAAGTACAATAGAGATGCTGCAGGACCTCGATTTTTCATCGTAATAGTAACATATTAAACGCGGATCCGAACAGGTTTCCTCGTTCGGTTGACAGAATGATTTTTGAATTGTAATCCTAACAATTTTCCAATTGTTAGCTTTCTATCAATTTCATTTTCCAATAATGTAATGTAATGTATTCACTTACTATTATTGTATTATACTTGTGGTGTTCAAATTTGTTCAAAATCTTTCATGAAAATGTAGTGTACCTGTATTTCTGCAACACTAATTTTATGACAAGTTTCTTCAGACAAAGTTGATGTTCTAAGATACTTTTCACATTCCCGTATTCTGTGGTAGCTTTGACTTATAACAATGCAGTTTCACGTGAATCAATTTTAAGTTTTACAGAAAAAGCGCCAGATGAATCGGTTTCTTCTGTGTCAAATACCTGTACCGCTCGTTGACTGTATTAGTATGTGGATAGCATTATGTTACCACAAGCGAAATCAACAACTTCACTGACCTGTATTATTCAATAAAGCAAAACCGTCATTAATATATTTCTGTCGGGCTTCCAGCCGTGTTAAGATGTCACATTTGTGGGACGTTTCGAAGGAGTCCATCTCTGCCTTCATTATCAACCAAATGTCAAGAAGAAAAATCTGCGGTGGCCGAACATAGTGTGCAAGAGGGTCACACATTTGAATTTGAAAAAAACAACAATATTAGCCCGGGTCAAAGATTTTTGGGCCAGCGTTATTACAGAGGCTGTAGAAATAAGATCAACTGATTTATTAATCAACAGGGACACTGGTTATCAAATCAGTGCGGCCTGGAACCCGGCTATTAAAATGCTGAAACAGTTTCGCGTCGGTAACGAGCAGAAGAGCGGATGACGTAATCGCGTTGTGTTGGTTTTTGTCTTCCACCGTTTCCGTGTCAGCGGCTGAATAAACAAACGGTTAATCATTGACATTTGGTTGAGAATGAAGGCAGAGATGGACGCCTTTGAAACGTTCCGCAAATGTGACATCTTAACACGGCTGGAAGCCCGAGGAAAATAGATTAATATTCAACGCCGTGAAAAATTACGATCGCACAAAACCGTCATTATTCAACAATTACAATAGTAAAGACAGAAAGCGCCGTTACACTTGGTCACCGGATCTAAGATTGTTTTAGATTCTGATCAAGCGTTGTAACAGTCCACGGTTGTGTTCTAGCCATGGGAATACTTTTTTTTTTTTCGTTTGTAGCTTTGCGCTTCGTTGATGTCTAGGTCAGTAGAGACGGGAAAGTACTCGGGGCTAAGAACAGAAAGTAATCCGGCCATGGCCTTTTTGAAGGAACCACCCCGGCATTCGAGTGGATTTCGAGAAACCATGGAAAACCAAAATCTGGATAGGGATTCGAATCGGCGTCCCCCCGAATGCGGGTCCAGAGCGTTACCGCTCGCACACCATGCGTGTGCGTGGTTTCAGTTGAATGTTGACCTGTGTTGCTTCGAATTGCGAGACCACAAAAAACAGCCCAGCTGGCTGAACAGAAAATAAATCAAAAGGGCATAAACAGTGATTGTATCCTTGGGCATTAAACACTCATATCAATGTCAAATCAGATTATCTTGATTCCGAAGATTAAAATGAAAAAAATTGAAATTTCTGTGAAACGAGTTTATCTGCAATACATCTCTTTGCTTTATATCTGATCTTCACTTTTCAGTGCGAACGCTAGATCGGAAACAACGCATAGAAAAAATTACGATCACGGTTGTCGGGTTGACCTGTTTGTTTTACTTTTGAGCATATGTTTCGTAAAACCCTACACATCTTAAAAAGACGATGCGCTATTGCAAATTTGCACAGCGAGGTTGGCGATAGAATACAGTTGTATACTACCGCGCGCCTTTTGTTAGAGCTTTATGCCTGGCCTACTTAGGCGGTAGATGATTGCGGACAGCGAACGGGATAGAATGCAGCTAGGTATGACGTGGTTAGTGAGCCACCCTGGTATTTCACTTCAGTTCACCATGATTTCTGGACCGGGGACTGATCTCGTGGCCTCCCGAATGCCAGACCCAAGCGTTTAACCATCACTCACCACGCTCCGCATAAGAAAATTTAATAGACCAGTGTTACCAACACTTTTGACATAACGTCTAAATAGCTGACAGAATGTATATCTAGTGCAAACCTGAAATAGGCGTATCATCGTAATCACTTTTCTGCGATTTCCCACAGCTAAATTTTAATAGTTTGAAGAAAAGATTCGCAAGTATCTCATTTGAAATAAGTAGATTTATTTAATGGTTTTTTTTTGTTTAATTACCCACAGGATCTGTTTTTCAAAGACGAAGATTGCGGTATAGAACTGGGAAAAATAATAATGTCCACAGCTCTCTCGAAGTAACCAACGGGCATTCGCGTGTGGTTATTTCGGGGAAAACAGGAAATTGAACCAATATTCCCCAAAGCCAGGTCACATTCCCTTTGGATGGAGAAACTGGCTGATAGGGGAAACGTAAGGTCTTTACCTGCTGCGGTAATGTGGCGGTACTATTAAACTTCATATCGCTCACGAAAGAGAATTGAGTTGAACGTGCCCCATATACACTCCTGGAAATTGAAATAAGAACACATTGACGCCGGTGTGTAAGACCCACCATACTTGCTCCGGACATTACGAGAGGGCTGTACAAGCAATGATCAAACGCACGGCACATCGGACGCACCAGGAACAGCATTGTTGGCCGTCGAAGGGCGCTAGCTGCGCAGTGGTTGGGCACCGCCGCAGTCAGTGTCAGCCAGTTTGCCGTGGCATACGGAGCTCCATCTCAGTCTTTAACACCGGTAGCATGCCGAGACAGCGTGTAGGTGAACCGTATGTGCAGTTGACGGACTTTGAGCGAGGGCGTATAGTGGGCATGCGGGAGGCCGGGTGGACGCATGGAGGAAGGAATTATATGGAGAAGAAGTGAGCTTAAATCGGTGAAGCAAGCACTAAACTCTCCCGCATGGTGGCAGCACCGGCAGCGACCATATGGCGCTTCCCAACAATTAAGGTGTTCACATTGTGGTAGAGGCAGTGATTATTTCATTTAGTATTGTGTATAAGTGTTTAAAAATGCCAGCTTGTGTTGCGTACGGTTGCACAAATAGGCCAGACAGGAATGAACCTGGAATATCATTTCATAAGTAAGTTGAATTGTAATTATCGTTGTTGAAGTGAGCGGTAGACACAGCAAACTTTGCAGCACGTCTATAAATATTTAGTCATAGCTCTCAATGGGATGACTTTGTTCGCAAATTTTTCTTGGTGTAGTGTAGAAAATCAGCAAACCTTGCTATTTTGCACATAATAGACTAGCATTATTTTTTAACGAGTGTTTAAAATGAGATTTAAAGGGGCGTGTTTTACTTCGTGATTCAGTGAATTTACTATTACGATTTCTTTCGTCACGTTGCTGATTATACTGACAATGGATGATGAAATTAACTGTTATGTGAGAAGCTGTGAGTTTTATTAATTCCTTCCTCCATGACTCATAAATAAAGAAGTCATTGGCCTTTGAACAAAATCAATTTGTGGAATGTGTTTCTAATTTAGTCTCTTTTTTTTTTTTTGTACAACATTCTCCCCCCCCCCCCCCTATCTAAATCTAACTGAGAGATATTTTTTTTACAATTGTCCTAATAAGTAGGGCTGTGAAATTAGACAACACATCTTAATCAAGAGAATGTTCATTAAGGTGACTGAATAAATTTTCACAGATTATCAATTGAACAACTTGTGTTTCAGTTTGCAAAATGTTTAACTTCTTTTTAAAAAAATAAACCAAAATTTGAATGCACATTTCTGCTAAATACTTTTTAAAACGTTTCACAAATGTTACTTATATCAAGTGAACGATGAATAAGACCATCTCTACTTTTGTACGTTTTGAGAGATCCCCAAAATAATAGAAATGGAGATCACAATATACTAACACACTCTTCACTTTTTAATATTTTTAGATGTTTGTGTACCACAAATCCTGAAATGTAGTGTACAATATGATCTATTAAAACAGTTAGTGCACCTGCATCAAACATACATTCGTGGTCGGACTTGGGAGGAAACTGTAATTCTTTTTCCTCTTCAATAATTCGATGATGTCTTGATGTAAAATTTATAATATGTTCTGGAGCATGATTAACAATTTTTCCAGGAGTATACAATTACCAGTGTTTGCATATTTCACTTCACATTTCAAGAGTAGGTTTTTTTTTTATAAGCTGCTTTAAAGTGTATGGGCAGTGGGATTGTTTGAATTCCTCCCCCCCCCCTCCACCCCCCAAAGATCTGATACATTGTAAAAATATTTCAAAGTGATCCTGACTAAATTTATATGCTAATATATATTTTAAGATTTTTTGATCAATAACTAAGGAATTAAAGAAATACTTCAAACATGAATCAGAAAACCTAAGAATCCAGTGCTCCTACTGCTGTCAAGTATTATCTTGCCATATGGTGACACTTTCAAATTACATATATAACTTTCTGTTTCAATCAATCTTGTATCACTGTTTCCTAATTACACTTGGATATTATGGAGCGTGTGCTCCATTGAAATTAAATAAAATAATAATACCCTTAGTCTTTTTTTGTGGCTGTAGATGTTTTGGCAAATAAAATTCTATTAAAATAATTTTTAACAGACTTTTTTTCCTTAATTTCTAATGTTTATAGATAGCATCAATTGAGATACATACATAAGAGAGTGTGCATAAACCACATAGCTCCAATTTGGCCTCCTGTGAACCACTATCCCTCCCCATGTAGACCAACTTGGCTTTTGCCTCCACCCCCCTTCCCCCCCCCCCCTCACCTAGCAAGTAGGTTTTTTTCCCCCTTTTGATTCCAGAAGACATTTTGCACTGTTTTCTCTTGTCAGACTATTATAAATTACATAAGGAGATAATTAGCTGAGGGAAATAAATAGGTTTAATTCTAGATCATGATACTGCTACAACTACTTTAGGCCTACTACCAGTACAGGGATCTAGCTTTTTTTAAAATTATTCCTAGCAGTTGAGGTTAGGTTGAAATACAGCCTGGACCAGAAGAAAAATGTCATAAAAGTGGTACGGATAATTCTTTGATAGCTGCGTGTGGCAGAAAGGTGCTATAGCGGTATCGCCATCTAGAATTAAACCAATAAATATTCACATGCTGTTGTGAATTCCATTCCTCATTTTAACTGTGACAAATTTTATGAAAGGATAGCTACGTGGCCTGGCTTGGAATCCCCCCCCCCTCTCCCTACATAGCTCAACGTAGCCTTCCAGCACCCCCCCCCCCCCGGACCAGGCCGTGTAGTTTGTGCACGGTCCCTACCTTTAACCACATGTTAATTCATTATTAATAATGTGAAGTAAAGGAAAATAATGAATCAAATTCTGTGTCATAAAGTTACTTGTACATTCCTGTAATAGCAACAATTGTGAAACGGCTCTTTTATTTTTAAAGGTAATAATAAAGTCTCTGCCCTTTTAAACAGAAGTTGAAGTAGAGTTCTTCTAGCGTGATAAGTTATTTTGTTGAAAAAAGTATAGGCTTGTTCAGACAGTGACTCATCATCGCATTTATGATTGGAGCACACTTGCTTGAAGTTACTTAAAAGAACACCGCATGATGCCAACCATACATTATAGTAAAGTATCACTCTTTACTTTTTGTTGATACACTTTATATTAACTATAAATTATGCGGAAACATTTTATTTCTGGTACCAGCCTACAAAATGTCTGGGTTGCTCATCCCTAGAGTGGGTCCTCTTACTTTTTTCTGGTCTAGGACACATTTCAGACTAACCACAAGTGGTAGTAATAAAACTGAAATATCCATTCTGCATGTCAACCATGTAATCATTGTGGCTTTGACAGAATTAATTTTTGGTCCAGCCTGCATCCAAACCTAAACCCCTCAATTTGGTTGTTGTATATCCCCCAAACTAAGCAAGATATCGAAAACATTTATTCCTTATTATCGAGTTTTTTCGTCGTGTTACATAAGAATCCATCATTAAATTTGACTTTTGCGAAATTTTTCTTCTGCATTTCAACTCAAGACACCTCACTTTTGAGACAGTATATCTCGAGAACTAGGTGAAATATCGAAAAATTTTACTCTTTATTTTTTATTTGTCTCGTCTTTTTAAATAAAAATTCATCATAAAATTTGACTTTGAATAATTTTTTCTTCTGAATTTCAACCAAAACCATTTCACATTTGAGACAAAATATCTCGATAACTAAGCAGGATATCAAAAAATTTTATTCTTCATTTTTTATTTGTCTCATCGAGTTACATAATAATCCATCACCAGATTGCGGCGTCACGTTTATCCTAGAGTCCCCTTGAGGTGTTTAACCATACTCCCCGTGTTTGTTGGGAAGCGGTCAAGTCCCCACCACTCCGGCCATGCCCCCCCACTCCTCCGCCGGCCTGCTTCACTTCCATGCGTGGCAAAGGTCTCTTGCGTCGTCTCCATATTATTCCTTCCTCCATGGGTGGACGTACCGCCGAATTGCTCAACATGTGGGGCGCGAGGTCTCCACAGTACATCGATGTTGTCGCCAGTGGTCGGCGGAAGGTGCACGTGCCAGTCGACCTGGATCTGGACAGCAGCGACGCACGGACGCACGCCAAGAGCGTCGCATCCTACGCAGTGCCGTAGGGGACCGCACCGCCACTTCCCGGCAAATTAGGGACACTGTTGCTCCTGGGGTATCAGAGAGGACCATTCGCAACCGTCTCCATGAAGCTGGGCTACGGTACCGCGCACCGTTAGGTCGTCTTCCGCTCACGCCCCAACATCGTGCAGCCCGCCTCCAGTGGTGTCGCGACAGGCGTGTATGAAGACGACACGTCTCCATTCGTCCCTCCAGTGCTTCTGCCTTGGTGCCAATGATGGTCGTATGCGTGTTTGGCGCCGTGCAGGTGAGCACCACAATCAGGACTGCATACGACCGAGGCACACAGAGCCAACACCCGGCATCATGGTGTGGGGAGCGATCTCCTACACTGGCCGTACACCTCTGGTGATCGTCGAGGGGACACTGTACAGTGCACGGTACATTCAAACCGTCATCGAACTCATCGTTCTACCATTCCTAGACCGGCAAGGGAACATGCTGTTCCAACAGGACAATGCACGTCCACATGTATCCCGTGCCACCCAACGTGCTCTAGAAGGTGTAAGTCAACTACCCTGGCCAGCGAGATCTCCGGATCTGTCCCCCATTGAGCATGTTTGGGACTGGATGAAACGTCGTCTCACGCGGTCTGCACGTCCAGCACGAACGCTGGTCCAGCTGAGGCGCCAGGTGGAAATGGCTTGGCATGCCGTTCCACAGGACTACATCCAGCACCTCTACGATCGTCTCCATGGGAGAATTGCAGCTTGCATTGCTGCGAAAGGAGGATATACGCGGTACTAGTGCCGACATTGCGCATGCTCTATTGCCTGTGTCTATGTGCCTATGGTTCTGTCTGTGTGATCATGTGTTGTATCTGACCCCAGGAATGTGTATATAAAGTTTCCCATTTCTGGGACAATGAATTCGCGGTGTTCTTATTTCAATTTCCAGGAGTGTATAATGAAGCTGGAGGAATAAACACTTAATTACGAGGTTAATTAACTAATAACTAGGGAAAAATAAACACATAAAACAATACTTAAAATTGTTATGAGCATTTAGGTTTTGGTGTTTATTTCATACCCTCCCTGTTACCCGCGACTTGGTATGACTTCGTAGACTTAGAATTTTATTGATAGAATTGGATATATAAAGTTGTAAGTTACGCAAAAGGTGATAGAGAAAAGAAGCCTGAGCGACCGATATAACATTATGCAAACTTACACACCCTATCCTGTCACTTAGTTTTCAAAATTTCATGGCATTTTTTTTTTTTATTTATCCCGAAAAAACTATCCAATGTCTTTCTTAATGACAGTAATTCCTTCTCAACTTTCAACAAGATCAGTTTAGCTGTTTACTCTTGCAAACGAACCAGACAGCGAGAGAGAGTTAAATTCGAATTTATAATATTAGATGTAGTTTCTCTAGGGTGGACAGAAGTACTGAAAAGTATAAAACACTTATTTATAGCTATCTGAAAGCTCTAGTTCTATATCGCAGTTTTTATTCATTTACTTTAATTGCAATGGAGAACACGCTCCGGTGGCAATTTCCCTACACACCCATCTACACCCATTCCTGCACCCACCTACATTTGCCCTCTACAAATTTTAAATGTAAATTCTTTTAACGTTTTCGGTAAATTATTCATAATTTCCCTTGGTAACTAATTCCAATCCCTGATACACTTACCTAAAAAAGAGAATCTTCCCACACCCTTGTGCCTGAAATCGAGTGCCAGATTGTGGTCATGATCATGTTTTCCCTTCCATGCACTACTTTTCATACCTATTGCAATATCTTTCCACGCCTCATCACCAGTATACTCTCTCTTAATCCTCCCCCTCCTCTCTTACAATGAATCCCATTCCAGCTCCTTTATTATATCTGTTACTGATTGCATTCTGCGATAATTTCCAGAAACAAATCTAGCAGCCCTTTTTTGCACCCTCTTCAACTCCTGTATTTGATACGTAAAATGAGGGTCCCATTCTACACTACCATATTCGAGCAATGGTCTGACCAAAGTTTTGTAACCCAATTCCTTTACTTCTCTCGTTCATCCTCTCATCACTCTCTCCAACAAGTGCAGAACTTTGAAACCTTTTCCTACCACCTGTCGAATGTGTCCTGCCCAGTTAAGCTTGTTATCAAATGTAATGCCAAGATATTTACATTTCAAGTCTTCAGCAAGCAATTCTTTCCCCACCTTATATTCATAATTAACCTTTTGTTTTCTATTTGTGTATTTAATAAGCTGACTCTTCTTTGCATTTATCCTCACCCAACGTTTACCAGCCCAACTAGAGTAGATATCCTGTCCAGATCACCCTGCAACTGTTTACAGTCCTCTATGGTTTTGATTATTTTATTTAGCATTATGTAATCTGCAATCAATCTAATTTCATAAAGTAAACAATCAACACAGTTATAGCAGTGGTCCCAATACGCTACCCTGCGACAGTCTCATTTTTACTTCCACTTCTTTTGATACTACATTTGGTACCCTAACTTTCTGTTTTCTACCTTTTAATAATTCTTTTACCCAGAAAATCACTTATTGTGGCGCACTGCAACAGAGTGATGTAGCTACTTACGCAGACACGAGTCGCAGCTTCCTGCTCTTAGCGAGATGCCCCCGAGCACCTGACAGAGCAGCCATTAGTCAGGGACCGCAGCCATTAATTACCGCAGACGGCACAAAGGAGACCTGACGGCAACACCGCCTTCACAAGTGACACTTCACCCTCCGTCAAAGTCAGTGGCTGACTGAGACTGGGCGAGTGGACATAAATCACGTTACCTTAGGACATACAAAACGCTTAACCCGACCAGAAACCTTTAAAGTGGTTCGTTACATTGCTTCAGCGATGTGCTTCTTAAATCCAGGCTCGTATGGGTCCGCGGAACAATGTTCCAAATAATAAATCATGGTTGAAGAAAATCTTCTCTGGTAACTAGCCGAGTTAGTCTGTCGATTATACATGACGTTTCGGCGGTCGCAACTCTGCTGCCATTGACAAGTGACTGCTGCCGGTATTTTTTTTATTTTTTTTTTAATATCTTTCCTCCACATGCTGTTATAGAGCGATAGCTCTTTTCAGCCATAGGTACAACATTTATTTTGCTTCTTTATTTATATTTGCCTCATTTTACAAATTTTTTATTTCTATTTTATTGCAATACTATTATATCTTATTTAAGCTATAATACAAAATATTTTTATAAAGTTTACATGAATAATTTTATATACAATATTACAAATATGGACATTACTGGATATTTTATGTTGTTACATAATTGAGTTGGTCATTATAGTTATATTTTCTGCTTGCTGATGCGTGTGTTGTGTTATGTTCGGCAGCTGTACGGGAAGATGGCGGTTTTTGTTTTTATTTTTATTTTGCTTTTAGTCCGCTTCTGCTTCTACCCGCAGCGGTCTTTCGTCTAGGTGTGTCGTTGTTCTTTAGCTCGTTGTGTCTGTTGTCATCGTCTTCCTCCCTGTACGTCTTTATTCTATTACTGTTGGCTGGTAGTAATATTTGTGTTCTGGCTTTCTCGTCATTGTTGGTTTCACTGTCAGTAGGTTTTGCATGTCTGGTCTGTATGTCATAGGTCTTTGTCCGTATTTGACTCTGTGTACGGCCATTCCTGTCTGCAGAGGCGTTATTTTCGAAAGTTCGTACACCTGTTCTGATGGAGTCTTGTAGTCTAGTCTCATAATACTTCTTAGTATTCGTCTTTCTTTCGAGTATAGTTGGTTTGCGGGTGTTTTGGTCATTGATGCCGGTGGGATTGCAGCATATTCTATTACTGGTCTTACAAAGGTCTTGTATGTGTGTAGTGCTGTCTGGTCGCTGCATCCGCAAAAACGTCCTTGTACAAGTCTTATCAGGTTCTTGTCTTTTTCTGATCTTATTTAGCGTCTCTCTTGTATTTGTCTTCCATTTTAATTTGTCCAGGTGCATTCCTAAGTATTTTGCGCACTCCGAAAGTCTTAGTTTTTGATTTAACAAGGTTAGTTGTATGTTTTATCGTCGTTGTTGTCGTTTTTTGTTAGGTTTCTGTTTGTTGGAACAGGATTGTCTGTGTCTTGGCAGATTGGGTTTAATTCTCCATTTGCGCATCCAGTCTTGTAGTCTTGTGTCGCGCGTCTGTTAACCGTAACCGTACTGGTCACCGAACACCAGTAGGCGGTGTCATCAGCATACTGAGCTGTTTCTTCGTCGTCTGGTCTGTCAACCGTCGGAGTGCCTGACCCGTATCGTATGAAGAGTAGTGGTGAGGGGATACCACCCTGAGCCACTCCTGCCTCAGGCGTGATAACATCCGAGGTCGCGTCTCCATAATGTACTGCGCATTGTCTGGCCCGTATTTGGAAGTTAAATAGTCTGTTGAGTTTATGTGGTATTCCTATGTCGTTTAGTTTGTATATTAGTCCGTCATGCCAGATTTTATCGAAGGCTTGTTCTATATCAAGGAAGACCGCTAAGGTGCAATGTTGTTGGATCGTAATTTTTTACGGCGTTGAATATTAATATATTTTTCTCGGGCTTCCAGCCATGTTAATATATCATGTTTGCGGGACGTACCGCAAATATGATATATCAACATGGCTGGAAGCCCGAGAAAAATATATTAGTGCAATGTTGTTGTTTTTGTCACTTGTGCCGTTAGTATTAGTAGCGGGTCATTTGTCGAATGGTTTTGTCTGAATCCTGATTGGTTGTTCGGAATCAACTTTTTTTGTTCTACATATGTTTTTAGTCTGTCTGTTATTATTCTGTCAAATGTCTTCCCAATCATATTTTGGAGTGATATTGGTCGGTAAGATTGCGGGTCAGTGTTGGGTTTGTTCAGTTTTACTATCATTATAGTCTTTGATTTCCTCCATGCAGTAGGTGTTTCGTTCGTTAGGCAGTAATTAAATAGCAATATCAAGATAGGTATTATTACGTCCATGGGTGATTTTCTTAGGTATGTTCTGTTAATCACGTCTGGTCCTGGGGCTGAGTTTTTGCCTGTGTGGATAGCTGTTAGTACTTCTGTGTCTGTGATAGGTTTTGTAGTTTCTGCTTCTTCCTTTTTCGGTACAGTCGGAGTCGCTAAAATAGTTGGGAGGTGTCTTTATACTTCTTGGCGTGTGGTCAATAATTATGGTTGCGGTTTTGGCTTGGTTTTGTCCTGTTAGTGTCTTGAACTTGTTCCAGAATTTTCGTCCTTCTCTGTAGTTTAGTTGTCGGCATGTCTCGTCAAATTCAGCTTCTTTTCTTTCTGATATCATGTGTTTCATTTGGTTGTTCACCCTATTTCACACAGGTCTTAAAGTAGGATTGTTTGTTCGTTTTATTTCTCTGTGAATACTTCTTTTTTGCTTAATTAGTGTTAGCACTTCAGTTGGTATAGTTGGTTTCCAGTTGTCAATTGTTTTTGTTGGAATTGCTTCTTCAATAGCTGTCTGGAGAGTATTCTCTATTCGTGTGGATATATTCTCCATGTCATTGTTGTCAGTGATTCTGAGAGGGGCTTTTAGCATTTTTGTAATTATGTCACTGTATTTTGTACAGCCTGCTTTCTTTATCATTTTGATTTCTCTGGATTCAGGTCTAGGGGGTGGCCCGGGGGGGGCTGTCGTCTTAAATGTGGTTGGGATGTGGTCGCTTGTGGTGCAGTCTGCTAGTTTTTGGAATTGTATCTTGTCTGTCAGGTTGCTAATGTATAGCATGTGGTCCGGAGTTGAGTGTCCCTGTTGTCCTATATATGTCAGTCCACCCGTTTGTAGCCTGCATACATTTTCTGTAGTCAGATGCTGATATAATTGTAGTCCTTTATTGTTGTCTTGAGTGTCATCTAGGTACTGATGTCTGGCATTAAGGTCTCCCATTAGAATAAATTCTTTTGAAAGTCGTTATGTATCTGATGAAGTTGTTTGGACGGGGCGGGTTTCATATGCAGGCTACTAGTAGGTCACGGTCATGAAGTCTCGGTATTACTATCATTACTGCTTCCAGGTTGTCGTATTGTATTGGGAGGGTCGCCTGTCTTTCAGGGATATCGTTGCGAACAATTAATGCAACCCCTCCTCTGCCGTCATGCCTGTGTTTGGCATATGTTGTCAGGGCCGCCGTAAGCGGGCGTGCAAGGCGTGCAAGGCGTGCACCGCACGCGGGCGGCACATCGATGTGGGCGGCAAAATGAGTGATCAACAGTCGCCGCGACGGAATTTGCAGTGTATTTTCTAGCGGGCGACCTTTTTTTTTAGTCCAACTGCTGCTTTGGGCGGCCGTCGATAATCGGGGTGGCAACAATGAGGGCGGCAAATAATGTTCCAAGGGGCGGCAATCTCACAGTTTTTTGACCCGGTTCGAAAATTTCCTAGCTCCACCACTGGCTGTAGTTAGACAGGGGGCGCCATAATCGCTATTGCACGCGGGCGCTCAAACAGCTAGCGGCGGGCCTGTATGTTGTGTATCCTGCGAACTTGGCTTCGTTGTCTGTGTCTGGATTGGTCCATGTCTCGGCCAGTCCTATAATCTGGATATTGTTTTATGGATACAGCTTGTCAGAATGGTTTTGCAGTGTCTGAGTTCTGATGAGTTCACAAACAGAAAGTATACCGTAATTCATATATTTATGCTCTGTTTCATGTTCACATAATGGAAACGGATTTTCAGTACGATAAAAACTTTTGGTAAAAAAAAATAACAGTACTGTATTCTAGATACTGCAAGTATCCACGTTACAACCTGCCTGACCACGTTAAGGCCCTTCGGCCTTGGAGTATCTAATAGACATGCATCACGCCATCGAGAGTATTTTTGTAAATATTAATGTATCTTCATTCCATGAACGATTTTGTATTAATAGCTGTACCAATGGTATTGTTTTTCGAGCATCCTAGGCAGCATCGGAAAAACGGGTCGTATGAGATAAGATGACAAAGAGATTCTAATAAGAACGGAGGGAAAACAAAGATGAGAGAAATGCATTTTTGAAGGTGGGGATTGAAGCTGCATAAGAATATTAAATAAAAGTTAAGAGAAGTATAATTGTATTGAGGAATAAATTGCGTAAGAAGTTGTTGAATACATGTGAAGTTTAGTGAAAATCGAAGTGATTAATGTTGGTGAAAAAGAGTTGACTTTCTCTAAGTATACGAGAGAAAGAAGATGTGTTTATTTCCTTTCAGGTAAAGGGAAATACAATCGGTGGAAAATATGACTGAATAACTCACGCAAGAAGTTGGATAAAGAATAACAGACGATGCAGAATATTGTCTATGGTAAGAGGATACAGAAAAAGCGATAAGTGGCAATGTGAAATAATAATAATTAAAGCTAAAAACGCTCTCGTGTAGTAATGTATATTTAGTACATTAAGTAAGCAAAGAGTAGACAACGTTTGCTCTTTAAAAAAAATGAAGATAAGGGAGAGAAGGAAAGTTACATCAATAGTTAACTGGGAACAAAAACACAATTAAAAGAAAACCTTATGGAAGCAGTTGTTAACGGAAACTGCTATTTATGTCGGTTGAGATAATCCTTTCACATTGAATATTGTAGTGGTTTATGGTACTATGAACCGGAATAAATGTTTGCAACTAATCAAAAACATCAAAGAAACAGATAATCCTTTCACATTGAATGTTGTTGTGGTTTATAGTACTATGAACCGGAATAAATGTTTGCAACTAATCAAAAACATCAAAGAAACAAACTATTATTCGAGTACCTACTGGGTATGCCATAGTAGGTAGTCAACAATGGCAATAAAAAATGTAAACATAACAATTAGATAAGGTTCCTGCATCCTCAAAATTTTATTTCGGAGTAACTAGTAATGGAATGGAAAATGAAACAATGGTACCATATTTTTACACCTACTTGTCTAAAAAATTGTAATAAAAAAGAATTTTATTAGAAAGGATTCATTCTGCACCAACTTTTTGGAGAATTTCTAACAATATTCATACTGACTATTGTATTCCAGAAAACAATTCTTGTAAAAACAGGCAAGTTTCACGTTTGTGTAGTGACAAACGGTTATGAGATCTTCTTCCGGGCCAAGTCTAACCGTTACAGTGTGCACTTACTTCTCTTTGTGAAACAGAATGGTTTATCTCGGTGTTACAGATTTTATTCAGAATTTTTTTTAAAAAAAGAAAAAAAATCTGGTGATTTGCCATGTCTTAGTAAACCTATATAAATGCCTTAAATGCATTGCTTTGTCAAACTTACAAATACATAAAAGATTTCCTTCGTAGATTTTCGAATTTGACAATTTCAGTAAAAATTTAGTCACAATATTTTTTTTTTAATTCTAAATAAAATCTATAACACTGAGAGAAACCATTTTGTTTTACAAAGCGAAGTACACACTGTAAAGCTTAGACTTGGCTCAGAAGAAGATCTCATAACTTTTTGTCTCTACACGAGCACAAGACATGGCCTGTTTTTACAAGAACTGATCTCATTTCTTTTTGTAAATTGATCACTCATTCTGTATCGTCACTCAAATGTAATAATTACATTCGAAAATCGGTGAATACGAACATTTACGACATCAATATAAATTACCAACAATGCCCCACTCCCACTCTCCGAAAACAATGGGTGTGCACGGTAGCCGAGCATTGTAGATTGCCGCTGGTTTAACTACCACCATAAGTAAATGAGAAACTTCCGAACTAAGCTTAGGAGAAAAGTAAAATTTAATATGTTAGTTAAACTTGCTGATCTCTATGCATTATAGAAATTTCAGGAAAATAACTTCACCCCAAGCAATGCAATTAACCCACAAATATGTGCCAGAGTTTTTCATGTTTGGGAATATAATTAAAGAAACTCGGGGAAAACACCAGTATTAGATTTTTCTTATGATTTAGGGATGAAACTATATATTTGTACCAAATTACACTTCTAGGATTACTGAAAGTACAGTGTAATTTTTATGTCGTGGTACCGTGATCGAAATGAAATTTTAAATTTCACTAACTTACAAATTAATAAAAGGAAATAATTAAAATTTATCACTTAGTTAAATTCAGTAAGGTCACTCTACAATGAAAATTTGAGATACATAAAGTTATTAGGATAGAATGCGATTTCACGTTAGGGGTAGGTAAGGGGTAGTTATATGGAAATTTACTGGTTTAAAACTTTTCTTATAATATGTGGGTAAAATTTTAGTTGTGTAACAAATTTCAGCTTTCTACGACTACGGGAAGTACCTTAGAGTTTTGATGATCATCAGTCAATCAGTTTGTCTGTCAGTGAGTGAGTAATAAAAACGCTGATATTTGCATACTAATAACATCCGAACTAAGAAAAGAAACGAAATAAAAGTTGCTACGATTGCTGATATGTCTACACAACAGTAATTGGAGACATGTAGCATCAATACGACGTAAGAAATTGAGCTTAAAAAATGGCCCGATTCCCTTCGTCAGAAGGGTAAGCAGTGTCTCCGTTGACTCGACTTGGCGGAACAACGAGGCAAACGTGGCAGATAGTTAAAGCCACCTGCGACCTGCAATGGAAACAAATCGCCGCCCTTTGTAACCCGTGGTCATGGTGTTAGCCTATTAGATCGCGGGGGGTGTTTTTTCTCTTTGTCATACCAAATACATTATTGACAGCGGGTGATTGATAGCTACAAGGCACACAACCTGCTACGGAGCCCCGCCTACTGTTATAACCTGAACCATTGCTTGGAAGATCCCGGTTACCAAGTAGTCTGCTGTCAGTTAGAAAACATCGATAAAGAGATGTGCTGCAATTTTAACGTCACAGTCGATAAATCAACTTAGTGCTGGATATGATTATTTCTTTAGTCATGAAAGAACGACTGCGAACATTAAATTAGCATAACTGATCAAGAACATTATCAGATTTATCGAAATCACCAGAGCATAGTGTAAGTTGCCATCAACTAATAACAGCAAACTGTAATTTAGATCGACGGTGGTTTAGATTTGTGTTGCTTATTGTTAGTTAATTCAAACTCTTTGAATGTATAGCACATTTGCCAATGTGATAACAAAAACTAAGCAAAAGTCTTTGAACGGAAAAGAAAGTCATATATATCAGATTTTCCTTAGCTCGAGCGTTAATTTAGCTATTTATAATACTTTCAGAGCTTTAAAAAATATCTCTGACAATCTGACTAATCATGTCTGAAAAACAAATAATGTAACCTCTGACGACATCTTAACACGTTAGAACATTCTAAAGCTGTTTTCACACTCAAACCGGCTACGGACATGGAGTTGTTTATTTTTCACAGACGATTTTTGCATTTGGTTGCGGCGCATTTTATTTAGTTATTTCGTACTGTACGTTTTTTTTCTACATTTTAAGGTTTTGAAAAGATGAAGGTTGTTTTACCTGGTTCAAAGTTGTGGTTCGTTGATGTGGCGAAGGCGACTACACGGGTTAGCTCAGGCAGAAGAGGAAAGAGCTGGACGAGTTTCATCATTTAATAAGCGATTTGAAGCAAGATCTCTAGAATTTCTTTGAATAGTTCTGTTTGAGTTTAAACTCGTTCAGCTATATTCTGGAAAAGGTTAAATCTGTGCTGACTAAACACATCAATTTCCGCCTTGTGATATCCGCTAAAGGACATTTGGCTGAGGTGAGTTATTAGAAACATTTATTAAAATTAATCAGAAAAATAAATTATTATTCGTTATAACTAATATACAATCGTAACTTTTACTTGAAAGCATAAAAAAAGAAACCTTACTTTGACATATTGAGTGAAGCTTTCCATTGTTCAGGAGAATTCTTCACAATTTCATCATAATATTGAAAATTTGATCGGTTATTCTCCGGTAACTTCGTTCTCGTACTCCGTTATCTCTACAATGGTGATATTTACTTTTCTGGTTCCACAAATATTTTCCTTTTTGAATTAAATGCGATGGTACCTTAAAGTATTCACATTATTTCAGTGTTTTGATAATGTTATACGATAAATAACTCGAGGGTATTTAAATTCAAAAAAAGAAATCAAACCAAAACTGGTGTATTGTATTCGGTGTAATCACTGATGTAATGTTTTTGCAATCATTCTTTAGAAATGATGGGGAAGCAACTTATTTATGAGCCATATGTATGTGTTGGAAATGGGATATACTTACGAAACAAAAACCATTTTCGCAGCACTAATAAAATTCGCTGGTAAAGCACATATAATATTTAATTTGTTTACAGTTGGTGAATAAAATAAGCAATCACGAGAACAAACGAAATTTAGAGAAATATTCATTCAGCGTTTCAATGACAATGCGTTACTGAACCAGCGTAGATGGACACTGTAACAGCCCTCATACCTGAACTTTATGTAGAATTGTATTTAATGAAGTGTTTGTAGGAGCTAAAGTTTGCTTGAATATGATATGGTATGGTTGTTTTTCAATTTCTTGTAAATCAGCGTATATATACTTTGTTTTATGAAAAGAAAATGTTTAAAGGTCATTTAATATGTTTAAGAACCGAATTGTGCAAGAGAATTGCTTAAATGCTTGTAATTCCAAGTATTAATGCAAGTTACGATGTCTACAGGACAATTTTCTACAGTTTAAAATGATTTCTGTAAATAATTTTGTGTTTAAATATCTTTAATTTCCATTTCTGACTGTTTTGTAATGATGTTAAGTGATTATGTATTATTACTGATTTTAATATGTTTAATTGTTTGAGTAATTGTTAATGTACGAGAAATATCTGGCGGACGCTTTTGAAGAATTCCAGAAATTTCGATAGAGCCTATATAAAGAAATCAGCAGAAGGACAGAGTTTAGTTTTATAGTTAGTTTACAGTCAGTTTATACAGATACTCTTTGCAACTGCGTCAGTAGTATCTCTGGATTGTATCTATGCATGTGAAAAATATCGTTGACGTTGTTTGAAAATAAACAATATCTTAAACATGACCTTATGGTGGATTACTTACAATATTAATTAAAACTACAGAAGAACCTGACAACACATTACACAGTGAGCTAGCACCAAAGATAACCCAACAGAAAATTAAAAAAATATGAAAAATTATGAGCTTTTTTCCACCCTAATCCATTTTTCATTCGACGTACGGTTGTAAATACGAGGGAGATTAAAAAAATAAGGTCTCCAAAGACGCCACGTTAAACCAACAGTGTTAGGTGAAATCTGTCAACAGCTCCGAGTTCTTTGGTCACCCCACCACCGAATGGCATTGGTCGTAGCTCGATCGGACGACCATTCGCTGCTTGGCTGTCCGCGATGCACTTGCAGCTTAGTTCACCCGCCAGGTGCGAACTGCGGTCAGTGATACGATTTTTGAACGCGAAAAATGTTACACCGTTAGAAATCCATTGTCAGTTAGTGGAAGTGTACTAGGAAAAGTGTATGGTCTAACGTCCATGACGAGGAGCGGCCTGGAAAACCGATCGTGCCCGACGAAACGGTGACCAAAATTGATGAGATGGTGCACAGTAATCGAAGGATGAGATAACCGAGAGACTTAATGGAGAAAGCGGCAAATAGTCTATAAGTCTCATGTATCTTCCCAACGTTTAACATTTCTTTCTAAATGGGTCAACATTACTAGAGTTCATTAGAATTTACAAATATTTCCCATCCTGCAGAACGTAACAAAAGAAATTATTGGCGCAAATCTGAATTTTAGGTGTAATTTGCCATCAAGGTATGGTGCACTTACAAAAACGTCGTCTAATATGTATTTAGATATTTACAGTAAGTAATCCAAAGGGATAGGAGGCCAAAGTCATCTCGGATTTTAATTTGGAGCAGTGCAAGGGTCGCCGGTTCGAGTCCGGCCTCGGGCACGTGTGGTTTTAATTATGTGTTGTGTTCGTCTTGTGCTGTCCCCACTGTACTGTTCACAATATCATAATGAGGCCTGATATAACAGTTGGTACAAAAACAAATTGGAGCTGGCTAAATGGTCGCAAACACCAAAGGCCATATTTAAAAATAAAAGTAAAAAACAATTATGACCATAAATTTAAGTCATGATCAAAATTAACATTACTTGCAAGGTCAAATTTTAGGGATATTCAATAAAAAAAAGTAATATGTTTTTTCCGTATCACATCTATGAGAAATCAGTTAAAACTATAGGCTGCATTTTGACTGAAGCAGATTGTTACTTACAGGTTCATCGTCGAATCCGTCTTCAGGCTTCCTGATACACCTTTCTATGTCCTGTGGCTTTCGGGAACAGCAACTGTAAAATAGAAAACAAAATTATTTACCTACAGCATCAAGTTGGTGGGAAGCAAGTACATATCTCTTACGTCTTGTGCTACAAGTATTCCAGACACATCCACTCAAGATGCGTGGTAGGACTGTAATGGTCACACAAACGATAAACAAAAATTTTCCACAGCGCGACTGCCGTACTTGTTTGTGTGTCAAGCTCTGTGATAGCGGGAGGGACGTTTGGGTCGGACCCCTGCGGTAGACCGTTACTTGAAGCCATTGCTTCAGGATAACATTATGTCGCTCAACGGGACTAATCAAGATTTTTGAAGTGAATTATTACGTTAGTTACACTCATTATCACTATATAAGGCCGGTCGTCCGTGGAACCGAATTTCGTCCGAACCGCATTCCTCCGAGTAACGCCCGATTTGACGGCCGGCCAGTTCGTCCGATTAACCTCGTCCACTGCAGCCGAAGAACGTCAGACACATATTGCCGTGTCGCGTGTTGACCGAGCGAGTGTCGAACTTACCCACTGTGGGTCCGTCCTAGCATCTACTTACTGTCGGCTGAGGTACTTCTGGGTTCCAGCCGGCATCTGTAAGCTCTTGGCTAGGATAAAAATACATGCACAGAGACTTAATTTGCGTAAAATCAGGATGTAGGTGCTCCTTGAAATGATATGAAGCGTTGTGGCTACTTGATATACTATGAAAGCGGCTGTGTGGTACGGTTACAAGTTATTGGTGCATGAAATCGGTGTTTCCTGATATTGGAATAGTGGACCATAGGATCCAATGTTAATGCAGTATGCATTCCAAGCCAACAGAGGGAGAATGATAGGAGAAATGCCTAAAATGGCCTAATTGGATGTTAACAGGTCTGCCCCCACGAAATTTCACATCACGGACTGGGGCGAATCGTGTGCGCAAAAAGGCTCCCTCGATTCTGGAAGGTGGGGAAAGCCTTCCACTCATTGGCTGTTTGTCACGACGATCATGGGTGTGGTTCACGTGCTCATAGTGTGTAACCCTCGTGTACCCGCCGTGCTATACAGTGTTCCCACAGTAAGGACTGCAAGACCAGCGTCCTTGGCGCCGGTGTCGTATATGAGCGGTGTAACCTTCATACTACTGTGCTGGCTTGGAAGCACTCCGCCTTCATTACCGCTAAACTCTATACTAAAATCTATCGCTACAGCCGTTCCGTCCGATGCTTCAGCACCAAACCAACGGACTGCTTACATGAAATGTTTAGTGGCTTACATTTAGTAAAAGCAGACTCAACCTTGCCCTCGCGAAATATTACGAGAGTCAGGGCCGTATTTAGTATTTGGGGCTGAACCCGTGATGCGCGCCCTGCCCTGCAAATATTTTAAAATTCAATCTTGCATTTTATAGTTATTTCCTAACCAAAATTCTAAAATAAACATATGAAATTTATTATTTTACTATAGAATATTTACCATGTCTTATCTATGAGAATATAGGAGTGTTGAGATAGAATGAAAACAATTGAAAATCATTAAGACATTCAATAAGATTTATTAACATGGCTCTGAACAATTATAGAAGAAAAAAGTTGAGAGTTATGTCCATGTTGCCAATTTCACAAATGTCAGTATTTCAATTTTAAAAATAAATGAACATACAATAAAAAAAGTACAAAAAGATGAATTATAGGAAACAAGCAAATTCTGTTTTTGTGTTGTGGGCTCATTGATTGCAGCCTATATAGCCTATGCCTAAATGCGGTCCCGACAAGAGTTATGTCTCATAATCGTTTCAGAACATTCTAGTAAGAAATTCAAATAATTTTTTGTACAAATAGTTATTATAACTGCGTAGATTCACTTGCAATCATTGTACTTTACGTAGATATTTTCATTAAAATATTTATAGTAATTGCGAACCACCACAGTGCATCCTATGGTTTGAAAAAATACAAATCAAATAAAAGATAAAAAAGAAGACTTGTTTATTAGTGAATGCGTTTGCCATTCGGCCGAATACATCCGACTAATCCCATTTCAGTGCGCTCGGTTTCGTCACTCGGCCGGATTCGTTTGTATTCGGTCGTGCAGTTCGTGTCCAGTGGACGCGTGGCAATGGCTTTACCTGTCTCGGGATTGGTCGGTCGGACGAATTCGGTGTCAGTGGGCGACCGGCCTAACTGACGCAATCATCACCTTCGGAATAACAACTGCCACATTCCGGAAGACGTGGGTTCCAATCCCTGTCCAGCTATCTAGGTTTGGGTTTCCCAAATCACCCAAGGCGAATGCCGGTATGTTTCTTTCAAACGACCATGGCCGAATAACTTACCGTTCCTTGTTCCCAGTTCTTTCCCTCCTCTAATGTCTTTGACGAGTTGTAATACCAGAACCATAAAAGAGTAGCGGCTAGAAACACGTTACAACAAGAATTCTACTCTGGTATTCTGTCGAATAAGTTCTTCTGTCCACAACTTTTCGGCAGCAACCTCTGCTGCCTTCATCAGGCGAGCTGTCATAGCGAAGTTACCACTGAGATGACGCAGCACCGAACGTTGTGGACAGAAGAACTTATCCGGCAGAATACCCGTGAAGAATTCTTGTCAGCCATACTCCGGGAAAAACTTAATTCTAACACGTTAAAACAAATTTCATGTTATGATGGAATGTATTGCAAGCCTGCTTTTCTCAGAATTTAATTTTAAACTGAATTAGTCCATTTATTAAAAACGCATGGTAAAACTTTGCGGCCCAAAAAACGTGGAATAAAATATTAACTAACGGTTCTATGAAGTCCTTCCCGCTATTTCCATGTTGCAGTATCTCCTGTCAAGCTGACTGACAATCTCTGGGTATTTAAATTGACAACAGACTTCAAGTTAAAGGTTAAAGACGTGGGTGATTTTCTCATCATACTAAAATTCATTTAAAAAATAGATTAGTATATACCGAAATAAGGTCAATAATAACCTTAATAATCTTTAAACAAAAAATTTTTGTTAAACAGCGCTAGGATGTCCTACAATTCAGTATACATTTTTTGAATAAGCTTAAAATCAAAATAAAGTCACCGACTAAAAAGTTAATGT